>CAJHQP010000072.1:0-343002 GCA_905132765.1 Moricandia arvensis | reverse complement strand
GCAACAAACTCCTGCCTATACTTGGACACAAACTGCATCTGAAACTGTCGCCTTTCCTTATAGCCAGCCAAGCAGTAATTTTTAGTAGTCCTGAGCTTCAATATCAGCTTCACTATGACTGCTACCTCTTTCCCAGTTCTCATGTTCCTTTCGGCTAACTGCTTCTTTTCAGTGAACTGTTCATAAACATCTTTCCTCATTTCAGTAATTCCTGGCCGAAACAGCCTTTCCAACTGACATAATGCATTGTTTTGCACACCGTCCTCAATCTCCTGCAGCTATAGATCCGTCTCTACCCCTGTGAGAGTCCCTCCAAAATGAATAATTGCTAGAACTGTAGAGAGAAACAGCTTCACATTCTGTACGTGACTTCTCCGCACAATGTCCCAAAGACATTGTGTTTGGAAACCAACTCCCCGATCCTGTCTTCAACAACACACATCAAGACAATACAGTAGCTCTTGAACATTTTGCACGTCCTTGCAACCTCCAACAGAATCTTCATCTTCAAGACACAACACGAAATTATGCTTTTACCTTCTTTCCCCATCATGTTTTTACTTTTGAATCATCTCTTCCCACGAGTCTGAGAGTTGAAAACGTTTTCATTTCCTGGTTTGTATTCACTCCTCCATTTATATAATTTCTCATTCTGCTTCCTTCTCGACTTACGCTCGTTTTCTGTTTGGCAAAAAATGTTTCCATATCACTTCCACAGCCACACATTTAAACTTCGGTGTTGCTCTCCTTCTCGTGGCGGAAGCAAACAACACCTTCTTATTCCGCTTCACAAGAAAGCTTAGCTGCGTCAGTTTATCACTCTTGTAAATACTCTCACAGCCATACTTCACTTTGTACGAGCTTCTATAGTCCCTTCTAGGAAGATCAAGCGCCGGTTTGGAAATCCAAAAAAATTAAAGCCCGGTGCTTACCCAAGAATCATAGCTTGATGACTTTCTTCAGCTTGGTGTACATTTTTTGGAACTTACGTTTCTTCCATTTTGCAAGTTTCGTCAAGACTCTCTTTCCTTCCTTCCTCATCTTCCCTTGCTCCTGCTTATGCTTGGTTTTCTTCATTTACTTGTAATCTTCAACAACAGTCTTCTGCAACCTATACGATTGTTGTATACCTCTTGTTTTCCTGTCTACTTTCTCAACCATACATTCCATCAAGTGGCAGTAAATCCCTTGCCTCAGGATCCTCACAATTGCTCTTTCAACTTTCTTCCACAGCTCTGTTTTTTGTAAGGTATATACTTCTTCTCTATCTTTTTCCATTTCTTCCTCTTCTTAGACTGCATCTTCACTCTTTTATTATTCTTCACTCTCTCAGTAGTACCTTCCTTTCTCGTCCGAGAATGATCAGCAGATCACTTTCTCGTCCGCCGACGCGACCCACGTCCATACTCTGCACAACGAGCCACTTTTGGTTGAAATAGGGATTGGCGAATGCCAGGTTGCTAAATTCCTAATCGATACAGGGAGCTCCATCGACCTCATTTTCAGCGAAACGCTGGATAAAATAGGAGTCAACTTGCGAGACATGAAACCCACCTCCGGTTCCCTGGCCGGCTTTAACGGCGTGTCATAAACCATGATAGGCACAATCCGCCTGCCGGTTTACGCGTGCGGCGTGAATAGAACGGTCAAATTCTCCGTTATTGGCACTAAAGCTCTGTATAACGTCATCCTTGGGACCCCTTGGATTCATTCAATGAAAGCAATATCATCGACTTATCACCAATGCCTCAAGTTCCCGGGCCCCGACGGCATAAATCGAACCTCCGCGGAAAACAGCAGGCCGCACGAGACCTCTTAATAGCTATCGTGAAATTACAACGTTCGACCCTGCATGTCAACACGGTCGCGCGACCAATCCACAAAGTATACCCGCAAAAAGAAGAAGTCCTCGAGATCCAGATCGATGATACTGACCCAAGCAAGATTGTTTGTGTCGAATGCACTTGTCCAACGACATGCGTGACACGATCGTCGCATTCCTCAAAAGGAATATGTCAACATTCGCATGGTCGACTTCAGACATGAAAGGAATCGATTCTACGATTGCATCCCACGAGCTCAACGTCGACCATACTTTCAAGCCAATGCGACAGAAGAGACGCAAGTTGGGTCCTGAGCGATCAAAAGCAGTGAACGAAGAAGTTGAGCGGTTACTCGCAGCTGGATCTATCACAGAGGTACGCTACCCCGAATGCCTAGCAAACCATGTTGTTGTCAAAAACAAAAACCGCAAGTGGCGAGTATGCGTCGACTTCACCGACCTCAATAAAGCCTGCCCGAAAGACAGTTATCCACTTCTGCACATTGATCGTTTAGTCGAGTATACTGCAGGAAACAAGGTCCTGATTTACATGGACGCGTTCTCCGGATACAACCAGATCATGATGCATCCCGACGACCGCGAGAAAACTGCATTTATCACCGACAGAGGAACATACTGTTACAAGATAATGCCCTTCGGTCTCAAGAACGCGGGAGCGACTTACCAGCGACTCGTTAACCGAATGTTCGCGAGCAAACTTGGAAACACAATGGAGGTATACATCGATGACATGCTGGCCAAGTCCCTACACGCTGACGACCACCCTTATCACCTGCGCACCTGCTTTAAAACTTTGAACGAATACTGTATAAAACTTAACCCGGCAAAATGCACCTTTGTCGTGATGTCGGGAGAATTTATCGGCTACATCGTTACCAAGAGGGGAATCAAAGCAAACGCGAAACAGATCTCAGCAATTCTTGAACTCCCCAGCCCAAAGAACAGCCGAGAAGTTCAGCGCCTAACTAGCAGAATCACGGCGCTCAACCGATTCATCTCTCATTCCATAGATAAATGTCTCCCTTTCTACAGGTTACTATGTGGGAAAAAGAAATTTGTGTGGGATGAGATGTCCGAAGAAGCCTTTGCTCAGCTAAAACAATACCTCACTACTCCCCATGTCCTGTCTAAACCAGAAGAAGGCGATACATTTTCCTTATACATCGCAGTCTTCGAAACGGCTGTAAGAAGCGTCCTAATCAAGGAAGACCGTGGCGAGCAACAACTAATATTCTACATAAGTAAGCCAATGACCGATCCGGAAACGCGATATCCTACTCTCGAAAAAATGGCCCTCGCCGTCGTCGTATCCGAAAGAAAGCTATGTCCATACTTCCAGTCCCACACTATAGAAGTCCTAACCAGCCAGCCTCTGCAAACGGTCATGCAGAACACTAACCAGTCTGAACGCCTGTCGAAATTTGTCATGTTCCCAATTCTGGGTAAGATCATCGGGACTGACCATGGCGCAAGGACACGCACCAGTCAGGTCATGTGACCTAAAGACAAGTGTTACATGGCCTAAAAGAAAGGTTAAGGGCTTCAGGACATTGAGACTCAACCAAATGTAGAAGGAAACAAGCTCAAAGGAGCTGGACAAGCCATCTAGTAGCTGGACAAGCCGTCTGGTAGCTGGACGAGGCCGCGGGGAAGCTCGACCAGCTCGGGGCAGCTCGGAAGAAGCTCGACCAGCTAATAGAAACTTGCAGGTAGCTCACTCAGTGTTTTTCATCTAGCAGGAGCTGATGGACTAGCTCACTCAGCTGGAGCAGCTAGTGGTCAGCTCAACTCAGCTCTGTGGAGTGTTACGGTTCGGGCCGGTGTGGTCGGGTCATGGGTGGTCATGGGCTCGGGTTAGTGTTGCATGATACACGAGGGGACCATGGGTCTTGGCAAGTGGATCAGGGTCGTGGGAAAGGTCATTGGGCTTATGATCAATCAGCCCAAAAGGTAAGGATGGGCGGTTGGGCAGTTATGGGCGGTTGGGCAGTTATGGGCGGTTGGGCAGTTATGGGCGGTTGGGCAGTTATGGCCGAATAGGTGTAAACTGCCCAAAAGACACCCTTTTGCCCAAGACAGTTGGGGGACACCTTCTCCTTTGTATATAGGACCCTGGGAACGAAAACAACAATCATTTTCCATAGTAAAAACAGAGGTACAAGTCGTGGGATAGAGAGGCAAAAGGAGAGACAGAAATCTGCCTTAAAGGTGGATATGGTGGAGATTAAGCAACAAGAAGATGAGGATCGTTTTGGGGAAGGAAAGGTCTACTGGAGTGGATCTCAGAAGCACGCCTGAGAATCCTTCTACATCCTGGAAATAAGGTAAAATATAGAGACATGGTCAGAATCAACAATCAAAGACCAAGAGTGATGAGAGGACAACAAAGAGGCAGTTTTGGGGAAGATCAGTGGGGAAGTTATGAACGACCCATTGATGAGTTTTGATCCGTGTTGTTGACGTCAAAAGAATCCTCCAGAGTCTGAGAACACATGAAAATGGTCAGGGAAGGAGAGGGATGGCCGGATTCCACTTTCCATGGCCAATACAGCCTTAAGGGTGGATGTGTGTGGAAAGGCAGTTTTGTGATTAATCAAGAGTCGAGTTGGGGACGACCCTGTGATGGAGTTTGATCATGGATGATCACGTCTTAGGCTTTCTCTTCATCCTGGGAACACACGCAAGGGTTCAGGAGAGAAGAGAGAAGGACGGAATCCATTCTTCATTGCAAGGACAGCCTTAGAGGCGGATGCAATGTAGAACCGGTTTCATGGGAGATCAATGTAAGTGAAGATTGGTGCAAACCATGGAGGGATCTCATAAATGCTGGAAGTATGTGATAATACTTGATATAGGCGGGTGCAAGAGGAGCAGGTCCATGAAAATGGAAGGCACAAGATCTAGTAAGATCAAGTACAAGGTAACCCATTTAACTATGATTACTTCATGGTTTATGTTTATGTCTCATGAACCCAGATCGGATTCTATGTGTTCTGATGGTTGAATTAGATCACAATAGTTGTATTCTGATTTATGGGAATTATAGGAACAGACTAGACACGATTTGGACTTGGTTAGGACAAGGTCCATTTTAGGGTTCTAGGGCTGTTTGGTCGAAATCTATAGGTAAATGATTTCTTATGTGGATTTCGATTATGGATTTCTCTTAGTGGTGATTTATCATGAATTTTAATTGGTTTTTGGAGCACTTTTGAAAATGGTCCATTTTGGGTAGGAACTAGTTCTAGGCGAACAGAACCATGCAATTGCTAGAACTGTGTACTAGGTTATCGGATTAATATGTATTGATTGTGCTTGAGTGGTTATATAACATGTCTGCTTGTTGTCATACTGGTACCTGAGGGTAAGGCTGGTACTGGGTGGCGTGGACCACAAGTATGGATCTCGTTATGACTATGCAGGGAAGGTCAAGTGTGATCTGATCATGGCAAGGAGGGACGACCTGATTCATGGATGATGGATCAAGGTGTCTGATCTGATTGACTTAAGATCTGATGGGCATTACTAATCCAGGAAAGGGACTGGCTATTATATCCAACAAATCATGAAGATGTTGGGTGATGCATTAGCTGAGAGAAGCTAGATGTATTGCTATAACATTGAAGACTCCCCAAAGGTTACTTGGTCTGTGGGGATGGCTGGTTGAATGACTAAGTAACCAAGGGGAGATGTTTATGAAGGTATAAGAGAGTTGGAGGAGTGGGCAGGGAGCTGGGCGCAGCTCTCTTGTAGCTCGATCAGCTGGGAGAGAGTAGATGGAACCTCAAGTAAAGTGGTGCAGCTTAGCTAGTTGGATGTGCTAGCTAAACAAGCTGAGGCAGATGGCCTTAGATTGGTTCTAGCTAGCTGAGGTGAGTCGGCTTGAGGAGCTGGATGAGCTAGCTAAGTCAGCTAAGAGGATAAGCTAACCAATCCAGGTTGACCGATGAACTAACAAGCTGCGTGGATGTGGACAAGGTATGACTTAGCAAATACTTGGATAAAGTAGTATCTTGCTAGGATGCTGGTAGAACGGTTTAGGGGAATGGAATCTCAGAATTTTATGACTTGTACCATGTAAGGATCGATCTGTAAGCTGTAAGGTCGTTAAGTGAACTAACAAAGGCATAGACGATTAGATTGGACAAGTGTTAGATTGGTTTTAGACCAATGGTTAGCATAGTATAGTCCGCTGCGTATGAATTGAAATGATCTAAGCTAGGGAAAGACTAAGATTGTCTTAAGCTAAGATCTAAGATAGCCCTCACATATGGGCGATAATATATATAAAGGGCGAAAAAATAGAGGTTTGGTCCGGAAGGGGACCGAGCGACGTGAGGCGTCAACCGCGGCCCGAGAGGCCGAATCATGTCTTACAAGTTGGTATCAGAGCATGCTTGATCCTGTTAAGGACAGTGCTCAAAGATGTTGAGTTTTAAACCGATATTATTTCTGAAAACTAAGATGACTTGGAACCTTAGCTGCGGTAAGCCAAGTGAGAGTTGAGGCAAGATTGGGTTTTATGCTTGTGAACGATAAATTTCTAAGATGAACCGGCTTAGCCAAGATATGATCTCCAAGGGCAATATGCTTAAACAGAAAGGTTGGTCGATATAGTTATTTAGAAGTAATATATGGATTGGATGAAGGGACGCAATGCAAGACCTTTGTATGGACGACCTGGACAAGGGAGGTAACATGGACCAGAGAGTGTCTTAGGTTGAAATAAACGTGCAGCACTCTACTGAGGTGAAGTGTTATTCCTTGGTGACCGTTCCAAAACAAGTGAGCATACGTTATGTATCTTAGTGTGATGGGGATTGAGGTATACTATAAACACTCTTGTGAATTTAATGGGACGTTCATGGAAGTGTGACACTTTGGACAATTTTATGGGACGTTTTCCAAATGTGTTATCAAACCGAGATCCTACTCAACTAGAAGAGTGGATCAGGTTCGGTATGCAATAGAGTCCAATGAAGGACCAGGGTTGGCTTACTCGAACGAGTCCAAATTGGGTCTAGTCAGGATGGACTATGATCTTGGTATTGATCACAGTCATGGTAATGCCTGCGGATCTGAGTATTGATCACAGTCAGGGTAAGGCATGGGGATCTTGGTATTGATCACAGTCAGGGTAACGCCTGTGGATCTTGGTATTGATCACAGACAGGGTAACGCCTGTGGATATGGCTTGGAAAGAATGGGCCACCTTAGACTGTCATCGGGGGAGGTGCAATTTGGGAGTGGGTGTAGACCCCCGATCAGGTTCCAAGGTATAAAACCTGCCTTTAGTGTTGTAGTGGTTTCAGCAGTCCGAGCGGAACGGCTGCTAGAGAGAGGTTGTGAGGCTTACATAGCCACAATCGCAACTAAGGAGATGGTGAAGGGTGGTAACTTAGACGGGATGCCGCTGGTCAGTGAGTTTGAGGATGTGTTTCGGGCGCTGCAGGGATTCCCCCCTAACAGGGCGGACCCATTTCATAAAAGAACTGGAACCAGGGACGGCCCCAATGTCTAAAAGTTCATACCGCGTGGCTCTTACCGAGATGGCCGAGCTAAGGACCAGGGTCGGTATACAATCGAGTACAGTAAGGGACCAGGGTTGGCTTACGCGATCGAGTCTATTTGGGATCTAGTCGGGACTGACTAGGATCGAGATAAAGACGATCAAGTCCAGTGAGGGATGAGGATGGCAGCACAACCAAGTCGGAGATTGACCTATGGTTTGGATAAGACGGTTGAGTTCCGTAGTGGACCAGAACCACAATATGATCAAGTCCGGTGGGGACGAGGATCAGGACAAGACCTACTCGGAGATGGACCTATGGTTGGAAGGCACGGTCGAGTCCCTGAGTGGACCAGGACCGGATTATGATCACGTCCTGAGTGGACCAGGATCGAAATATGACAAAGTCCGGTGATGGACATAAGTCAGGTTGAGGCGGTTTAGTCTAATATGGACTAAGATCGCAATATGGCCAAGTTGTGGTTTGTTTGGAAAGACTACAATTTGGTATTACTTATACGGAGGTTGATGGATCCTTGACTATGGTTGAGTAGCTAAGTAAGGATGCCATAAGCGAAAACCAGATGGACCACTTGATAAGATTTTTGGATAAATCTCTATCAAGTGGGGGAGACTTGTTTTAAGGCTGATCAAGGACGGGATCATTAAGATAGAAATGAAGATGAAGGGTCAATACCAGAGTGGTATGGTCAGTTCATTAACGAAGATACACTTGGGACGGATTCGAGGACGAATCCCTATTAAGTGGGGGAGACATGTCATGTTCCCAATCCTGGGTAAGATCACCGGGAAGGACCATGGCTCAAGGATACGGACCAGTCAGGTCATGTGACCTAAAGACAAGTGTTCCATGGCCAAAAAGAAAGGTTAAGGGCTTCAGGACTTTGAGACTCAACCAAATGTAGAAGGAAACAAGCTCAAAGGAGCTGGACAAGCCATTTGGTAGTTGGACGAGGCCACGGGGAAGATCGACCGGCTCGGAAGAAGCTCGACCAGCTAGGAGAAACTTGGAGGTAGCTCACTCAGTGTTTTTCATCTAGCAGGAGCTGATGGACTAGCTCACTCAGCTGGAGCAGCTAGTGGTCAGCTCAACTCAGCTCGGTAGAGTGTTACGGTCCAGGCCGGTGTGGTCAGGTCATGGGCTCGGGTTAGTGTGGCATGATCCACCAGCGGACCATGGGTCTTGGCAAGTGTATCAGGGTCGTGGGCAAGCTCATTGGGCTTATTATCAATCAGCCCAAAAGGTAAGGATGGGCGGTTGGGCAGTTATGGCCGAATGGGTGTAAACTGCCCAAAAGACACCCTTTCGCCCAAGGCAGTTGGGGGACGCCTTCTCCTTTATATATAGGACCCTGGGAACGAAAATAACAATCATTTTCCTTAGTAAAAACAGAGGTACAAATCGTGGGACAGAGAGGCAAAAGGAGAGACAGAATCTGCCTTAAAGGTGGATATGGTGGAGATTAAGCAACAAGAAGATGAGGATCGTTTTGGGGAAGGCAAGGTGGACTGGAGTGGATCTCAGAGGCACGGCTGAAAATCCTTCTACATCCTGGAAATAAGGGAAAATACAGAGACATGATCGGAATCAACAATCAAATACCAAGAGTGGTGAGAGGACAACAAAGAGGCAGTTTTGGGGAAGATCAGTGGAGAAGTTATGAACGACCCATTGATGAGTTTTGATCCGTGTTGTTGACATCAAAATAATCCTCCAGAGTCTGAGAACACATGAAAATGGTCAGGGAAGGAGAGGGGTGGCCGGATTCCACTTTCCATGGCCAATACAGCCTTAAGGGTGGATGTGTGTGGAAAGGCAGTTTTGTGATTAATCAAGAGTGGAGTTGGGGACGACCCTGTGATGGATTTTGATCATGGATGATCACGTCTTAGGATTTCTATTCATCCTGGGAACACACGCAAGGGTTCAGGAGAGAAGAGAGAAGGACAGAATCCATTCTTCATTGCAAGGACAGCCTTGGAGGCAGACGCAATGTAGAACTGGTTTCATTGGGAGATCAATGTAAGTGAAGATTGGTGCAAAACATGGAGGGATCTCATCAATGCTGGAAGTATGTGATAATACTTGATATAGGCGGGTGCAAGAGGAGCAGGTTTGTCCATGGTAATGGAAGGCACAAGATCTAGTAAGATCAAGTACAAGGTAACCCATTTAACTATTATTACTTCATGGTTTATGTTTATGTCTCATGAACCCAAATCGGATTCTACGTGTTATGATGGTTGAATTAGATCACAATAGTTGTATTCTGATTTATGGGAATTATAGGAACAGACTAGACACGATTTGGACTTGGTTAGGACAAGGTCCATTTTAGGGTTCTAGGGCTGTTTGGTCGAAATCTATAGGTAAATGATTTCTTATGTGGATTTCGATTATGGATTTCTCTTAGTGGTGATTTATCATGAATTTTAATTGGTTTTTGGAGCACTTTTGAAAATGGTCCATTTTGGGTAGGAACTAGTTCTAGGCGAACAGAACCATGCAATTGCTAGAACTGTGTACTAGGTTATCGGATTAATATGTATTGATTGAGCTTGAGTGGTTATAGAACATGTCTTCTTGTTGTCATACTGGTACCTGAGGGTAAGGCTGGTACTGGGTGGCGTGGACCACAAGTATGGAGCTGGTTAAGGTCAGGTCTGATATGATCATGGCAAGGAGGGACAACCTGATTCATGGATGATGGATCAAGGTGTCTGATCTGATTGACTTAAGATCTGATGGGCATTACTAGTCCAGGAGAGGGACTTGCTATTATATCCAACAACGCATGAAGATGTTGGGTGATTCATTAGCTGAGAGAAGCTAGATGCATTGCTATAACATTGAAGACTCCCCAAAGGTAACTTGGTTTGGGGGGATGGTTGGTTGAATGACTAAGTAACCAAGGGGAGATGTTTATGCAGGTATAAGAGAGTTGGACGAGTGGGCAGGGACCTGGGCGCAGCTCTCTTGTAGCTCGATCAGCTGGGAGAGAGTAGATGGAACCTCAAGTGAAGTGGTGCAGCTTAGCTAGTTGGATGTGCTAGCTAAACAAGCTGAGGCAGCTGGCCTTATCTTGTTTCTAGCTAGCTGAGGTGAGTCGGCTTGAGGAGCTGTATGAGCTAGCTAAGTCAGCTAAGAGGATGAACTAACCAATTCAGCTTGACCGATGAGCTAACAAGCTCTGTGGATGTGGCCAAGGTATGACTTAGCAAATACTTGGATAAAGTAGTTTCTTGCTAGGATTCTGGTAGAACGGTTTAGGGGAATGGAATCTCAGAATTGTATGACTTGTACCATGTAAGGATCGACCTATAAGCTGTAAGGTAGTTAAGTGAACTAACCAAGGCATAGACGATTAGATTGGTTTTAGACCAATGGTTAGCATAGTATAGTCCGCTGCGTATGAATTGAAATGATCTAAGCTAGGGAAAGACTAAGATTGTCTTAAGCTAAGATCTAAGATAGCCCTCGCCTATGGGCGATAATAGTAGATAAAGGGCGAAAAATAGAGGTTCGGTCCAGAAGAGGCCCGAGCGACGTGAGGCGTCGACCACGGCCCGAGAGGCCGGATCGGGTCTTAAAAAATGGGCAATTGAACTTAGCGAGCATGACATAGTCTACAAAAATCGAACAGGGGACAAATCACAAATCTTAGCCGATTTCCAGATCGAGCTAACGCCAGAGCTTGAAAAGGACCTCGTCCTTCCAAGCCAAAATTGGATCCTCCATGTCGACCGATCTTCTACGACCAAAGGATCGGGTGCAGGAGTTCAACTGCAATCGCCAACCGGCGAATTAATATGCCAGTCGTTTAGTTTCGGGTTCGCCGCATTGAACAACGAAGCTGAATACGAATCCTTGATAGCGGGTCTATGCCTAGCAAAGGCCGTGAACGCCAAGCGACTAAGCGCCTACTGTGATTCGTAACTGGTAACAAGCCAGTTCAGCGGTGACTACGACGCATGGAATGAACGTATGGACGCCTATCTCAAACTCGTCAAAAACCTCGTCAAAGACTTCGATTTCTTTGAACTCACGAAAGTCCCTCGAGGAGACAACGTCTGCGCTGACGCTCTGGCCGCATTGGGAAGTCGACTCCGTGACCAGGTCAAACGAACAATCCCGATCCATAGAATCGAAGCACTAAGCATCGTACGACCAACCAACCAACCCTTACCGATTTCCTTGGTCGTCGTAGCAGCGAACTCCGGCGACGCATTGCTTAACAGCGCATCAGAAGAGCCGACACCCGACTGGCGACGCGAAAATATTGACTAACTCGAGCACGGTACTCTACCAATGGACAAGTGGGCCACCCGGCGACTTAAAGTAAAAAGCGCCAGATACGTTCTGACCAACGGGAAACTCCATAAACTGACCCCTATGCGAGTCTTACTTAAGTGCATAACCGGCGAAGAAACAAAACTGGTGATGACGGAGACACATGAGGGCGCTGCCTGAAACCACTCGGGAGGACGGGCATTGGCCCTAAAAATCAAGCATCTTGGTTTCTATTGGCCGACTTTGAATACAGACTGCCAACTCTATGCTCAAAGGTGCGATAAGTGTCAGCAGCACGCGTCGTCTATGCATTTCCTTACCGATTCACTGCGCACCATGACAGCCCCGTACCTATTCATGAGATGGGAAATGGATACCATCGGCCCATTGTCGACCTCCCGACAGAAGCGGTTCATCCTCGTCCTCACTGACTACTTCACAAAGTGGATCGAAGCCGAAGCCTTTACCAATATTACCAATAAGGAGGTCCAAAAGTTCGTCTGGAAGAACCCATCTGCTGACAGGGCTCCCTTCCGAGATAATCATCGACAATGGGCCCCAATTCATCTCCCATGACTTCAAAGACTTCTGCGGAAAGTGGTGAATCCGACTCAATACGTCCACCACACGTTATCTGCAAGGCAATGGACAAGCAAAAGTGTCAAGACGATAATCGACGGCATTAAGAAATGCCTTGACCTAAAGAAGGGGAGCTGGGCCGACGAACTAGATGGAGTCCTCTGGTCGCACCGAACAACGCCAAGAGGGGCGACCCAGTCGACCCCCCTTCTCTCTTTCTCATGGGATTAAAGCAATGGCTCCGGCTGAAGTCAACGTCACCAGCCTATGCCGCTCAACGATGACGCAAGACGACACGCTCAACCACGACATGCTACTCGACGCGCTGGACAACATCGAAGAAAAGCGGGATCAGGCACTGTTACGCATTCAAAACTACCAACACCAAATCGAGCTCTATTATAACAAGAAGCTTCGGTCACGTCCCCTTGAACTAGGTGATCTCGTCCTGCGCAAAGTATTTCAAAACACCGAGGAATGGAAAGCAAGAAAGCTTCAAGTCAACTGGGAAGGACCGTACAAAATCGTCAAAGTCCTTCAACCAGGAGTCTACCGACTCGAAACATCCACCGGCGAACCTCTCCCGCGAGCATGGAACTCCATGCATCTGAAACGATACCATCATTAACTCGAGATTACCAAGTAAATGCACCCGACGAGTCACTTTTACTCGACAAGCGAGTAAATGCACTCGACAAGTCACTTTTACTCGGCAAGCGAGTAAATGCACTCGACAAGTCACTTTTACTCCATCTAAAAAAATCGGGTAAATGCACTTCCAAGTCACTTTTACCCGACTAACGAACTACGAATGTCTTGATTCCCTCTCTGAGGTACGTAGGCAGCCCTACCGGGTCCAGCTATACCAACATAAAATCCCTATTCTCATACCCGCGATGCCAACGACCAAGTGATATACGACATATCAGAACTTCGGCTCGCATACTAGCACTCGCCCCTACAAACAGATGCGTTCTGATCAAAATGTATGTTCAGGGATACGGGAATTGTTGCAAAACAATAATTATTGTCCTCTTTGAAATTTGGGTGCAAGGTCTGGCCAACCGAGAATCACGTTAAAATTACCTTGAAGCAGGCGATAACCGTTATTGCCAAGTGTTTAAGACACTCCTCGCCGATAGGCGACTAAAGGGAACTACTTCCGGAACTCAGTAGCTCGGACGTGCCTTAAGGATGACACACGGTCATGGCCTAAGATACGGCTCCCTGGTTGTCCAATCCTTATTGACAACCAAGAAGTTTGCATCGAAAAACGGCCGAACAAGTTAACCCCAAAACTTTCGAAGTCTTATCAGAAGTACATGCTAAAGACCAAAGCGAGGAATACGACTCATTAAAAATTTTTAAAAAAAAATGGGATTAAAACTACGCGACTTATTGGCCCTCAGCTAAAGATCTGAGTCCCCAGGATTCTAGTGACGATGGGCGGTCAGGATAACTACTTCCAATTAAGAGAAAGCAGAGGATCAGTCCCGTGCAGAAACAGAAGAGGAAGGAGAGAGAGAAAAGAAAGGCTTAACTCCACAACACGAATAAACGAAAGTGTCAATATTACACAAGTACTTCCTAGATGATAACAAGAAAATCCGGTTACAAAGGCCACTAAGGGGCCGGTAAAGGGTTCAAAAAAAGACAACAAACAACAACAACGAGCAAAAGAAAGGCATCAGTTTTCAGTTCCTCCGGAACCACCGCCAGGGGCTGAGAGAATCCTTCGGGGATATGGACGGGGGTTCGTGCTGATCCGGACCAATTGGTTCCTCCAGATACCTAGCCTTGTCGCTCTGGAGCACGATCCCATCTTCCAATTCAAGCTCCTCGTCGTCGCTCAAAGATTCAGATGATTTCGCTGAACTTCTTTCCAGATCACCGCTATCTTCGTCTCGCTGGTCTATTAGGTCGGGAGCATCAGTTCGACCCTCAGGAGTCCCATCGAGAGTACCATGCGGAGTCTGGAGATGGACCGTAGTATCCGAGTTAAGCAGCTCCGCGAGAAGGTCCTCATCCACGAAAGGTGACTCGAGGACCAATGGAGATAGAGAAAGATCGCATGCGGGAATCTCGCCAGGATCCAATCAACTAGACTCGGCTTTACACCTCTCTTCCTACGCGGCAAAATAGTCAATCGTGTCCTGAGGGATGTCCCCTCCTCTCCTCTTCAGCATTTGGAGGCATTTGCGGGTACCAAAAGATTGGTTGTAAAAGCATTGGGCCGTGTCGTAAGCCTCGTAGCCAGATACCCTTGCACGAAGTCTCTCAAACCGATGCTCAGCCTTAGCGGCCATCGCAGCCTGGACTCGAGCCTGCTCGTGGGTCACTTAAAAGACCCGAGACTCCCTCAATCGCCGGGCTTCTGCCTCGTGCATTTCCTCAGAAACAGCCCTCGATCGCTCCAGTTCATTCTTCTCTAGCTCCAAAGCAGCCTTTTCAGTATGAACCTTCTCCAACTCCTCCCTAACTGTGGCAAGCTCCTTCTCAAAGTCATCCCCCCTTTTTCTCTCAAGCTCGCATCGACTGACGGCTTCATCCCTCTCAGCGACAACCTTAGCGGAAACCTTCTTCGCGTCCTTCTTCAGAGAAGCAATTATCGCCTTTTTGGACTTGATCCGTTTCTCTGACTTGAGCTGCCCTCAGCCTGCACCACGAAAACAGGATCACCATCAATCAAAAACCAAAAGAAGAACGAAGTAATATAACAAAAGGGGGAACCGCGATGAGTTCAGGACCCTTACTAGCATCCTATTGCGAGCAGCATCGATATAGGCCTCCTTGAAAACCAGATCGTCGATGGCCGGCATAGAAGTTGGGCTGCCTCGAATCTGGCAAACCAGTTCGGCGCACTGACCCCCATCACAGATCAGAAGAGAGTCCGCCTCATATAGAAACCGGGGGACGCGCCAATCAGAAGAGATTCCACGACGTTCTCAGTTTCTGATGGAGCCCCTCCACCGGGGGACGCGCCAACCTGATCCGACGGAGTAAGGTTGATCCCATCGTTTGGAACAGCTTGGCTGGGAAACCCCAAACCTTCGTTTTTGGTGTCAGGCCGCTTCTTGGCAGATCTCTTCTTCTTTCTTGGAGGGTTTTCGGATCGAGCATCTCCGGAGCTGCCTTGCATATCTTGTCAATTCCTCTTCTTAGATTTTCTCACCAACCTCGGAGATTCGGAATCGCGGCTGATGGCCGCATATCTCCTCTGATCAGACGTTCCGCATCGGCGACCAAGAGCCTCTGCGATAAACTCATGTTCGTTGTGTCCATCAGCGCATCCCGATGAACAAGGCTAAACTCGTCAAGGCCGTCGGCGCTTGCAGAGTCCCCCCCCAAAGAAACGCCGCCGGCGCTCGCGGATCAGTCCAGTGCAGAAACAGAAGAGGAAGGAGAGAGAGAGAAGAAAGGCTTAACTCCACAACACGGATAAACGAAAGTGTCAATATCGAACACAAGTACTTCCTAGAAGATAACAAGAAAATCCAGTTACAAAGGCCACTAAGGGGCCGGTAAAGGGTTCAAAAAAAAGACAACAAACAACAACAACGAGCAAAAGAAAGGCATCAGTTTTCAGTTACTCCGGAACCACCGCCGGGGGCTGACACAGCCTGCGCATGAGCATCCTTCGGGGATATGGACGGGGGTTCGTGCTGATCCGGATCAATTGGTTCCTCCAGATACCTAGCCTTGTCGCTCTGGAGCACGATCCCATCTTCCAATTCAAGCTCCTCGTCGTCGCTCAAAGATTCAGATGATTTCGCTGAACTTCTTTCCAGATCACCGCTATCTTCGTCTCGCTGGTCTATTAGGTCGGGAGCATCAGTTCGACCCTCAGGAGTCCCATCGAGAGTACCATGCGGAGTCTGGAGATGGACCGTAGTATCCGAGTTAAGCAGCTCCGCGAGAAGGTCCTCATCCACGAAAGGTGACTCGAGGACCAACGGAGATAGAGAAAGATCGCATGCGGGAATCTCGCCAGGATCCAATCGACTAGACTCAGCTTTACACCTCTCTTCCTACGAGGCAAAATAGTCAATCGTGTCCTGAGGAATGTCCCCTCCTCTCCTCTTCAGCATTTGGAGGCATTTGCGTGTACCAAAAGATTGGCTGTAAAAGCACTGGGCCGTGTCGTAAGCCTCGTAGCCAGATACCCTTGCACGAAGTCTCTCAAACCGATGCTCAGCCTTAGCGGCCATCGCAGCCTGGACTCGAGCCTGCTCGTGGGTCACTTAAAAGACCCGAGACTCCCTCAATCGCCGGGCTTCTGCCTCGTGCATTTCCTCAGAAACAGCCCTCGATCGCTCCAGTTCATTCTTCTCTAGCTCCAAAGCAGCCTTTTCAGTATGAACCTTCTCCAACTCCTCCCTAACGGTGGCAAGCTCCTTCTCAAATTCGTCCCCCCTTTTTCTCTCAAGCTCGCATCGACTGACGGCTTCATCCCTCTCAGTGACCACCTTAGTGGAAACCTTCTTCGCGTCCTTCTTCAGAGAAGCAATTATCGCCTTTTTGGAATTGATCCGTTTCTCTGACTTTCCCAAAAGGGCGTATGTCGCCTTCAACTCGGAATTGTACTTCTCGATGAGGAAGTTCGAACTACCCTCAGCCTGCACCACGAAAACAGGATCACCATCAATCAAAAATCAAAAGAAGAACGAAGTAATATAACAAAAGGGGGAACCGCGACGAGTTCAGGACCCTTACTAGCATCCTGTTGCGAGCAACATCGATATAGGCGTCCTTGAAAACCAGATCGTCGATGGCCGGCATAGAATTCGGGCTGCCTCGAATTTGGCGAACCAGTTCGGCGCACTGCCCCCTATCACAGATCAGAGGAGAGTCCGCCTCATATAGAAACCAGACTTTATCGGGAAACGGTTCCCTCAACTTACGAGTCATGGCGCCACCCAAAACCTCGCGACCAGGATCAGAAGACGAACTGGGCGCCAAGGGAGGTAAAGGGCCATCACCGACTCCCGCGTCCCTGTGATTTGTTTCGTTTAAACGCCCAGCCGACTCTGTCATAAGGGCCAGTGGAGATTCCACGACGTTCTCAATTTTCGACGGAGCCCCTCCACCGGCGGACGCGCCAACCTGATCCGACGGAGGAAGGTTGATCCCATCGTTCGGAACAGCTTGGCTGGGAAACCCCGAACCTTCGTTTTGGTGTCAGGCCGCTTCTCGGCAGATCTCTTCTTCTTTCTTGGAGGGTTTTTGGATCGAGCATCTCCGGAGCTTTCTTGCATATCTTGTCGATTCCTCTTCTTGGATTTTCTCACCAACCTCGGAGATTCGGAATCGCGGCTGACGGCGGCAGGAATCACTTCTGTTGTTGGCTCCGCTGAAGTCGCCCCGTCCAAACCCATGGTGTCCAAGAGGCCCATGATCCCTTTCCCGGAGGATTCCATCCGGCTCTCGATCATCGCGCTAAGATCTGGAAGTTCCTTCATTTTCCTTGCCTCCACTAGTCGCTTATTAACCTTGGAAGGGAATATAAAGAGGCGTTTCTTGACGGGGACGACGTGAGCAGGTAAGTTTGAAACCCAATCACCTGCACCTAGGACGAAACATTGATTTTTCGAGAAGAACCAGGCAAAATAGAAAAGAAAAAGGGAAAACGAGAAGAGAACTACGCGAGAGAATCACGTTCGGATAACCTGGCTAGCGCTCGGCGAATACTTTCCTTGTGAATCTCAGGCCAGGTATACCGACTCAGTTTTCTATTGCTCGGGCGTCGTCAAAGAAGCAAGAACCACCGGGGTAATTCAAAGTGTTCGGGTGATTGACTGCAAAAATCAAACATATAAACGAATTGCGGTTAATGGCAGAAAAGGTTAACAGAACAAGAAGCAATTAATCTACCAATACGCTTGTTCCAGAGAACCCGTAACTCGTTATTCGGTGGCTCCGCGAAAGAAAACTTATCCGATTTAATGAAGATATAGTTCTGCTGCCAATTAGCGGTTTTGTTCGAATGCCCGGTGACAATATTGTAGTTCTTCCTCAGCATCACCGAGTATAGTCCATTGGGCATGGTCTTTATGAAGCTTAGCTCCTCGAACGTCCTCACGCCCATAGAAACGTTGGCTTCCACCGCCAACACCATCAACGCAACCGCCACTCGGTACGACCCATTCAGAAATTGGCAAATCGCCACGTCTTGGAAAAACACATAGGACGTGATCGCCAGGGGGATGGGAAACAAAAGCTTTGTGTCCTCCTCGAAGTATGATTCGTATACGCACTGGTAACCGATAGGCGGCGACCAGGGCCTTTGATCTACGGTCGGTATTAGGAACGTCATCCCCGGGTTGCCACAGCGCCTGAGGAGTCTTTTCACGCTGCCCATGGTTGACTTAGTGGGGAAGACATTCGTCCAATCTTGGCCATCTACTCGAGATGGCCTCAGAGATTCGGATGGAACGGCCTCGAGCCTTTGAAAGATCCCACCAGGGCAGAGCCGTGTCGGGTAAAAGTCAACCCGATCTACCGAGCCTTCAGTCCCAACCGAGTCGTCGATCGGATCATCAACGGGGGTGTTACCGTCGTCTTATCCTCTGATCAGACGTTCCGCATCGGCGACCAAGAGCCTCTGCGATAAGCACATGTTCGTTGTGTCCATCAGCGCATCCCGAAGAAAAAGGCTAAACTCGTCAAGGCCGTCGGCGCTCGCGGAGTCCCCCCCCCCCCCGAAGAAACACCGGCGACAGCCTTCCCTTTCAGAAATAGAGACAACTTCTCCGGCGGCGACATCGATTCCGGTCGAGAGAAACGGAAATTCTAAAAATTACAACAACATGGTAGGGAGAGAAGAGGAGAAAAAAGAGAGAGAGAGAAAGTACATGGCGGACAATGAAGAATGAAGAAGGAGGAGGAGGCTACCGATATTTATAAGGGTAAAGCAGCGCGTCTTCTCGAGGAGACATTATTAGGTCTATAAAAGACCTAAATGGGCCTAGGACCGACCAAATATCCCACAAACGTTATGTCTTCCCCCGACAGGTAGGCTCGAGAATCTAGAGTGCATTTACTTCGCGACTCTTTATTTACCCGACCTAGCCAGAAGCGACCAGCGCCACCTCCACAGTGAACGAATCGATACAGGTATACCTCGGATCTTCACCTATTAACGATTTGACACTCTGGCGGCCAGCAGAATCCGGCCAAAGGGGACGACAGCATTATCACACCAGGCCAGTTATTTCCAAACCTAAATCTACCAGTTTGCCGGTAATCGCCCATCACATCCAAACTTAGGGGGCTTATTGTAGGGGACGGATATGTGTCACCACCATAAGGCCCAGAAATAACGGGCCCAGCGGACCTGTTAGCACTGGCGTTCGAGCGTCTCGGCTTGGACAGCTGTGATGAGCCGACCGACGGCTTATGACCAGTTTAGCTGATCAGAGCCGAAGCCGATCGGCTTGCCACGACGAGCCAACCTAGTAAAACTGATACGCCCTAAGTTAGGATCACTCGTCCGGATTGGATTGATATGAACTCCGGAAGGAGAACTGATGGATTGAAGGGTCGCACGAAGGTTGCGGAAGGCCTCCGATATTCCCGACTTCAGTTGGTGTTTGATATGACTCACAAGTCCACCAAAGGAAGTTGCTCTAACCGTTGCTTGATATGACTCACAAGACCAACGATTCGAGTTTTGTTTATCTCGGATATGACTCACCAAGAAAACAAGAAGAGTTCTTCAAAGAACAAAGAGTTTTACTCAAAACAAAAGTGATAATCGAATGGTTTATTGCTGAAATGAGATTACATATTTATAGTAGTGAAAAGGCATGTGAAGGGACTAAAAAGTTGTGTAAAAATAGTCAAAATGACTCTTCGGCTCAAGATCTGGTTGAATGACCCTTGATGTACTTGTCCAGGTTCGTCCGAATCTAATCTGGTCAACAGATGACCCTTCGGCTACTGTCCAGGTTCGTTTGTACCCGACGGATGTACTGCGGTAAGGACCAGGACGTACTGTGGTGTGTCCGTGTGGGTGATTGATGGACTTCCGTGAACGGATGACCACTTTAGATGAACCAAATCTTCAGAGAGCTTAAGTATCCTTGCTTTAGAGAGATTAGAAGGATCGATCATCATGAAATCTTCAATCTGGTCGGAAAAGTCTTGTTCATGTCCATCGGGCCATGTGGTACATACCAAACGGGTCAGAAGCGAAGTGTTGTGTCCGTTCTCTGGTTCCACTCGTTGATCTTGAGTTCTGGCTTGACTATTGGTCTTAGAATGTCGAATGGGTCGGGAAAGACTAGCTGTGGGATGATCAATTTGGTCATTAGGTCGTTGTTCCAGCCTTAGGTCACTTCCGGATGTCCGCGGGTTGACTCTGTAAACAACACTGTCCGTTGATCTGGTACGGTTGGACGGGTGAACCTCGGTTGGACTGTTCTGAACGTCCTGATCACCGTGCTGGGCTGGTCCCATGTCCTGGGGTGCATCATTCCCTCCCTCTTCAAAAGGATTTGTCCACAAATCTGGATCATCTGCATAAAAAGGAGATAAATCAGAAACATTGAAACTTGAAGAAATGTCATACTTACCTTGCAAGTCCAGCTGATAGGCATTGTCATGGATCTTTTTAAGGATCTGAAAAGGACCATCGACTCTAGGCATGAGTTTTGACTTTCTTTCTTCAGGAAAACGTTCCTTCCTAAGATGAACCCAAACAAGGTCGCCTTCTTCAAAGACAACTTCCTTTTTCTTTTTATTCGCCCTTCTTGTGTAACTCTCAGTTTTGGTTTTGATGTTGCCACGAACTTTCCCATGCAGCTTCTGAATTGTGTCCGCCTTCTTTTTGCCATCTGTACTAACTCTTTCACTCAAAGGTAAAGGCAAAAGATCAAGTGGAGATAAGGGATTGAAACCATACACAACCTCAAAAGGAGAAAACTTGGTAGAAGAATGCATTGAATGATTATAAGCAAACTCAACATGAGGCAAACATTCTTCCCAATGCCTAAGGTTCTTTTTGACCAATGATCTAAGTAATGCTGACAATGTCCGGTTGACAACCTCAGTTTGTCCATAAGTTTGAGGGTCACAAGTGGTGGAAAACATCAAACGAGTACCTAACTTAGACCACAAAGTTCTCCAAAAATGACTAAGAAACTTAGCATCTCGATCTAAAACAATTGTCCTAGGCATTCCGTGCAACCTAACAATGTCTCTAAAGAATAAATCAGCAACGTGCACAGCATCATCAGTTTTGTGACATGGTATGAAATGAGCCATCTTAGAGAATCTATCGACCACCACAAAGATAGAGTCTTTACCAAATTTCGACTTAGGTAAACCCAGCACAAAATCCATAGAAATGTCTACCCACGGATGAGAAGGAATAGGAAGGGCAGAATACAAACCTTGGTTCTTGGCTTTAGACTTGGCCTTCTTGCAAACCACACATCGGCTACAAATTCGTTCCACATCCTTCATCAAGCTCGGCCAAAAGAAGTGTTCATACACAACCTTGTGTGTTTTCTTAACTCCAAAGTGTCCCATAAGACCTCCTCCATGTGCTTCCCTGAGAAACAACTCCCTCAAAGAACATTGGGGCACACACAAGCGGTTATCATAGAACAAAAATCCAGATATTTGATAGTACTTGCCATAAGCCGTTTTTGAACACTTTCTGAAAATCTCTTTGAAATCTGAATCAGTCGCATATAAATCCTTGATAAACTCAAAACCAAGCAACTTTGTTTCAAGAGCTGAGAGAAGTACATACCTTCTAGACAAGGCATCAGCCACTACATTGTCCTTACCTTGTTTGTACTTAATGACATAAGGAAATGTCTCAATGAACTCCACCCAACGTGCATGCCTCTTGTTCAGCTTTTGTTGACCCTTAAGATGTTTCAAGGACTGATGGTCGGTGTGGATCACGAACTCCTTAGGCCAAAGGTAGTGCTGCCATGTTTGTAGGGCTCTCACCAAAGCATATAGCTCCTGGTCATAAGTAGGGTAGTTGAGTGTGGCACCTCCAAGTTTTTCACTGAAGTAGGCGATGGGTTTCCTATCCTGCATCAAAACAGCACCAATACCAACTCCTGAGGCATCACATTCAATCTCAAAGGTTTTAGAAAAATCAGGAAGTACAAGTAAAGGAGCTTGAGTCAACTTCCTTTTTAGAATCTGAAATGCCTCTTCTTGAGCTTGTTCCCACTTGAACCCGACATTCTTCTTGATTACTTCAGTCAATGGGGCTGCAATGGTACTGAAGTTCGGAACAAACCGTCTATAGAAGCCGGCAAGGCCATGGAAGCTTCTCACTTCTCCTACGGTCGATGGACTAGGCCAGTCCCTGATAGCCTTGATCTTTTCCTCGTCCACTCTTAGTCCATCTGCACCTACAAGAAAGCCTAAGAACACCACGTTATCTGTTCCAAAAGAGCATTTACCAAGATTTGCAAAAAGCCTCTCTTTTCTAAGAATTTCAAGAACAGATTTCAAGTGCATCCTATGTTCCTCTAGGTTCTTGTTGTAGATAAGAATGTCATCAAAGTAGACTACCACAAAATGACCAATGAAGAATCTCAAGACATGATTCATCAAACGCATGAAAGTACTAGGTGCATTAGTAAGCCCAAATGGCATCACAAGCCATTCATACAATCCTAGTTTGGTCTTAAATGCAGTTTTCCATTCATCGCCTTCCTTCATCCTAATCTGATGGTAACAGCTTTTCAAGTCGATCTTAGAGAAGACACATGAACCATGCAACTCATCAAGCATGTCATCAAGCCTAGGAATGGGATGCCTATACTTTACCGTAATGTTGTTGATGGCACGACAGTCCACACACATACGCCATGACCCATCCTTTTGGGGTACCAATAGAACTGGTACGGCACAAGGACTAAGACTCTCCCGGATGTAACCTTTGTCGAGAAGGTCACCAATCTGCTTCTGAAGTTCTTTGGTTTCCACCGGGTTGGTGCGGTATGCTGGTCGGTTCGGTAGAGATGCGCCCGGGACGAAGTCAATCTGGTGTTCAATGCCTCGAACCGGTGGCAGTCCCTTTGGGTTCTCATCTGGAAAGACATCAGAAAACTCCTGCAAAAGATCTAGAAGTTCACTCGGAATCTCCGGTGGAAGGTCAGAAGAAGGGGCAGCCATAAGAGATTCTTTGTACACAAGTAAAAGAAGTGGCTTTTGAGAGTAAAGAGATTTCCTGACCTGACTTTCTTTGATAAAGAAGTTGGAGTTTCGAGTGGATGTTTCCGGTTCATCCTTCTTAGGTTCCTTGTCTCGACTCCTCTTGAGCTGGATCTGATCTTGGTGAACTTCCGAAGGAGTCAATGGGACCAACGTGATCTTCTTGCCCTTATGATCAAATGAGTGTCGGTTTGTGTAGCCATCATGCACGGCCTTCTTATCAAACTGCCATGGCCGGCCCAAGAGAATATGGCATGCGTCCATGGGAAGGACGTTACACACAACCTCGTCCTCGTATCGTCCAATGGTGAGAGGAACGGTGACTTGTTCTTTCACCATTTGCTCTCCAGCTTCATTTAGCCATTCAAGCCGGAATGGTCGAGAGAGAGGCTTAGTTACAAGTCCAATTTTCCTGACAAGAGTGTCACTAGCAACATTAGTACAACTTCCACCATCAATGATCAAAGAACAAACTTTTTCAGAAACAAGACAACGAGAATGAAAGAGATTCTCCCTTTGTTCCTTTTCATTGGTTTTGGGCTGAACACTCAAGGATCGCCTTGTAACAAGCAGTGGACCGTGAGCTGGATGGTCGAAGCCATCTTCCTCATCATAAATCGGATCAGACTCAGCGTCAAAGTTCGGATCGAAAACATCGACCAGCCGGTCGTCCTCCTCATCAAAGATGGGTTCGTCCATGACCTTTCTAGTAACAAGCAAAGGTCCGTGATGTGGGTAGTCAAAGTCTTCCTCTTCTTCATCAAAGATAGGACCTAAATCCTCCTGGTCCTTCTCTTCATCCTCGGACTCAACCTCACCATTCTCCAAGAGAATCATCACTCGTTGGTTGGGGCAGTTTTTGGCATAGTGTCCTAGACCTTGACACTTGAAGCACCTAATGTCTCTTGCTCGACCAGAAGTCTCAATTTCCTTTCCTTTGTCCACACGAGCAGGAACATTAGTCTTAAAAGCATTATGTGTTGTGGAAGGAGACTTACCTTTGTCTGGATAGCTTGGTTTTGGAGCGTATGCCGGTTTGGAAGCAGGAGCCGGCCTTGAGTAGTTCTTTCTTTTGACTTGCTGTTCAATCAAAATGGCCTTGTGTAAAATTTGCTCCACACTACCATACTCTTGAAGCTCCATACGATCTTGGATGTCACGGTTGAGACCTGAAAGAAATCGTGCCATTGTGGCATCCATGGGCTCGTCCACATCAGCCTTGATCATCAAGATCTCCATCTCTTGGTAGTAGTCTTCCACAAACTTGGTGCCTTAAAGTAGGCGACTCAGCCTCTGGTGGAGGTCTCGGTGATAGTGAGCTGGAACAAATCGTCTCCTCATCAACATGGTAAGTTCATCCCATGTTTCAATTGGCCTTTCACCTGTTCTTCTCCTATGGGTCACAACTTGGTCATACCAGTTAATAGCATAGCCAGAGAATTCAGTAGCAGCCAATCTAACTTTCTTAAGATCAGAAAAGTTTTGACAATCAAAGACAAGTTCAATCTTTCTTTCCCATTCAAGAAAAGCATCAGGATCGTTTTTACCATCAAAAGTTGGGATTTTCAGTTTCAATCCGCCTAAACTATCATCAGCACGATCATTTCTAGCAAATGGATTGACATCACCTTGCTCTCGGTTCCTATGACCTCTCCTGGGTCGGTTGATTGACCTGACTTCATCCTCTCGAAGATCTTCTCCTAGGGTCTCATCATCGGACCGGTTTGTCCTCCTTGGGCGATCTCTTCTTTCCCCGGTTCTAGGATGAGTTTGTTGGCTGGCCTGAAGCTCATCAAGCCTTTGATGGATCTGGTCTAAACCTGCATTCATCAAGTTAGTCATAGAATCATTCAAAGCACGCATTTGTAGGTTAGACAATCCAGCAAACAAGTTTCCGGGTTGGTTTCTTTCTCCTTCACTACTCATGGTTCCTGAAATTTCTTAAACACAAAACGTTAGACAAAAACCTCACACTCTCAAGTGTTTGATCCTCACCCACACACGTGTTTCTCTCAGATTTTTGGTGATCACACACGAGCTTCCACTCTAGGTTCTAAGAGAACTGATCAAGAATCCCAATGGACAATTCCAAGTAAACAAGAGGGAATTTCTTAAGATAGAAAGATAAGAGATTTTTGGGGTTTTGAAATCCGCTTTAACCTCCTCAAAGGCTGGATTTCTCCTCAGCCAACAGGTTTTCTCTTCCACCACCAATCCACTAATCAAACTCTTTGAATCTTTTTTTTTTTTTTTTTGATCGAACTTTTTTTCTTTTCTTTTCTTTTGCTTTCTCTTTTTTTTTTATACTAGTGGATGGTAATGAGGGGCCCGGATTTAAGATAGATAGAAGAAGAAGTGTTTGAAGAAAATGGAAGATGAGAAAGATGGATGAATAGACAATACCGGAAGAGTGGCTCTGATACCACTTGATACGCCCTAAGTTAGGATCACTCGTCCGGATTGGATTGATATGAACTCCGGAAGGAGAACTGATGGATTGAAGGGTCGCACGAAGGTTGCGGAAGGCCTCCGATATTCCCGACTTCAGTTGGTGCTTGATATGACTCACAAGTCCACCAAAGGAAGATGCTCTAACCGTTGCTTGATATGACTCACAAGACCAACGATTCGAGTTTTGTTTATCTCGGATATGACTCACCAAGAAAACAAGAAGAGTTCTTCAAAGAACAAAGAGTTTTACTCAAAACAAAAGTGATAATCGAATGGTTTATTGCTGAAATGAGATTACATATTTATAGTAGTGAAAAGGCATGTGAAGGGACTAAAAAGTTGTGTAAAAATAGTCAAAATGACTCTTCGGTTCAAGATCTGGTTGAATGACCCTTGATGTACTTGTCCAGGTTCGTCCGAATCTAATCTGGTCAACAGATGACCCTTCGGCTACTGTCCAGGTTCGTTTGTACCCGACGGGTGTACTGCGGTAAGGACCAGGACGTACTGTGGTGTGTCCGTGTGGGTGATTGATGGACTTTCGTGAACGGATGACCACTTTAGATGAACCAAATCTTCAGAGAGCTTAAGTATCCTTGCTTTAGAGAGATTAGAAGGATCGATCATCATGAAATCTTCAATCTGGTCGGAAAAGTCTTGTTCATGTCCATCGGGTCAGAAGCGAAGTGTTGTGTCCGTTCTCTGGTTCCACTCGTTGATCTTGAGTTCTGGCTTGACTATTGGTCTTAGAATGTCGAATGGGTCGGCAAAGACTAGCTGTGGGATGATCAATTTGGTCATTAGGTCGTGGTTCCAGCCTTAGGTCACTTCCGGATGTCCGCGGGTTGATTCTGTAAACAACAATGTCCGTTGATCTGGTACGGTTGGACGGGTGAACCTCGGTTGGACTGTTCTGAACGTCCTGATCACCGTGCTGGGCTGGTCCCATGTCCTGGGGTGCATCAAAAACCCTCGTCGGCCCACGAGCCGCCAAGACCAAGAAAGCCCACCAAAGTGAACCGACCTAGGGTATGCGGTCTCCCTGCACCTATAAATGAGGAATGGAGACCAAAGAGAAGGGGGAGGCAAAATTAAGAACACACTAGGCGGCTAGAATTAGGGTTTACATTATTTCTAAATCTAGATTGTCTTGTACTCACTTTCCGGCTTACCTAAAAAGCAAAAATTATTACTTCTAAATCAAAAAGAAAGCAGACCTATCTACTTAAAAACATCTTTGAAAGGATCCACAGGCGAGTTCTACCCGTCTAAACGACCTTACCGAACTCGGTTCAAACAAGAGCCCCACCTTCTATGAAGCTATAAGCGAACTGTCTCGTCTCAAAATCAGAAAAGCCCTGATCTGAAGCGAACTCATTGATCCACACCAACCACTTCTCTAGATCTTCCCCATAGAAGATTGGTACCTCAATTATCGTTCCCATGGCTCGTATTAAGCTTTGATACCAAGTTGATACGATTTGGATATCCAAACTTGTAGAACAGAGATTCAAAAGGAAATATTGATTATATTATATGAAATAGATAAGTGTTTATAAGGTTTGAGAGAAATTATAGAGTCTCTCCTCTCTCCATGCACATGATTGATCAACTCTTTGATACCTCCCTCTAACTCTACCCGATCCTTATATATTACTCTTACTAGCTTAGGTTAAACACTCATGACTAATCTCACTCATTCCAGCCCATTAGCCTCTTGTGAAATGAGCCCACGTATCATAAACTTGTCTACACAAAACATGTCCAGTAATAAAATAGATTTTGTGGACACTAAGATTTTCTCAAAAAAGTCCACATGTATATGATGTTCACACAAATTTTCTGATAGACTTGTTCATTCGTCAATGTTCACTTGTCCACATTCATATGTATATCTTACTATGATATAGTAATACTCTGTTAAACATTTACAATTATAGCACACATATTTACATGCTCCGAGTACAACCATTAGCATCCCACAACCATTAGCATCCAACAACCATTAGCATCCACATGTACACCGATTTATAAATATTCACATTGACACCGTTTTATAAATTTCCACATGTACATGTTTCAAAATTATTCGCATCCAGGTTCATCAAAAAGAATATTACTTAATCTAATCCAATAACAAAATTTAGTCATCTTCAAAAAATTAAAAATCTCTGTAAAGAAATATATATGAAAAGCACACAATCATTCTCATCAAAACACAAATTCCCTAGTCTATAAGGCTTGAGTGAGAGCTATGATAGTACATTAGTACTTCTTTTTTCTAACGAGTCTTTGAACTTATTGTATATATAAATTTTACACACGCACATCACAGAAAAGAGAGCATTGAAATTTGTTTTGTTTCCAACCACTGACAAATGACATTCCTTTTAGCAAAGTTGATGTGCTATATCCAGAAGAACCTGAATCAATTCAGAAAAACAACCAGAGTGGTCATTGTCTCGAGTACAATCATAAATACTAAAAGTATGCAAACGTACCTCGAAATGGAGCATCAATATCAATCCAATTCTCTACTCTTCCAAAATATCTGATAAAATTTGAATTTCCATCTAAAAAATTCAGGTTCAGATGTACAAATATCATTAGAAATTCTTTACAAATAAGAAATAAGAATCTACATACATCATTGTGGAGATTCATGAAACATTTCACCAACATGCCTCCCATACAATGAGTAATAACGGTAATCTTCTTCCCTCCTCAAGCTTTGTAAAGTGATTCCAAATTCTAACCAAATAAGTCCATGATTTCCTGCAGGCTACAAGCCTTTGTAAAACTCAATTAGTCAATACACCGATCAGCAATTTCTACGCCAAATCCTTAATAAAAATCAGAAGAGGAGTTCTTTCGCACCTGTTTCTGTGGTGGTAACCATAACCAAATCCAAAAAGGGTGTTTCCTTCTTAGAATTTCCATCTCAACATCTCAGCAATCATCTCATGGAAAAAGAACACTGACTCATGACAAAAAATATACACAACAAGGTTTAACTTGATACAACGAGATGAGAAAGGTCTATAAACAACAATTCATGACTCCAACTGCTAGAAAGTGTTGTTAACATTACAAGATCGGTTCTAAGACATCAATTACAAGTGGTTAACCTCTCTCTTAGGACATCTCCAACATCTTTTCATCCTTTCATTTTTTGAAGAGTTTTGTACTCCAACATCCTTTCATCCCTTCATTTTTTTGAAGGGTTTTGTACTCCAACAGCCCTTTATCCCTTCAAATTTTAAAGGGATAAATAGTGCACTTTCAAATTTGAAAGTATACTATTCACCCCTTCAAAACATTATTTACTTTTCACTTTAGTCCATACAATTGTATATGTTTCATAATTGCATGAATAACTTTTTAGATATCATATTTTAGTACTTATCGTTATGTTTTCTTAAAAATATTTCAATTAAAATTATTTATTAACACTTCTTGTACTACTTATAGTTATATTTGACTAAATATTATTATATTTTTTGAAAATATTTTATTTAAATATGTTTCAAATAGTATATTTTATTGGTTTTTTAAAATTTAGTGGTTATAATTAATTAATAATAATAATGAGGACTAAAATATAAATTACTAATTCTTATAAATATAAATTTAAAGATGATTGTTGAAGAACTACCCCTTCAACCCTTTATTTTAAAGGAAGATCCCACAAAAAATGAAGGGGCTTGTTGGAGATGCTCTTAGGGAACCAGCATACTCATTCTCGGCAAAAAGCTTATGGCTTCTCTTGCACAAAAAAATTATATTTTTTGAAGAATCGAACATTACAGTCTTAATTTGAACTAATTCAGATGTTTATCAGCTTGTTTCTAGGAAAATCAGCCACCCATAAATCAATTTACCAGTTGAAAGATCGAATCGAGACCACATCTTTGTTCGAGATCCGGCACCAAAGATTCTGACCCAAATACTTTCTTCTTTCCCGGTTACATGATCAAATGCGTTGAGAATTGAGCCAGTGATATCAGAACGATCAGTTACCAATCAAAAATAAAACTTCGGAGCTTAGTTTTCATTTTCGACACTTTTGTACGGCGTCTAAGTTTCACCGGAATGCGTCAGCGCTTCACCGGAATGCGTCAGCGCTTCACCGCAGTGTGTCTGAGTCCGTCTGAGCTTCACCGGCGTGCGTCACCGAAGGGTTGTGGACAAGTCGAACCCTAGATCTCAAAACGCCTTTCCAGAGCAAAGAAGGGTAGAATGGGATTATCAGATTTTGTACAGTGCGTAAACTATCCCAACAGCAAGAAGTGTGTTATTCTATAATAATAATAACTCAAAAAGTGACCATGTATGTAAAACACTCTTAAATTAAAATAAAAATGTATTTATTTATTTTAAATGAAAACAAATCAAACAAACCGATTCAACAACTTCAGAATATTTCAGAGAAACTAAATCTGAAAATTCATTTCAGTATATGAATGGAGTATGAGAAATTGTCAAAAATACCATTTTCATTGTACCACTTTTCAAAAATACACTAATCACTTTTACCCTTGTATTTTAAGAGGAAAAAACACACTTATAACCCTTGGGTAATTAATCTAAGACTTAGAGTTTAGAGTTAAGGGGTGTTGTAGGGAGGAGGTAGGGTTTAGGAATTTAAAATTTAGGATTCTAATTAATTTTAAAAAAATTGACCCTTAAAAATGATATTTTTGAAAATGTCTCTTTAATGAAGATAAAAATAAAAAGTAGTACAAGGAAAGTGGTATTTTTGAAATTCCCATGGTATCCGTATTATTTTGCTGCGATACAGCCTAGGTTGTTGAGCATAGCATTCATACTCAAGAAATTCTCTCACACCTAAAACCAGTTCTTTGTTTGTGATCTTCTTACCTTTTTGTCTCAGCAAGTATGATAAGTATTGCATTGCTGGATGCTCCAGAGGTTTGATCCTGGTTCGTACACTCTGAAGTTTGATCAATCTGAAAATCATTAATCTAAATACCCTTCTTTTTTTCACGACTTGTTTCTTAAATCCTTGACTTTCATTTTCCCGCAGTTTCATTAAATATTCTTCACTTTTGGTGATGCATCTTCCCTAAACGCATGTAAATGAGCCCTTTGGATATTCTCCACTTATGTATTATCATTTCTTGTGTCTTGCTTTAGAAAATTGATCATGCTTTCCAGAGACAGAGATATGTTTACGACATGGACACAACAACTTTGGGAACCATACGTAAGCTTTCTAGTACAAAAGATAGCATACCTGATAATCAGAAAGACCGGTTCATTAATCTGCACATTTTCAGACACATTACCACCACCGAAAAAGATACGGCTTGGTGGATGTGAACAATTACAGAGATGGTGGCGTCGGGCTTCCAGATCTTTGATTGAATTTCTTCACCATATTTGACTAAGGTCCGTACGGATCTCGTTGTAAAACATATAATCTGAACGAAGTGGCTTAAATGCAAATTCAAAACAGGATGTTATCGAAAGAGATACTGATCCACTCACAATGAGTTTGTTTTCCAGCTAGTTGTCGTACGCAGAGTTTTTCTCGAGATTCATGTCAACGAAGATTCGATTCTTGATTGCTTTATGAAACTTTCAAATCCTAGTCAAGCTCATTCAATGCTCCTAAACCTCAGCGAGCATATTTTCCACTAGCAGAGACCGATCCCAAAAGCAAAAGACTTTCTAGTTCCTATCCTAGCACGACTGATCATAGCACACCCTTGCATTGCTGGTTCAAGCAAAATTACTACACAAACCGTAAACATCAATATTGAATTTAAAAAAATCAGATAACTTTCAAGGGTGGTAACTTTCAAGGGTTATTAGGATTTGTGAGGTTCATGGAATGAAAGCTCGACTTTTTAAAGCTTAAAATGCACCGTCTTTGAAGAGAGGTACATTGAATGAGAAAACGTGGTTGCATTGGCTCCATGAGCTAAGAAGATTGTTAATGGCATCAAATCAATTCATCCAGTAATAGTTCCGGATTGAAGCAACAGAGACGAAACGACACGAAAACATATCGATTGTCATGACGATCCGTCTCAAATAACTCTCCCAAACTCCATCGTCGGAGATTACGCAGACGTCAATGAACACGATGACTCCATTGTTGAAAACGTTAAGAACATCACCTTCGTCGGATTTTGAAGAGGAGTATGGACCCTAAAATTCGGTGTTCAACTGAGGAAGATGACAATCGTTTCTCAGTCTCGGGCTGGAATGCCTGAATTGCATAAAAAAAGCCCACAAAAACGTTGTTCACATAATGTTAAAGATTAAAATGCAGAGTTTAGAAAAAGGAAAACGTGTCACACTCATGTTGTAGTATTTGATGACGTGGCAACACCAAGAGTAAATAAATTGTCATTGATGACTTGACGCCCTACGGGCGGGAAGTTATAATAAAAAATATTTTCCATAAATTTATATTAACATTAGAAAATATTAGAAAACATTGTAGACTGAAAATGATATTGTATACAAAAAAATATTAAATAGAATTCTGAGATGTTATTTTTATATTAATAATCATTTTGGTTTGAATTAGAGTGACAATAACCTTCATTATTCTTTACTTTTCAGAGTAAAGAATTTATATCTTCATTACATGTAAATTGTTTTATGTTTTGTTAAGTTGGCTTGAAAAATTTGTTGTTGTTTTTAGCGGTAAGGCTTCATTCTAACAACTGTTACTGGTATGATTCTATTGTTATTTTGTATTGGTCGTTATTCATGAATCTATGATTAGTTTGAATAAGTTCTTCTTATGCTTAGATTCCTTGTGAATAGTTTGATGCTTGTTATTGATTTGGAATGTATGTGGCGTGTTTTGGATTCAGTTTTGTTTTAAAGGTAGATGCCATGAAACACTCATATGTGTGATTAAGCAACATTGTAGGTCTTTCAGTCAATGATACTCCAATTTGAATCCAAATAGTCAAAAGTAGGAAGGTTAATATACTGAAAGTGGTGACATGTTTATACAATACTTTTGGTTATCCGTTTGCTTTATTTTTCTAAAACCATACTATATGTTCAATAAGTAATAATAACAATATTGTAGAAAATCCCTTACAATGACATGGTTAAAAAATTTAGTAAAGCTTAATTAAAGACATTACGCATTGATGAGAAAACAATCTCTGCAATTATTGTGAGAATACATTACCTAAGTAACCTAACTACCCCAATAGCATTGTCATCGTTACATCTTGAACATGTAAAAGATGTAAATCATGCTGTAGGTTCTGATAGCACTTAGAACAGGATAAGTGGCACCATGAATTGCTTGTCTCAATTTCACTGAATTTGGCTTTGCAAAGGAACTCAACTCAACAGTCTGCATGTATCGACATTTAGAGGAAGAGTTGAACGATAAAGTTTAGACGATGGAAAAAATCCATGATTGCAGTTCCAATAAGTAAATTTACATAAATGAGGTGGGGAAACCAAGACATAAGAATTGAGCTCTAAAAGTGTGTTGGATGCTATTTTCTGAACACCTAAAACTCTGAAGAAGTTGAATATGAGCCAGCTCAAGACCCACCTATTCTAAAGGGAATAAAACAACAGTTATAAGGAATTTAAAATATTATGATAAGGTTGGACTGTCTTACACTTAAAAAAAAGTTCTTGCTGGCTTGAGTTTCCTGATCAAAATAAAAGTGTGTTCTAGACGTTGTATTCAGGAATAAGCAAACACAAATTTGCTCTGAAAGTTAGTAGAACCAAACTAAACAAAGTACGAATTAACTATTGTTAATCACTTTATGAAAGTGAATACTCAGTTTACTAAGAAACTCAGATCCAACTAATAATATCTATACATGTACCTAAAAAACAATCCAAAGGAATGTCCTCGAAGCGTTGATCGATTTGGAGTATTTAGAAGAAGACGTTCTAACATATTTAATTTGGCAAAAAGGAGAAAAAACAAAATCTAGCGAGGGAAAAAAAACAAAAAGCTAAACGAAAAGTAAATACATGGGCCCCTAGCTTGGATTCAAGAATGACTCAGAAAAGGACGAATACCAAAAAAGGGTCAATATACTCAAATAGACAGTTTTCTTGAAGAAGCAAATGTGGACCTTTAGTTATTTGCTCTTGGCATCTTCATGAGAGTTGCGAGACCACAAGCTAGCAGCTTTTCTTAACATTGCCAGTCTCCCCAAAATCCAAGGAGAAGAACTTCGACGGTGGAGCCGGCGTTCAAATCGACGAGTAGTTGAGGAACGTTTGCCATTCCAATCTCTGTAATTATTAAAAAGAAAATGATTTAGGGGAATGATGGAAAGAAGATCAAAGGATCCGACTGAAACAATATGAACGGAATCGTCACGCCGACTTCTGCATCTCACTCTCTCTAATGGCGGAGAACTGATGAACCCTAAATCTCAAAACGACATAGATTGAGAGTTAGGGTTTCACGCAGACAGACTAGGTTTATTGAGTAAAATATAAATCCCAAACAACAAACCCACATATAATATAATTTAGTTAATGAAACGCGACGTTTTGAAAGAGGAGACACATGTCATGTCTCTTTGCACAATTTGTTGACATGACACAATGGTAATGATAAAAAGTGTTTTTTATATATAAAGATATATATTAATTGAGAAGTCATTTAAGTGAGTTTTGATGATGTGTCGTTAGTAGGAGAACTCTTCAATTAATTGTTATAATTTGATTGGTTGATGGTTTTTTATTTTTTTATTTATTTAATTAAAGTTTTAAAAAGAAAACTAATTCTAGGATTACCGAATCTAATCTATGTTTCCAAATAAACAATTAAACATCTTAAATATAGACGAATTAACATAATTTATCTATAGAAATAAATTTAATATCATATATTAAATTATATAAGTTGATAATATACATATAAATACATATGATACTACATAAAAAATTATAAAAAAAATTAATATATTTATATTAGTAATGAATACAATTAATCATATATTTCAGAAAACTAATTAATTTAAACCTAGTAGTATTAATTAAACTCACTCATCGCTATATATATTCTAAAAATATGTCAAATGGCTGTGAAACAGTAAAATATATAATTTTACAAATTTTCAATCATTTTTCAGTGACAATGTGAAATCATATATGATTTATCCCTTTTAGAAATGATTAAAATATTTTTATATTTTAAAACATAAAATTATATGGTAAATCATTTAAAATTATATTATCAAGAAAAAGTTTGTTTAATTCATCTATTAATATAAACAGATGGAATTTAAAGTATTATATGGTAAGTCACTTATTATATGGTAATTCATTTAAAACTATTATATGGTAAGTCATTCAAAATTATATTAATCAAACACATGTTTTTCTTAGAGTTAATATTCTATTAATATAATTTATATAGCTTTGATTGTAATACAATTAGCATGCTTATTTTTAATATAAAAAAAGAAATCAGACATAAATAAAAATACGAGGAAAAATAATAAAATATGATTGTTGTTTTCTTGTTTTTTTTATATTCTTATGATTTCATATTTATTTATTTTTGGAGATATATGTACCTTTTGTGTTACTACATGATATAGTGTGCTTTTAGCATATTTTGGTTGTGATTTATTGATCTTTCTCATGCAATTATAGGGTACTTACAGCTCTATTCGAGATATTTCAGGTACAAAAGGGGCTGTGGAACTTTGGAGGGAAACATGAAGAAAAAAAGAAAATTTGAATTCTGTCCCGGAGAACAACCCTAGAGATCAAGGAGAGCCTTGATCCCCACAGGAGATATTTTAGGAAACTGCAGAATCTTTTGGGATTTGCCCTAATTATATTTTCTCCTCTTTCCAGCCGCCACAAAAACCTTATAAAAGAGAGGTACGACCATTATTAGACTTCGACTCTTTCAGCTCAATTTTCTCTCATACTTTTTCAACAAAAACTCGTTGGATTCAATACTTTGTAAGGGAGAAAGGAATATTCACCTTGTTCTAGCCATTAGAGAAGATTTCTTGGACCCTATTTTTAGTTTTTGATTTCGATTTATGGAGTATTATTCAGTATTTCTTGTTGTGTCTATTACCATGATTACTGAGTAGTCGATACTGTTAGTTTAGGGTGTTAGATTTATTTAAGCTACACATAAATAAGTTGTATGTTCATTGATGGCCTTTTTTATAAACCTAACTTAATGCTAGCATGAATCTGATCAATTTATGTTATATCTAGGGTTTCATCTATTCATTAACCGTGTTATAGATTACATGAACTGTTTAGAATAAGTATTGTATATCTAATCAATGAAAGTAGATATTAGGGTGTAATATGAACTGAATAGACATGATCGTACTGTTCATAGACTGAACTCGGAACAAGCGACAACTTAGTCTCCGGCGCTGTTTTCTGAACGGAACAAGCGCCACGACAGTGGGCTGTTCTAGTCATTGATCTATGTTTTGGGCTTGTTCCTAAACCGAACTTGAATATTTATGGCTTAATGATATCTAGCACCCGTTTAATCACCCTAGGCTAGCTTTTTCCCGAAATTAAAAACAACTCAAACCGTACCTCGTCCTCTGTTATTTCTACCATGTTCTTTGTTAAATCTAAAAGTTTTAGCTAAGAAATTAAAACTCATAAGATATAGTGTGAAACGGTCCTTTGGAATTGAATCTCAAATACAATAACTACAACTGTTAACTTGACAGTAACAAGATCCAATTTTTAGTGTATCAAGTTTTGGCGTCGTTGCGACGGGGACCCGCTTTTACTTATATTTTCTTGGTTTTATACTTTGTCTAAGACATTTAACTTGCTATATTTTCTTGTTTGCAAGTGATGTTCCAGGTGTATGTCAAGTAGAAATACTCGAAGCAACACCTCAAGTCCATTAATCACCCTCAGCAATCAAGAACTCGCAAGATTAGAAAAGAACAACCGAATTCAATCAAGACCTACTCACGCCAATATGGGCGATAACAACAATGAGCATGATCTCACTGCTGCAATGGCCCTAATGCAACAGCAGATGCAGCAAATGCAACATGCCTTGCAAGCTCAACAAGCGGCTGCTCAGCAGCAGCAGCAACATGAGCAACCAACTCGGATTGGAGAAAGGAACCTTCCTCGAAACTTTCCAACCACTCGCTCAGCCATTGTTCCTCCACCCTATGCTCGTCAAGATTTCGAGATCAAGGCCTCCATGATCTCTCTGGTGCAGAGAATGATGTTCCATGGTCTCCTGCCATAAAAACCAATGGAACACATCGAAGACTTTGAGGAGATATGTGTTATGACTCGCTCAAACGGGGTTTCACTTGACTTTCTCAAGTGTATGCTATTGTCTCTTGCCGACAAGGCATCAAGGAGGTTGAAATCACTGCCAACTGGCTATCTTACTTCATGGGAGCAGGTTCGAGCTGCATTCTTGAATTACTTCTACACTAAGGCAAAAACGGTTGCTCTCAGGAACAAGATCTCCTCTTTCAAGCAGCGCTCCAAAGAACCCTTTAATGAAGCATGGGAGCGATTCAATGACATACTCAGAGAGTTCCCTCATCACGGGTTTGATCATGACTACATTCTAGGGATTTCCTATGATAATGTGGACTGGAAGTTCCGCAATGCCTTAAACTCTGCGAGTAAGGGAGATTTCATGACTCAAACTACTGAAGGAGTTTGAGCTGATAAAGAACATGGCTGCTAGGTCAGCCAACAAGAACTCAGAGACTGATCGCTCCAAGAAAGTCAAAAGCATTGATGCCCAATGGTAAGATTAACTCGCTGTCAAGGTTGATCTGCTCCTCAAGAGCAACGAAGATCAAGTCTTGTATATGGAGGAAGCTACACCTGAGCAAATAGCTAAGGACCATGCCACAAAGGATGGAAAGAAAGGAGATGATCACCAAAACGTGCTCTACATCAACGGTCAAGGGTATGTTCAGAACAGGAACTACTACCAGAACTCAAACAACAAGTACAACCCCAACCTGCTCTCTTATCGGAGCAACAATGTAGAGAACCCTGGGGATCAAGCCCAAAACAATCAAGCTCAAGGTGCTGCTCAACAAAGAGGGTTTCCAAAAAAAATTCCAAGGAAAGACCTTCGTCTTCAGTCAGTCCTAGAATCGTTTCCAGAACTAGGATCAACACCAGAACCAACAGAAGCAGCAGTGCAATCAGCATATTGCTCCAGCAGCATCAAGCGCACAGCAGGACGAGCTCTAGATCTTAGGGAACATGATGCATCAGTTGCTCCATAGTCAACAGGTTCAGGTCAAGGGATTGAACCAAGCTACCACAGAGATCAACAACAGGATGGACAATATGTTCACTGAGCTGAATACTAAGTATGACACTGTGTGCAGCCACATGAGGCATATCGATGTACAGCTAGCTCAAACAGCTGAAAGTGTCAAGAGGCAACAAGGGACACTTCCTGGAAAAAACAATAATAATCCCAGAGATTGTAATGCAATTGAGCTGAAAAGTGGAAAGCAACTCACGGACCCAGTACTTAGAAGATTTACTGCATCTGAAAAAGGAAAGCAGAAAGAGACAGAACAACCTACAGACGGTGTTCTAGTTGGAGAACAAAGGAGAAAACAACCCCCAGAGGTTGTTCCCGAAGTGGATGTCACACCCGCCGAGACTCCTCATGTTTGAGTCTACACCCCTAAGGTGCCCTATCCTGTTCCAGCAAAGAAATCTCGTAAGGACCGTGACGAGATGAAGTGTTCGAAGATGTTTGAAGAATTGACGATCAAACTCCCTCTGCTTGATGCGATCCAGATGATGCCCTCAATGAGAATTCTGATGAAGGGGTTGATCTTAGGAAAGGTATTAGGGGACAGCGAAGTGATGTTAGTCTCTAAGGAATGCAGTGTTGCTGCAGAACAAGGTGATCAAGAAACTGAGTGATCCAGGAAAGTTTGTTCTCTCAGTCCAGATTGGGGAGACTACTTTCGCCTGCTCTCTATGTGATCTCGGCTTCAGTGTCAACCTTATGCCCCACTCTGTTGCTAAGCGTCTGGGATTTACCAAGTTCAAGCAGACAAGGATCTCTTTGGTGTTCACTGACCGATCGATCAAGCTGCCAGTGGGTGTTCTCGAAGATGTCAATGTCCAAATCGGCAAAACTATGATCCCAACCGATTTTGTGGTTCTTAAACTTGATGAAAACCCAGAGATCCACTCATTTTGGGACGTCTTTTCCTTTGCACAGCTGGTGCAATTATCGACGTGAGGAATTGGAGGATTGATCTCCAACTAGGAGACATCTTGATAAAGTTTGAGATGAATAAACTGCTCAAGAGACCAATGCTGGATGGGCAGACTTTCACTGTGGATGAAGATAATGATGTGTTGGAACCTCAAAAAGAAATGATTGAGGAGATCCTAGCTGATGATTCACTTGAAATTGCACTGATCAAGGCTGAAGATGAGCAGAACATCTTGAACATAAACGCTGATGTGTATGCAAAGATGATGGACTCCTGCAAAAGCATGGAGACGATGGTCGCCTATCTAAGCTTAAACGAAGGAAAACAGGCCAAACCAGCAGGAGCGACTGTTCCGATTGACTAGCTCAAGGACCCATGTAGCGAGCTCAAGGCTCTGAAAGTCGAACTCAAGTCCCTACCCACGAGACTCAGGTATGCGTTCCTAGGTCCAAACTCCACATACCCTGTCATTGTTAATTCTGAACTGAATAATGTGGAAATTGCCTTGCTCTTGTGTGAACTGAGAAAATATCGAAAGGCATTAGAATATTCACTGGATGATATTCCTGGAATTTAACATGATTTATGCATGCATAGGATACATCTAGAAGATGAATCGATGAATTCTATAAAACATCAGAGGAGGTTAAACCCAAATCTAAAATATGTTGTAAAGAAAGAGATAATGAAACTTCTAGAGGCTGAAGTGATCTTTGTGATTTCTGATAACAAGTGGGTTAGCCATGTTCATGTAGTCCCTAAGAAAGGTGGAATCATTGTGATAACAAATGATAAAAATGAGTTGATACTTACTAGGACTGTCACTGGACATCGCATGTGCATTAATTTTCGAAAATTAAATGCTGCAACTCGTAAGGATCATTTTCCACTTCTATTCATTGATCAAATGCTTGAGAGATTGGCTAACCATATGTACTACTGATTTTTAGATGGTTATTCAGGTTTCTTTCAGATTCCCATCCATCCAGATGATCATGAGACGATGACGTTCAATTGCCCTTATGGCACATTTGCCTACAGGCGCATGCCCTTTGGTTTGTGTAATGCTCCAGCAACATTTCAGCGTTGAATGATGTAAATTTTTACTGACTTAATTGAGGATATTATGGAAGTATTTATGGATGATTTCAGTGTCTATAGGAGCTCATTTTATGTTTGTTTGTCAAAATTGTGCAGGGTATTGCAGCGATGTGAAGAGAAGCACTTGGTGCTGAATTGTGAGAAATGCAATTTCATGGTGAAAGATGGATCGAGGTAGACAAGGCAAAGATCGAGGTGATGATGAGCTTACAGCCACCTAACTCAGTCAAGGGTATCAGAAGTTTCCTGGGACACGCTGGTTCTACAAGAGATTCATCAAGGATTTATCCAAAATCACGAGACCACTCACGAGGTTGCTCTGCAAGGAGACCAAGTTTGACTTTGACACCGACTGCTTGATCGCATTTCATACGATCAAGGGTGCCCTGATCAGTGCCCCGATTGTGCAACCACCATACTGGGACCTTCCCTTTGAGATCATGATAGACGCCAGTGACTTCGCAGTGGGAGCAGTGTTGGGTCAGAGAAAAGATAAGAAGCTGCATGTAATCTATTATGCGAGCAGGACCATGGATGAAGCACAATGTCGCTATGCAACCACTAAGAAGGAGCTCTTGGCAATTGTCTTTGCCTTTGAGAAATTCAGATCCTATTTGGTTGGCTCCAAGGTGATAGTAGACACTGATCACGCAACCTAAGGTACTTGTTGACAAAGAAAGACGTGAAGCAACGTTTGCTGAGGTGGATCTTATTGCTCCAGGAGTTTGATCTAGAAATCAAGGACAAGAAAGGCATTGAGAATGGTGTTGCAGATCACTTGTCCAGAATCAAAATCGAGGAACAGACTGCTCTCGCTGAAAGTCATCATGTGGAACACGTGTCCTCGATCAACCTATGCGGAACAAGGGAGGCCATGCTCTCCGATGCTTGTTCCCCCAACCCAGAACAGTTCGTAGCAACGATCAAGAAGAGGTACCCAAATCTGTCATGGTTCGCTGAGATTGCAAATTACTTAGCTGCTGAGAAAGAGCCATTGGAGTATGCTGGTAATGAGTAAAGGAACTTCTTGAGAGATGCTCGCCATTACTTTTGGGATGATCCATACCTATATCGACATTGCAAAGATGGAGTTTTCCGGAGATGTATAGCTGAAGCAGAGATTCCAAGGATACTACATCACTGCCACGGTTCTTCCTATGTTTGGCACTTTGCGACATTTAAGAAAGTTTCGAAGGTACTTCAAGCTGGCTTTTGGTGGCCAACGATGTTTAGGGATGCTCACGCCTTCATCTCAAGGTGTAACGCATGTCAAAGACAAAGGAACATTAGTAGGAGGAACGAGATGCCTCAATATTTCATCTTGGAGATCGAGGTCTTTGACTGCTGGGGAATACACTTCATGGGGCCCTTTCCTAAGTCATTCAAGAATGAGTATATCTTGGTCACGGTGGACTATGTGTCCAAGTGGGTTGAGGCGCTGGCCAGCCCCACAAATGATGCTAGAGTGGTGGTAAAAATGTTTAAGACCATTATCTTTCCAAGAATTGGGATTCCTAAAGTGGTTATCAGTGATGGGGGCACTCATTTCATCAACAAAGTTTTTCAAGGTTTGTTGAAGAAAAACGGTGTCAAGCACAACGTAGCAACCCCTTACCATCCACAGACCAGTGGTCAAGTCGAGGTGTCAAACAGATAGATCAAGAGCATTCTTCAGAAGACAGTGAGCACAACGCGTAAGGATTGATCGCTCAAGCTAGATTATGCTCTTTGAACATACATAACAGCATACAAGACACCTATCAGGACCACGCCCTACAACCTAGTCTATGGTAAAGCGTGTCACCTACCTGTGGAGCTTGAGTACAAGGCAGCCTGGGCTCTAAAGTTACTCAACTTTGACATCAAGACTGTAGCACAAAGGCGTTCCATTCATCTCCACGAGCTATAGGAGATTAGGCATCTGGCCTATGAAAGCTCCAAAATCTATAAGGAAAGAACAACGGCGTATCATGACAAGCGGATCATCAATAGGAAATTTGCACCAAACGACCTTGTTTTGCTGTTCAACTCAAGGGTAAGTTGAAATCAAGGTGGTCTGGCCCCTTCACCATCAAGGAAGTCAGAACCTACGGAGCTGTTGTGTTGTTGGACATGAGAGGAGGTGAGTTCATTGTGAATGGTCAGCGCTTGAAGCCATATCTTGCTGACACAACCATCGTAGAAGGTGAAGAAATTGCCTTGGGCGATTCTTCTTCCCCTTGATCCTCCAACCCAAGTCAAGCTAATGACTTAAATTAAGCGCTTGGTGGGAGGCAACCCACTGGTAAGTGTGTATATAATTTAGGTTTTCATTGTTACTGATTTTTTTTCTTTTATTAATTTCAAGATTAAACAAGAAAAACCCGAGTTATCACATTTGGAAAACAAGGCAACTCAAGAGAACAAGGTGACCATGTTCTCTGAAGTTGTTCCCTGCCAGGTAAGTGACTCGAAAAAAAAAGAAGTTGTTTTGTTTGGCCTTCCTTGATTCTATTTCACACCAGAGATGATGTGAAGTAAGTATGGGGGAGACAATTATGTTGTGTGCTTTGCTACTTATTTGCTTCTATCGAGTCTGCTGTGATTTTTTTTAGTCAGTTTAACTTTGTGGGAACTAGGACCCTATCATTAACCTATGTGTGCTTTTAGTTATTTTATTCAGTAACCTTAGCAGTGACGAAAGACCTACACTTGGACCTGGAACACCCTAACATCATCACTTTGTTCTCCAGAAGCCTTAATGGTATACATGTATAACTTAACTCCATATAACTTGAGCCTAATATTGACTGAAATGCTTAGAATGATCAGCACTAGAGCATGGAAACAAGATCACACTCAAGACTCCTTATCCTTTCATCCATCTTGTTATTCCTGAGTGGCTGTCTCATTTTTAGCTGGTTCCCACCCTTAAAACCCATAACCTTTATTCCACCTTCATGCATTATGTTATTCTAATTGTCATATGTGTAGAATTGTGCAAAAAAATCGGTGAGGAAATGATCAACGCAGCCTTAACTCGTTTTTGCTGCATTGAACCACTGATCAAGGGTGAAGAGAACAAGGCAGAAAGATCAGGGCGAAGAGAACAAGGCAGTCGATGAGAACAAGCTAATCAGAAGGACCATCCGATTGTTCTCTGAAGTAAGGAACAAGGAGACTTAGAAAATCAATAAAAAGGGCATCAGAACCATCAGGGGCATCAAACATTATTTGTAAATACCCTCTCTCATCATCTATTCAGAAAAAATGTTATCTATTCTCATTGATGATTGAGAGAGGAAGATATAATTCAGAAACAGTATTTTGGATTGGGAGAACATATCGGCGGGGAACAAGTTTGAGAGATCAAGGTGGGGAAAACAAGCAAAACGAGTTAGGCTGTGGAGATCAATGGATCCATCCTCTCTTACAATTTTGTGTGATCCCCTACATTCCTTTAAAGAAAATGGTAACCACTAAAACTTGCAGCCCCACAAACAAAAAAAGCATGTTTATACCTAGCGTTGTCTATCCTGTCTAGTGCTGTGATAAGATATGCTCATGCCACCTTTAATTTGAATATAAGAAGTTTTGTTAGAAACGTGTAACATTGCAGGTTTGACACACAAAGTATGGAGCGGATTTTGAACAGCAGTTAGGGGTGTTCTGGTAAGGGTGTGCGGTCCTAGATGCATAGCTTGTATGGTTCAGAGATTTGTGGTTAAAGAATGGATACTGAGAATATGAGAGTTCCCACACCTTGAGTCCTGTATAGCCTGTTCTAATGCTTGAAATTGTTTGAAGACAAACAAAGATCTAATTCTGGGGGAATTTGATATAGTGTGTTTTTAGCATACTTTGGTTGTGATTTATATATCTTTCTCATGTAATTATAGGTTACTTACAGATCTATTCGAGACATTTCAGGTACAAAAGAGGTTGTGGAACTTTGGAGGGAAACATGAAGAAAATGGGAAAATTTGAATTTTGTCCCGGAGAACAACCCCAGAGATGAAGCAGAGCCTTGATCCTCACGGGAGATATTTTAGGAAACTGCAAAATCTTTTGGGATTTGCCCTAATTATATTTTCTCCTCTTTCCAGCCGCCACAAAAGCCTTATAAAAGAGAGGCACGACCATCATTAGACCTCGATTCTTTCGCTCAATTTTCTCTCATACTTTTTCAGCAAAAACTCGTTGGATTCAATAGTTTGTAAGGGAGAAAGGAATCTTCACCTTGTTCTAGCCATTAGAGAAAATATTTTGGATCCTATTTTTAGTTTTTGATTTCGATTTATGGAGTATTATTCAGTATTTCTTGTTGTGTCAATTACCATGATTGCTGAGTAGTCGATATTGTTAGTTTAGGGTGTTAGAGTGTAGATTTATTTAAGCTACACATAAATAAGTTGTATGTCCATTGATGGCCTTTATTCTAAACCTAACTTAATGCTAGCATCAATCTGATCACTTTATGTTAGATCTAGGGTTTCATCTATTCGTTAACCTTGTTATAGATTGCCTGAAATTGTTTAGAATAAGTATTATATCCCTAATCAGCGAAAGTAGATATTAGGCTGTAATATGAACTGAATAGACCTGATCGTATTGTTCATAGACAGAACTCGGAACAAGCGACAACTTAGTCTTTGGGGCTTTCTCTGAAAGGAACAAGCGCCACGACAGTGGGCTGTTCTAGTCATTGATCTATGTTCTAGGTTTGTTCCTAAACCAAACTTGAATAATTGTGTGGCTTAATGATATCTAGCACCCGTTTAATCAACCTATGCTAGATTTTTTCTCAAATTAAGAACAACTCAAACCGTACTTTGCTCTCTGTTATTTCTACTTTGTTCTCTATTAAATCCAAAAGTTTTAGCTAAAAAATTAAAACTCATAAGATATAGTGTGAAACGGTACTCTGGAATTGAATTTCAAATACAACAAGTACTACTGTTAACTTGACAGTAACAAGATCCAATGTGAAACTAATTACTTTTATGTGTGTTTTAAAATGTTAAGATAAATTGAGTAAGGAAGATCAATAAAATTACCACTTCTGCAATTCTTAAGTCAAAGATAAAAAGTATAATGTAAACTGAAAGTAAGAAAATATTATTTAAAAAAATAATGAGATGTATTTTTTGCGATATAATAAACCTTTAAAATGTACAATAATAATAAAAAAATAAAAAATAATTATACAAATAAATATTTATTTTGATTTAACATTGGATCTCACATTAATATTAAGTATATATCTCTAAAATAACAACATTGCGTTATTCAAAATTTAGAATATATATATTTTTTATATATAATTAACCTAATCAGATTTAATTAAAATATGTATGTTTAAAGTAATTTAAAATAAATTAAATTAATAATTTTAAAAGATATCTAAACTATGCTTATTTTTAATAAAAACAATATTCTCCAATGAATTAGTGTTTAGTAAAATAGTTTGATGACCGAAGATAATTTAAGGAAGAATTTGTTTTCTTAACCCATTTGAGTTTTATGTTAAACACTAAATAAAAAATGAGTGATAAAGTGTGATTTGTGATTTGACAAAATTATGAAAAAAATTGCTTAAACTATCATTTATTAATACATGTTTTCATGTTTACATTAATCAAATTTATCTTTAGTTTTAAATGGGTAAATCCTACTATATAATAATTGAGAAGTCGCTTAAGTTTTTTTTTTCTTATCTGTCATTAATAAGTTAGGTTTTAAAAATAATTATAATTTGATTGGTTGTTAATTTTTATTAGTTAACTTCTAAAAATAAAAGGCAACTCTAGAGTTAATTTATAAAAATTACCAAATAGCACAAGTGATATTACAAATAATGATTTATGGTAACTAAATGTAGAATTAAGGAAAGAAATATGTTTTATTAATTTTTTTATGGGCAAATCTCTCAAATAGATTTTTTTGAAGTTTTTATCACAAAAAAAGATCTCAAAGAAAAAATGACCAAAATAGCCCATTTAGTTTTTTTTAAATTAATATTTTTTTAAAAACTTTTAAGCCTCATCTCCAAAAACCCACCTCATAAATATAAATTCTAAGTCTATATTAATTAACCCAAGAGTATAAATGTATATTTACACCTTTTAATAAAGGTTATTTTAGTCATTTTTCCTTAAAAGTTATTTTGATGACAAAAACATTTTTAGATCTATTTTAGGGTATTCTTCTTTCTCTCTTCTTTATTTTTATAAATTATTTATATATAATTAAATAGAATATTTTAACATGTTTTATAGGAATACATTTGATGGTTATGTATTCTTATATAAAAGAGTTAGATTTGTAGGTAAAGAATTATTAGATTTTTTAAAGTTTTTTAAAACCTACACAAAAATGTTTACGAAAGATCTTCATGATAAAAGCCACCGAGTATATTGGTCCTATTGAATATATATAAAACACCTTTTTATGAAAACTAAAATATTTTCGGTTTTTCACGTTCTAAAATAAAATATAAAGTAAGTTTACAACTAATTATTTGAATTAATTATAAAAAATTGTTTTTAATATTTTTAATGATTAAAATTTATGTTGTTAAACTATTTTAAGTCTTATTATTTAAAATAAATTTTTAATTATTATTTAAAAACTATAACAATGTAAACATAATATATATTTTTGATATAATATAACTATCCATAAAATTGTGGGCAAACACTTAATATATATATATATATATAGATACTCGAGATAACTTTAGGTTACATGACCAACATGTTAAATTTTTGTCTATATTTCTAGTGTTTCCAAAAAGAAAGACACACGATAAATGTAGTTCAGCCATCACACACACTTTCCTTTAGCTATCAAATAAATAACAATTTCAACCCTCTTTTTAATGGACTTCCCCAAAAAGCCCCAAAATATTGGAAATGAAAAACAAACAAGAGAATCGGCTTTCTCACCATAACCAAACCGAAGAAACACTAAACCGGTTTTCTCCATAGTGAAAAGACTAAACACATTGTACACACACAACAAATTTTCACTGATTCAGAAACTTTCCACTGGTAACCTATTTACTCACTTCAGTCCATCCCTTTCACCGTTCGTACAAATGGTCACCGTCTTCAAAATCGGTTACTCCAAGCATAGCAAGATCAAGATGACATTTCATCTCGGATTTGGTCTGTTGCAATTGTGTATAAGAGTCGATCATACCTAAAAGATTTGTATTATTTTTCCTGCTTGAGTATGTTCTTCGCTCTAATCCTCCTTCACCTTTCAAGATTGTCACAATTTCTTCCATACCAGGTCTTCTAGACTCCTCGTTGATCACACAAGCAGCTGCAGCACGGATCATCCGCTCCATGTAAACCAAGTTTTTTCTGGTACATGACAGCCTCGGATCAAGCAGCTTCTCGATAGCTTCAATCCCTCTATCCAACAACGGTTTCGCCTATAGTAAAATTACAAAACAACCCCAAATATATGGTGACGCAAACCAATATACAGTACCAGTAAAGTTTATGAAGTGTGACATAAGATGACATACCCAAACAACTAAATTTTCTTCACCAGATGATCTTCTTGGTTCAATTGGTTTTCTACCGGTTATTAGCTCAAGCAACACAACACCAAAGGCATAAACATCGGTCTTGTCAGATATCTTACCATGTTGGAAGTACTCTGGAGCCAGATATCTGCAAGAAAATTGATGAAATCATTACAAACAGGCTATCTAGGATAAAGAACAAAACTCATGTCTAGGTGATCATTACCCGAATGTGCCTTTCACGGTCTTGCAGAGGAAAGGAACAGAAGGTGCAGCAGTCCAAGTAGCTAACCCGAAATCACATAACTGAAAGGAAAGCATAATTAGTGATAAAATCAATCATACATTCCCAAAAAAACTTTTGTCTTTAGACTCTTTACCTTTGGTATTTTCTTTGAGGAAAGAAGAATATTGGAGGGTTTGATGTCTCTGTGAACAACACATTGCTCTGTTCCATTATGCAAATAAGCAATTGCATCTGCGATCCCTAACGCAACCTTGTACCTTGCTGACCAAGGCAAACCGAAAGCAGCCTTCACAACTTTCTTCTTTTTATCTGTTACACAAACCGAAAAAAATCAAAATTATAACTAGTCTTTAAGATCTCAGGTTTGGTCTATAAATCAGTGGAGATAGCAAACTTTTTTCTTACCGTGTAAATAGTGTTCCAGGCTACCACCAGAGACATACTTGTAAACCAAGAATAGACCTTCTTCTGGGTCGATACAGAAGCCCAGAAGAGGCACTATGTTTGAGCTATGAAGAGAGCTTGCAATCATCAACTCTCTGCAAAAAGATTTTGGAGACTCTTTGTCTTCTTTATCAAGTCTCTTGATAGCTAAAGCCGTTCTCCAAATTCCGATTTTACCCCTGAACACATAGCTACAGGCTCCTCTTCCCAACACTCTCCCTAAAAACCACAGATTCAAAAAAAAAAAAAAAGAAGAAGTCAAAACCTTTCTTCAAATCTTCACTATGAAACTAAGCTCCAATAACTAGTTTAGGGTTTACCTTTGGAGAAGTTACGGGTGGCGGCGACTATTTCGTCGTAGCTGAAACGAACCAGAGTATTAGCCACCGGAGAAATACTCTTCTCCAGAGATCGAGCTCTCGTCCATCTCAAGTCGTCACTAGTTTCCTTTACCCCATTCTCAAGATTCACCATCAGAACCGTCGCAGAGCCACCGGAGACTGATAGATTCCGGCAAGAGGACGAAGCAGAAAGCGACGGCTCTTCTCCTTTCATCTTCTCAAGCTCGATTTGTGAGCAGAGACTGAATCTAAACGAGGAATGAACAGAATGAGGATCAGGATTCATGTTCTCCGGAGCTGTCTCCGCCAAAAGCCACGCCTTGTTGTTCTCTCCCCTGCTTCCATTGCTGCCGGAGTTCTCGATTGAGCTGGATTCAGCAGGAGAAGGAAAGAAACAAGCAAAACCCATATCAAAGATCAACTTTTTCAAACGGGTTTTCATTCCTTTCTCATTGTAACCACCGTCGAGATCTGGAGAAGGTGAAGAAGTGAGAATGGGGATCTTTACGGGATTGCCATGGAGATTTGTTTCTGAGCATCGTGGATGAACAGACGCTCCTTCATAAAAACCCATTACAGATTTCAAGAGAAAGTGAGCACAAGTACCAGAGAAATTGATTCTCTTTAGTGAAAAAGTTTGATTCTTTGAAGCTTTGCTTGATGAATAGAAAGATAAATTATTTCTGTTTTCTTAGCAATTTTTTAGGTTTATAAGTTGGAGGTGGAATAAGAGTGCTTAAATTAATTATATGATTAATGGTGGAAGGTGGATACATTTTAATTTTATTTTTCTATACCGTTAAGGTGTTGTGGTGATCTTTTTTTTTTTTTTTTGTAAAAAGGCATTCAATTTTAAAAAGACAATACAAGATGTGATTTGTTAGATCACATAGTTTGAGAAAGTTGGATACATGAAGTAAGCAATGAAAGAGATATAAACTAAAAACTTAGTAATACTCTTTAGTTAGACCAATCTAAGAAGGATAAGCGCTTGATTTAGGAACTGCGACCCCTACGGCCTCGTTTCCCTTTTCCACTCACTTTCGTCCATTCCATTTCTTGGTACTTTTGTGTAGGCTTGATCAACCTACCCCTTCTTGTCACACTTCCAAATTCATCCAGTTGCTCGGTAATGTGGAAATCACTCTCCATACTACCATCGTATTGGTTGGACTCGGTTGAAAGAAAGGTCATCGTTAAAGGATCATTTCTTGAGTGTGTAACACCCTCATTGATGATAATATCTGATGGAACATCGTCCATAATCTGTAGAGATGTGTGAGCAGATGAAGTACCTGCTAGTGTAGAGGCTAAAGTAGATTTGACATCCAGAGATGAATGGCAGCTCGATAAAGATTCCTGGTGGCCGGGTTCATTCTGGCAGCCCATGGAAATCTTAGTGTTCCATCATCTTTGAGTTCTGGAACCGGGATCTTCTGAACCGGCATAAGAGGAAACTCTCTAGCCACAGATTGGTGATCTCTTTTCTTTTGGTTTTGACCAAGTCCCTCAGTCAATGATGGCCAGAAGGAATCAAGTAAATTGTTGAGGTATTTCGGGTCAAAATCAGATGGTGTTGATGGCGTTGGAGGAGTAGCAGGCGGTGCAAATGCTAGGGGTTTTGCCCATGCTCCAAGTGATGGAACAAAAACACTTGGTGGGTTAGATGATTGCTCTTCGACATCCTCCAAAGGATGGACATTTGCAGTTTCTTTCTCAGAATCTTCATCCAAGGTATGAACTTTTGCTATATCAGAGATTACCAATGGTAATGATTCTTCAACTACGGCAATGAGATCATGGGTGATAGAAGAATCAGCAGGAGGAAGATTTTCGGCGGTTGATTGAACGGTGGTTGCAGGAGGGGTTTCAAGGAAGTCAACGTCGCGGAGAGCTGGATCTACAGAAGAAGCTTTGGTTGTTTGAGTTGAAGCTTTGGTTGCAGAGGAGAAGGCCGACGAGAAGCAGTTAGAGACGCTGATTGGAGACGTGGCTTTCGTTACATCCACCGTAGGAGAATCATCCGGAGGTTTCAAATCCATGTCAATGAACAGAGTACGAGACAGAGAGACGTTGAGTTCGTTTGATTCGTAAAGAGGAGACGAGACCGGATCTGGTGTTCGTGGTGGGCGACGCGCCGGAGCAGCGTCGAGGATCGAGACGGTTGACCGGTGAACTTTTTCTCCCTTGGAGTCTTGGTCTTAATTGATCTTTATTTGTTTATTACCGGTTCAAGAGAAGGTATGATTAGTGGATTTTAAAATAATTGATAGCGTTACAAAACAAATAAATCAATGAGTGTATTTATGTTGAAGATAAAATGTCATAATAATAATTTAAAGATTTGGTCATATGGGTAAAGCTGTATGCTAATACTCAAAAAGGGGACAAAAGATGATCCCACGAGGTTATGCTTCTGTTAAGTAATGGAGAAGAGAAAGAGCATATATTTTTTTTAAGAAAATCATATTAAAATAACAAGTGTCACTGTCATAAATTTAATAATCAAGTGTTACTATTTTAGTTTTATTCTTACTTGTACATGTGCCGAAATATAATACATTGAGTAGGACTCGACAATTATAGTTAAATTTAATTGGATCATTATTCATTTCAATTCAATCTGAAAAATCCGGATATCCGTAAATTTTGAAAACAAAGCAAGTAATAAAAATCAATATCCGTAAAAAAATAAATCACATATATTTTAAAATTTAGAAATGAATATCCGGTTTGCTATGTCTATTATGCAAATAGATGTATATCTATAATTGAATATATAATTGAAATTCATAATTTTATATATTTATTATTTTAATATATAATTTTATTAATTTTATTTTGAATTACATATAAAATATTTAATTTGGAAAAGAATATAAAATCATCATAGAAAACTAAAGTTTTTCTTAAAAATGTTTTATAAGTTTTTCTCTTAATTTTAAAAGTTTATGAAACATATAGTTTCATTAATTTTACTTTTAATTTTGTATTGTATAAAAGATATTTTTTCAAAAAATAAACTTATATAATTTTTTAGATTTACTTGTACTAAACAAAGTGGATGAGATATTCGTAAATATTCGCAAATATCCATTAATTTTTCGGACATCCAGAAAACAAAATATTTATACTTTTCCGAAGCAAATCAAATCGGAAAATCAGATATCCATAAAATATGAAACAACTCACAAATACTGAAATTATGGTAATATTTTTTTATTTTATTCATGGTAGTATTTAACCTGTGTCCACCCCAACATGTGAGAATTAATAAATAAAAAAAACATTTCATGTGAGAACTTTTACGTGACTTTGTTGGGTATTTTAACCAAGAAGGTTATCACACTAGGGAGCTTTAATACTAGGAACGTTATACTTAAATGATTTAATCAGTCATCTAATTTGGCTAATAAACATTGTCACATTTCTTATTGTTAGATTGAGTTTGTTAAAGACACAAAATTTGTTTTTCCAGTTCTCATTTTGGTGCATTTGGTGAGAATACAACACTTTCAACGATTCACTGTAATCAAATGGTTACACGAGGTTTCCTACAAAACTATCTCCATATTTATATATTATCTAGAGAAAGCGTCGACAATAAGGTAAGAGACTTAAGTTTACACGAGAAAGCGTCATTAAAGACGAAGTCAATAATTTGTTAAATGTAGGATCATTAGGACATGATTAAAGGAGGTTTTTAAGAAAAGGGCACAAAAACGTTAAGAACCAACTCTTAAAATTTTTAAATAAAAACCCACTTTGCTTGGGATCTTGTACTGTTCACGGATCCATCTGACACGTAGCGGCATGCGATTGGTTCATTTTCAATATTTAAAAAAAATAAACAAAAATAAAAATAAAATAAGAACTCTTAACGGAATTCTTAGGGTTAATCATGGTCTTAGGTAAGTGCAGTACCAAGAATGGTTGGCCAACTTAACGTTGTTGATATGTTGTATTTTATTGTTCTAAAAGGGTATAAATATCTTAAACAATTAACTATGAAATTAATCTTAATTTTAACACACAAATAATACTCTTGCCAAGAGAGATCATGTGTAGTACCTAGGGATCGAATCCACAGAGAGCAATGACACACAATAAATTTCTTATTTCTAAAGACTAACCTAGGTAAATATATATATTAGTGGTGAACAATTAATTAAGAAAATATTATTTATCAAAAAGTAGGAATGCAATATGAAAATGTGTTGATAATGCAAATATGAGAATATACTAATAAACTAACTAGATATAAATGTAAATATGCTAGATCTAGAGTTTCAAACCTAATGAATTATAGGGAATATGAAGCACAAAAATGTAAATATCCTAGAATTCAAATATTAACTATTCTGACCTCTTTAATTCCAACTCTCGTATGCAAGCAAAAGGAAAGACCATCGATCGACGGTTAAGGTCTGATGTCGATCGACGGTTAAGGCCTGATGTCGATCGACGGTAAAATAAGAAGGAAATGTGAACGAGATTTGATAAGTCCTCAGACTTATTAGACCAATTCTCGCATGCGCCTAACATCCTAATTCAATGGAGTCTATTATGGCACCGAACCTATTCTTGTAGTCGTCCATGTCTTACTTTTGAGATCTTAGTTAGCTACTCTAGAATGCCGGCATGAAACACAACTCAATTGATGGATATTAACTTAACCTACAATCCTACTTTTGGGTTAATCCATGATTGTTATCATTCAACCCTAAATCTAGTTGATAACTACTCAGACATGATTAAAGAAAGAACAATAATCTGAATATAATACGTAGATAAAATACTAGGGTTCCAATATAAATCTTCCTAAGTAGTTATGAATCTTCTCTCCTAAAAACCCTACAACTATAATGGAAAACTAAAATTTCTTGTGCACAAAACTTTGCACTTCATGCATTCTGTGTGGCACTCTCTCAATACAAAATGCATAAATATAAAACGCTAAAACTTAGGTCAAAACTCATCTATGATATTTTGTCATTTGTCTCTAACTTGGGCTTTGAATCGACTGTCTGCAATTTGGATGTCGATCGATTGCAAGTGTGCAGCATCGATCGACCTTGGTCTTTAACGTCGGTAGACGCCAAGATTGTGTCGTTGATCAAAGACTATCTTGTACTTTGACTCCTCAAATAGTCAGCTACGGCTTCTTCTCCTCTAAATGCTCCAAAAGCTCCAAGTATCTCCATATATCTCCAAAAGTTTCTGGACCTGTAAATACTCCAAAACATAGTCTGGACACATAAAATAGGCCCTAAATAGAGACTATATCATGGCGTAAAACTGGTAATAAATAAGCTATTCCCCAAACTAAACATTTTGTTTGTCCTCAAGCAAACCAAGCCTGTGAAAGAGGTTTTGAAAAGCGGAGACTCACATAGTGTCTAAGTATAACTGTCACACTACTTTGTTGCAACCACATCCTATCAAGTCGATCACAGAGAAACTTCATATACCTTATCCTACTATAGCAACCAAATCCATTCTACCAACAACTTAGCAAATACTAGTCTGACTCACCCCTCTACTGATTTCATTTCTTTGCATAAAATAAAAGTCTAGGCTTTACCTTGGGAGTATATAGATCAAAAGACACATGGACTCTTACCTCTGCAAGTATTTGAACAACAAGACACAAAGTCTTCTCTAATTCCTTTCTCCCCCCTTTTCTCTTTGAATCTTCTTATATCTCAAACTTAATGGACTATGATGCTGATACAGTCCATCTTGCCATCTTATTTTCAATTTTCTTCTTCTTTTCTTTTTTTTTCTATTTTCTTTTTGCTTTTTGGGCAAAGTTGTAGGTAAATAGTGAGTTCATCGGTAATGTAACTACCCCTCACTTCCAACAATGTGTGATTGTTCCTCCGAATTAGAATAGTGGGGTCATCGGTAATGTACCTACCCCTCTGCATCTCGGGAAGTCATCTCAATATTTTAAGCTTTTAGGTAGATGCTGAAAAGAGAGAGAAGGGAACCAACAATGCAATGACTTGTACCTACAGAATTCCAGAAGAAATTTGATTCAGTGTACACCGAGCCCCAAAAATCAAGAAAATAATGTCAGGGTTAGTGTTGAAAATCAGCTTCGGTTCCTTCAAACTTTCTAATCAAGTGTGATATAGTGGCATCATGATCCACTTTGGTATCTGTAGTAATCTCCGCAAACAACCTTCTAAGAATGGTGCTAAAGTGTGGTTAATCAATAATAAATCTTGATCGTAGTCCTCTTCTTGACTCAATAAAACTTTTTGAAAAACTAATATATATATATAGTAAATAAGGCTCAAAACAAATCAAATAGCATTAGCAAATCTCCCCTAGACTTAAATTACACTTATTTAGTGTAATCCGTCCTGGATTGGTTATGAAGAGTTAAATCATAAGTAAATAACTTAAGTATAAAACTCGATACCTCTCTTTCGAAGAGAGTGTTGATGGATGGTACGCGTGAGGGGTCGATCGATGGTTGCCATCCATTGTTGACTGATGGTGCCTCTATTGTGTCGATCGATGGTGGACTCAAACAATCTTCAAAACAAAGTAAAACTCAAACTAAATAGTAGTTTAACTAAAAACGAAATAAAGACTTACTAAACAGTGGGTTGCCTCCCACTCAACACTTGGTTATAGTCCTAAGCTCGACGTTGTGAACTTTCTGACTAGTATGGAGGTGGATCAACACTTGGAAAACAAGTGTCGACATCTTCTTTGCTCTTCTGAAACCATGTACCAATGAAGCTCCTCATTGCCTCATCTCTTCTGGTTTTCTCATTCCTTATAACCACTTTGACAACCTCCATTGAATGCATTCTTCTTTGTAGGTTTTCAATACTGCGATATAGCATTCTAAGTCTGGCAGCTGTAATCTTTGATATATCCTCCAACTGCTTAGAAATATCTTCCTTCATCAGGTTCTGAAAAAAAAACAATCTCATCAAACCTATCTTCCATTTGTGTTTATGCTGCAGTCTTATATTTGTTGGCTTCAGTGTCAATCGATGGCATGATGTTGCCGTCAATAGATGCCAGTCCATTTAACCTAATCGCATTTTGTCTCTAAACAGTATCCAAATCTTCTTCATCTCATCCATTCGTGTACTCAGAACGGCGAGGCAGTTGTCTGGTAAACAAATGTAGCTCTGCTTAACCATATTAGCTCTCTCTAGAACTGCTCTGATGCCTTCAGCTTGCACATTCACTACTCTTCCGTCTGTAGCTTGTGCATTACCATTCTCATCTCTGTAGATGCCATACTCATCTTTCTTTTCCCAATGGAAAAGTCTGTTGCCCTTAGCATCAAAAGCTCTCGCACCTTACTCGAAACGCTAGTCGATCGATGGTGGTTTGTTTTATTCGATCGATTGTTGACTTCCTGAATTATAGGCATTGGAAGGACGAAGTTTGTGTACCTCTAGAAAGGTGATGTCGATTGATGCACGATGGATGCTTGAAAGTGTATGGAACATTGTGGATCGTCTCGTTCTTCTGCTCCTCAATGTCGATCGATGCTGTAAGATGTGCGTCGATCGATGGCTGTTGCTGCTGTCCAAATAAATTACCCGATCCATGAGCCATAATAAGGGCATCTGCTACATCCTTCTTAGATATATGTAGGATTCTCCCATAAAGAGCCTGTACACGTCCCTTTGGGTCTCTGAAAATCCCAAACTCATCCTGTCTAAGACGACCAATATCTGTATCTTCTGCTCCAAGTTTGTGTTCTGGTTCGCGTCTGATTTCGTCTATGGCCAGGATATGCCGTCAATCGATGCTCGATAACCAGATTGTTGCACGAAAAGGTTTCCAGCTCCATTAGCCATGGGAAGTATATACACTACATCTTCCCTCGTGACATTTAGTAGTCTGCCATCCATAGCTCTTGCGTTACCATCGGGATCTCTCATGATACCGAACTCATCTGGTTGTAGATAACCATATTGCTTATCGCGTTTTGCAGCTGAATCTAGTTTGGACTCCGCTTCTAGATCAATATCAATTGATGGCGTAAGGTTACCATTGATCAATGTCGATTTCCTGATTTGATGGGAAATGTGATAAACAACAGCCTCTTCCATAGAAATACCACGGTACTCGATTATCTCTTCTTCTCTGTAATCTTCATCGTACCCGAGGTAGGCTGGGTTGTAACCACCATCTGCGTGGCAGTTGTTGATCATTTCTGGAGTAGGGTTGCCGATCGATAGCGAAGGGTGGGTGTCAACCGATTGCGGAACTGCAAACGCATCGATCGATTGTCTGGGCTGGGTATCGATCGAGGCTCCATCTTCCGACTCTTCATTGAATTCATAATCGCAGAATCATGTGTCCACAAGTTCAGCATCATTAGACAATTCAATCAGAGTAGCCTTGCTCTTATTCTTGACTGGGTCATAGAAAATATTTTGATCAATTAGAGATACATACAACTTGTTTAGTTTCATATCGCAGATAACTCTCACGGTAGCCATGAATACTCTCCCAAGTAGTAGTGAAGAGTTCCAATCTATCCTGATGTCCATCATGTGGAAGTCTACTGGGACTAGGGTGTTGTTAATCTGTACTGGAAGATCTTTTACCATCCCTCCCGAGTTTACTTTTGAGCACTCTACAAATGTGAAAGAATCATTGGAGGGTTCCACTTTCAAGTTCAGCTCCTCTGCCATAGTTTTTGGCATAATGCTCACTGATGATCCAGTATCACAGAGGGCATTGGGGTATTCGTTGCCTTTGATGAAGCATGGAACCACAGATTTCCCAGGATCACTTTTCTTCTTTAGACATGTCCTCTGTTTCATCTTTTCTCTGAGATAATTGAACATGATCTCTATATCATCGTTTGTCTTCCTTGTTTCCCTGAAAAACATCCACAACATGTGAGAATAATAAGCTATATCAAAAGGAGTATATATAGGAATTTTGAAAACTCTTTTGACAAAGATGTCCATCTCTTTTACATTGGTTTCTCTGCGTTGATGTTTGGGGATCTTTTGCTTCCTCTTGGAGTGTCCCTCATCTTGTATATCAAGATCCATAGCTTCAGACGTGTTAGTATTTTGTTCTAAAACTGTCATGGTGGGACGCACAATCAAATTCGCAGTGATGCTTGGCAGTCGAACCAGCTTTTTTATCTTTCGATCGACACTAAGGTCGCATTTTCAGTCGATACCTTTATCTCTCTGTCGGTTGATTGTCTCATGTATGTTTCGATCGACGTTTGTCAATTTTCACGAAGCTACTGATACTGCATGATTCGTTGTCGATCGGTGCTCATTGCTTGGTGTCGATTGACATTAATGCGAACTGCCGAATGACATGGAACTTTCCACACGAAAATATCCTTCTTGGAGCTTTTCCCTCTTAACTTCCTGTCAAAAATTATCATCAATCAATGCATTGATGTGATGCTTCTGTCCAGCCTCTATTTTCTCCTTGATCATGCTCTCATGACTCCTAATGGTTTCACTTGTTTGCAACACTTTATTCTCCAGCTTCTTCACATGGGTGTTGAGATTTTCGAACTTGGTGTTGAGGGTGAGGTACAACCCATCTATCTTTCCATTGAAATCCACAGTTATCTTCTTCTGTCCCTCTAAAACTCTGTCAACCATTGCTTCGATATTGCTTTCTTGAATTTATGGAGGAGGATTCTGGTAGTAAGAAGATCCATCACTTCTGTTGTTGTTGAAGGGTTTTCGCTGTGAACCCTGATTAAAGTTACTCCTTTGACCATTCCCATAGGAATTCCTGTTGAAACCTGGATTCCCTTGTCTCTGGAAACCGTTCTCATCAATGTAGTTCACATCCTCTTCTTCAATCTCATTATCTCCAGATTCTATTGCTTCTACTTATATAAAATTTACCTGCTTCCTAAGGAATTTCTGAACACTATCCAATTTTGCCTTGACCTCTTCAATCTGCTCCTTACTCAAAGCTGGAGTTAATTTCTTCCTTTCAAAGTCTGTGTTCTTGGTGCTGCTACTGGATGCCAGATTCTCAATCAATCATGTAGCTTCTTCAGGATTCCTAGTGCTGAAATTTCCTTCACTAGCTGTGTCCAAAGCCATCTGATACTATAATCGAATACCTCTAAAGAAAGTACTGACAAGGTTCACTCGTTGAACCCGTGATGTGGAAAATCTCTCTGTATGATTTAAATCTGATCCAAGAGTTTCTAAAAGATTTTGAAGGGTCTTGTGAAAAAGTAGCAATCTTGCTCCTCAGATCTTCTACTCTTACGTCATCAAAGAAGTTACAGAAGAAAGCATTCTTGATGTCAGTCCAAGATGTTAGGGATCCTGATGGTAACTGCTTAAGCCAATATGAAGCTTCTCCAGCGAGTGAGTACTTGAAAAGCTTACAAAAGAGATAGTCTTCGAGGACTCCATTGGCTTTGATAGCAGTCACTAGATCCTGAAATCGCTCCATATGATCCATAGGGTGCTCATGTCACAACCCATGGTAAGGTGTTTGTACTACAAGTTCGAAGAAAGTGGACTTGATTTCGAAATCGTTTCTCTGAAAAGCTGAAGGACGAATTGCAGATCTGTTGGCGTAGAACTGGTCTTGACGGTTGTAGTCAGCTAATGTTCTCTGAGCAGCTTGGGAATTAGCTTCAGGTTGAGCTAATGCAGCGTCTGCTTTTGTATCAGGGATTATGGTCCCCTGATCATTTATCTTTTGACCTGCTGCATCACGCAGATGATAGTTGAGGTCATGAAGGTTTCCATTCTTATCCCGACTCAACATTAAAGTCGCAACCATCTGAACCCGTCTGCTTCTGTCGATCGATGCATGTAAGTTGCTGTCGGTCGATGCTATCTGATCAGTGTCGATCGATGCTTGAGTTCTGATGTCGGTCGATGCTGTTCGTAAAGAAGTGTCGGTCGACGCGGTATAGATGTTGTCGATCGATGCTTGTCGTCTTTCTTTGCGGATCGTACGTTCAAGTTTGTCGGGGTCAAAGAATAGCAGTTCTTGTCCTTTATTGCTCATGGTGTGTCCTTGCATGCACCTAAAAAACGAAGGAAAAGAAATATTAGTAACTCGAAAAGTAGTATCAAACGTAGACTAAATCCTAAAACTTAAATCTAATTGCGAACAGTGCTCCCCGACAACGGTGCCAAAATTTGACATGGAGTGTTTTATTTTTCTAGCAGGGAATGAATATCCAAACCATTTAACTATTAAAGTAACCCTAATCGTAGCACACAAATAATACTCTTGCCAAGAGAGATCATGTGTAGTACTTAGGGATCGAACCATAGAGAGCACTGACACACAATAGATTTCTTATTTCTAAAGACTAAGCTAGGTGAATGTATATATATTAGTGGTGAACAATTAATTAAGGAAATATTCTTTATTAAGAAGTAGGGATACAATATGGAAATATGCTGATAATGCAAATATAGAAATATGCTAATAAACTAACTAGATATAAATGTAAATATGCTAGATCTAGAGTTTCAAGCCTAATGGATTATAAAGAATATGAAGCACGAAAATGTAAATATTCTAGAACTCAAATATTAACTATTTTGACCCTTTAAACTCCAACTCTCGTATACGAGAAAAAGGAAAAACCATCGATCGACGGCTAAGGCCTAATGTGGATCGACGGTGAAATGAAAAGGAAGTGTGAACGAGATTTGATAAGTCCATAGACTTATTATACCAGCTCTCGCAAGCACTTAAGCCTAGTTCAATAGAGTCTATTATGGCACAGAACCTACTCTCGTTGTTGTTCATGTCCTACTTTTGAGATCCTAGTTAGCTACTCTAGAATGCAAGAATGAAGCACAACTCAATTCATGGATATTAACTTAACCTAACAATCCTATTTTTGGGCTAATCCATGATTTCTATTATTCAATACTAAATCTAGTTGATAACTACTTAGACATGATTAAAGAAAAAAAACAATACTCTGAATATAATGCATAGATAAAATACTTGGGTTCCACTACAAATCTTCCTAAGGAGTTATGAACTTTCTCCCCTAAAAACCCTAAAACTATAATAGAAAACTATAACTCCTTGTGCACAAAACTCTGCACTTCATGCACACTCTGTAGCACTCTCTCAATACATAAGGCATAAATATAAAACCCTACAACTTAGGTCAAAACTCATGCATGGCATTTTTGTCATTTATCTGTAACTTGGGCTTTGAATCGGCTGTCTACGATTTGGATGTCGATCGATGGCAAGTGTGCAGCATCGATCGACCTTAGTCTTTTAACATCGGTAGACGCCAAGGTTGTGTCGTCGATTGACGTCTATCTTGTAATTCGACTCCTCAAATGGTCAGCTACGGATTCTTCTCCTCTAAATACTCCAAAAGCTCCAAGTATATCCATATATCTCCAAAACGTTCGTGGACCTGTAAATACTCCAAAACATAGCCTAAACACACATAATAGACCCTAAATAGAGCCTATAACATGGCCTAAAACTGGTAATAAATAGGCTATATCAGTTGTACTAGTTCGAAAGAAGAATTGAAAATGGTGAGTTTTCGTAGACTTCACCGAGCTTAACAAGTTTTGGCCAAAGGATACCTTTTCTCAACCTCATATCGACAAGTTAGTCGTCGCAACGGAGACCATAAGCTGATGTGCTTTATGGATGCCTTATTCGGATACAACCATATATTAATGCACATGAACGATCAATAAAAAAAAATATTCATGATGTCCAAGGGAATATAATGCTACAAGGTTATGCCTTTTGGCATGAAGAATGTGGGCTTCACCTACCAGAGACAAGTGAACATGATGTTCACTGAACAGATAGGCCAATCCATGAAAGTATACATATCATGCTTGTCAAATCACTAGAATCAGAAGATCATATAGAACATCTCCAGCATACATTCTCCACGCTAAGTGATGTGCCCTTGGATAGCACACCGGACAAAACAGACATGCATGGCTTGATTATGGGAAGCAGTAAAGATATATGTTCATTGTTTGACTCATATCTTCCAAACCACGAGGCTTCTACGCATGAAATCACTTGGAGAATGTTCTCAACTTAATTATGGAGCCCTTTAAGAAGAATCAGATCAAACAGAGTTCAAATGTGGGAGTTATGCCATTTACAAACCAGGTGATCTTCAGTTCTCGCGAATTCAGACATGTGCGCATTCAGGTGAGCTGGACCGACACTGCCTTGGAGCTGGATGAGCTAATTGACACTATCTTGGATGAGCTGAATACATAAGTGAGCTGGAATGACAATATCCTAGACGAGCTGAGCTGGTTTGACACTCATATGGACGAGCTGAGCGAGTTAGTTCGATCTTCCGAGCTGGTTCGACCACCCGAGAAGAGACAATGGTCAAATCCCTTTCTGATGAACAAAGCCAATCTCTTCAAGGTTCTAAGTCATGTCCATGGGCTAAAATTATCAGAAAATTTAAGGAAAACATGCTTGACGAATGGGCTTGTTTTGGACTGTATTTGGGCAGAAATGTGGATCCAAATATTTCTATGGTTTACAACTTTGCCCAAGAAGTAAACAAGATATTACTTGGAATATTTTCGACCAAGAAGTAAAAGGAGAGTCTCAAGACAAGTCCAAACCTTGTGGAAGATCAGATCTAGTCTTTGTTTTCAGTCAAAACATTTATGTAGTCAAGTCTTTCTTTTCGGTCTTCTATGCCTTGTTTTTAGCACATGCTTCTTTGGATTTCTACAACTTGTAATCCTATAAATTGGGCCAAGAGCCAAGAAATAAATCATTGACTTCTCCCCTTTTATTTGAGTTTATATCTTTGTTATTTGTTTAGAACACTTCTTGTTTCTTGCTGAGTTTCCTCCAAGTAAACATTCTCTATGTCCTTGGACTTGTGCGTCATATCAAGCAATGTTTAGAAACCCTTATTTTGTTGGACTTGTGCGTCATATAAAGCAACAACTGAAGTCTGGTATTATCAAGAGAATTTCCGCCCCTCTTGTGTCACCATTCGATCCACCAGTTCTCTCTTTGGCGAGTTCATATCCCCTTAGTCCGATTGAGTAATCCTGTCCGAATCTAGGACGTATCAAGTGGTATTAGAGCCACTCAACCAGTACTATATTTTCATCTTATCATCTTCCATTTCTAAAACACTTCTTCTTCTTCTTTCTATCTCAAATCCGGGCCACTATCTTACGTATCGCCATTCTTCGATAAAAAAAAAGAGATCTATCAAAAAAAATTTGATTTATTTGGCTAGGTGGTGGAAGAGAAATCCTGCTGGCTGAGAAGAAATCCAGCCTTGGAGTGGTTAATACGGATTTCAAAACCAATTCTGTTATCTTTCTATCTTGTGTTCATCTCTTGTTTACTTGAAGAAAGCATTGAGTTACTTGATTTTTTCTCTTAGAACTTTGAGAGAAAACTCTTGAGTGACTACTAAAATCTGAGAGAAACACTTGAGTGAGTGAGATTAAACACTTGAGAAAGTGAGGATTTTTATCTGCTAACCTTTTGTGTTGAGTTATTTTCAGGATACATATATTTGGTCTTCACAAGAAAAGTGGCAAAGAAACATCCAAACGACAAGCTATTTCTCAAACTTCATCTCAAAATTTCTTGAATATTTTTGATGAGTTTGTTACTGTGCATGAAGTCCCAACCCTAAGAAGACCACATAAAATGCCAAATAGGAGGTGCAAAGAGCAGTTCAAACCATCTAGAGATGAAGCTGATCAAAGGAGGCTTTTTCGTCGGTTTGATGTCCGATATATTTGTGAAAACTTTGAGAAAGAGATGATGAAAGCACTTAAGCACGTCAACAAGAGCCATAAGAAGAGAAAAACCACACGTGCACCTGTAGCTGAACCATCAATATTCATCAGTGAAGAACCCAAAGGTAAATCTGAAAAAACCTTTGAAGAGCTAAAAGATTTTTCAGATTCTTTACCCATTTTTGATGAATATGATGAAAAGCTTTTTGAAATTTTGATCATTTGTGAGGATGAATGTGATATTCCTTCTCCAAAATATGATCTTGTGTTTGATGATGAAGAGACTAATGGACTAACCTGTTTTGAACCAGAGCATCCGAGTAGTCTTGTTATAGTTTCACAGGATTTTGAGGAAGAGCCATTTGACTACCCACATCAAGGACCATTGTTTGACACTAGGAGCCCACAGACGATAATCTAGGTCCCATCTTTTATGAAGACGACGAACTTGGTCCAATCTTTGATGAGGAAGCATCAAACATAACAACCAAAAACATGGAGAACCATCTTTGCTTTGATTCCGGTACAGCTCCTACTCCTTTGTTCACAAAGCACTGTGAGGAGTCTGATTTGATTAGTTCTTTGCCTGATTTTTTTGTTAAGATCAGTTCTCAAGATTTGAAACGTTTTGGTTTTGACAAAGTAAAAGAATTTTGTGTTTCAGGTTCTGTTTTCGAAGATATGTTTAATTCTTTAAAAGTGTTTGAACCCGATGAAATTTTTGATCAAATACGTTTTCAAAACGGCAATGGCATCCAATCTGATATTGTTTTGAGTTTTGATAAGTTTTTGAAACATAGCAAAGGTTTTGATCATCTTGAAAAGTCATTTGAGCTTGTTTTGCAGCAACCATATTTATGTTTCCGAAAACTTTGTGATTTCTTTGTTTAATTTAAGGATAATGGTTTTGATCTGAGTTTTTCTAGTCATGAACTGATCACTAATGATTTATTTTCTCCCACAAGTGCCTAGAAATAGCTTATGGTTAGTAATTTTCAGAAAACAAAACCACTTAGAACTGAAACCGATTTTTGTTGTGATTTTGTTTTGAAACCTGCCCATTCTTATTCTAAATCTGATCTTGCTCTTTTGTGTTCTAAATCTGAGAAACTTGTGCATGTTTTGAAATGGTTCTTTAGGAACTATGCAATCACGTGCCTGGAAACCCTTCGGATCATTAATTCTTATTTTGATGTGAATTTTAAAAGGCTGAAACTTGTGCTACATGTTCTTCGAAAAGACACTTTGATTTCTGATTTGAACAAGTAAATGTCTTGCACATATAATCCTTGTATTTTAATGTTTGTTTTGAGTGCCGAGGATAAAAAGGTTCAGCCTCAGAAAAGAGAAAGCTTTGACTGTGTTTATCAGCCTGAGATTTGGAGACACATATACACAAAGAAAATGGAATCAATACTCCAATGAAGTTTCTTTCCAAAATTTCCCTTCACTAAATTTTACAATTTCTGTAGATTCTTTTTGCCTGATTCGTTTCCTTTTGATACATGTAAACTGGATTTGAGGTCAAATCGTTTTCAAGAGGGAGGGAATGATGCACCCTTGGATAGCACACCAGGCAAAATAGACATGCATGGCTTGATCATGGGAAGAAGTAAAGATATATGTTCATTTTTTGACTCATATCTTCCAAACCACGAGGATTCTACGCATGAAATTACTTGGAGAATGTTCTCAACTAAATTATGGAACTACCAGACTTGATCCCCGAAAGGGGTACGTCGATACCTTGTCGCATGACAAGTTCAGCTGCCCCCCCCTCTCTATAAAATGGGGGGGGGGAGGAGTGGGTACATATACATATACTCGTATACTCCCACATTTTATAACATTTGATTCTGTAATTTATATTTTAAAACTTTTCCAATAATAAGAAAAATGCAGTACGACTCCAAAAGGTCTCGCAAATCGCTTTTAGCGCTCGAAATACTTGATCTTACAAACAACCAACTCATTAAAACTCCAAATGGTTGTGAAATCATCCTTCAGAAAACCTATAAGTCTTCACGACAAGAGCCAAATATCTTTGAAACCAGTGATACGTTTCCAAAAACAAAATACCAAGGAAACTTCCGAACAGAAAAACACCTCTCAACAAACTACTACGCAAATGACTTTCGCACATACAGTAAAAAATGACCTCTGAACCAACACACTAAACCCCATTCTCAAACAAATATTACCTTACACACAAAACATGTTTTCAAAAAACAAAAGCGAGACATCGCGAGAAAATCTTCGAAAATATAGTTCCAAACTCTAAACAGTCTGTTGGCGACTATAAAGTCACAACTAAATCGTAAGAGCATACGCTCGCTCTTATATCAAATTATTCTATTGGCCCTGATGAGTACATCAACCATTCTCTAAACGAACGTTTAGACCTCCTCTTGTAGGATTGGTCCTCGTATCCCCGACATAAGGATAATAGCGCTATAAAAGAAATCCAAATTTTGGCCAGCACTTCTAGATGAATTCAAAAACTTTCTATGGATAGATGCTCGGTTATCGATCGATGCAAGTCATAAAGCCGAGAACTTATCGCATACTTCAATATCGAGATGGAACTATGTCAAAACTGTAAACGGGTAACGGAAGTCGGAGGTCACCGCAAACCCTAAAACCAAAAGTAAGCCAAGGTCTTGCCCTAAACCCAACACACTGGTCTCAAACATCTCAAGGCATAATATCTAACGGATACGAGATCCCAAAACTTGTATCTTCGCTTATGTTTGTTTGTTCATAAAAACCGAAAAAACTAAAATTTTCGAACACTCGCACCCAAAACGATCAATGGGCGTAACAATCCTTCAAAGAGTGAGAAACAAGATGACAACTCATATTCTTCCCCTCTACATCCGTAAACTGCCCATGCACAATTTAAAACGAAATGTACTTCATTAAAATAAAAGCAGCAAAGCGGTAGGGATTCAAAGCTACCAACGGCCAGTCCCGACAAGTCCAAACGACCATACTTGGCCAAAGCAATAAAAATAAATACATCTTAGGGAACACACTCGCTTAAAACACGGATACCCTTCACTGGTCTAGTTCGTAATTTCTAGACATTGACCTCCCGATCTAGTAGTGATTAACTCTCAACTGGTCCACGATCTGCTCGACCTCGACATTCTCTCCCAGAGTGGTAGGTCCAAACTCCTCCGAATCCGGAGAAACGGGGATCAGGGCCCGGTGCTCCCAAATCTTCTTCTTTATCTTGGGAATCACCGACTCTGTACTGCAAAGGCCAGCCAGATGCCTCGACATCATCACCTGTTTGGTTTTGAAGTCGTAATTGCTTCCCTGTATGCGCCAACGGAACCTCGAAACTCTCAATAATCCCAGAAGGACATATATGCGCGCTGATACTCGACAAAGTCTGTCGTGAACTGCGTCGAACGATTGTTCATGATCGAAGCCATCTCCCTTCGACCAGCTCTACGCTCACGGCGAAGAAGGCGCACTCTCTCCCAATTAAAATCTTTCTCACGAAGGAGGCGTGCCTCAACCACCCCCTTCAAACGAGCATTCTCTTTTTGGGCTTTCTTAGCTTTCAGCCGAGCCGTCTGTGCTTTGAGCCGAAACCTTTCATCAGAGGCAAAATTTATAAAGCAAGGCCAACATAAAAGCAAAAAACTGACCCCCATTCAGAGTCGCGATGCTTCCATATACAGAGCTGATCTGACAGGTCCTTCGTTGATATCAGGCTGACCCGAAGGAACGTTAAGAGAGGCGAGATACTTGTCAAGGTCGGATCTGCCTCCGTACGATGGCAACAGGTCTGACTACTACCGCTCCCATCTCCAGTGAGGAGATCGTTGTACGACTTATCCGAGGGAAGATTCATCCCATCAAAAGAAACATCGCCGTCCTCGGAAGAAACTTGTTTGTTCTTCTAAGATCTCTCCCTCTCCCTTAAAATGGGAATCTCGTATGAAACGTATTGGTCCATGACTGGATCTGATTCTTTCTTTCATGGGGGTATGAGGCCGAGCTCGAGCGTGGTGGTACTCAACCGCTGTGCAAACTCGCTGTAGAGAAAAGTGCCCCAATGAAACGTGCCGCCTCAAAGAAGGTCCCTAACGCCAGTCGTTTCCACAAGAAACGGAGGAACAAGATCGATAACTGCACAACAAAAAGATGGTCATGTATCAGTAAGAAACCAAAAATGATCAAAAAATTCAACCATGATACCCTTGTGACCCATTTTTTTGTCTAAAAGAAAGAATGATGTCTTCCGCAACATAAGCATAATTTATTCCGACGAAGAAGTAACGCTTATGCCAACGATGGAAGTTGGACATAAATGATGAAATCACCGCCACAAAATTTCTCGGCCTGAGACAATATCGGGAAGTCTGACCCCCCTTTTGCGGATAAATAAAGGTTAGAAAATGGTCGACGTTTAGATCCATCCCTCATTTGTAACTGAAAACCAAAAGACCTACAAAGTACTGCAGGCCGCCAGGTGAAAGTTGGCTTATCGACAAGCCATAATGGTCCAAGAACCAAAGTACCTGGATGGGAAACCATTGGCAGCACATCAAAAGGTGCGCTTCATAGCATGTAGAAAAGCCACGAGGCAGGGAGTGGGCATTCTCCCCATGTTTCAGCATCTGAAACTTCACTTCCTCGGGGACTCGGCAAAAATCCTGAATTATGGTAAGGAAAGACTCCTACAGTCACTCGGCCCTTCGGCTGGTAACGTGATTGGTTTTGTAGGACTCTACAAGTCGTTTCGTGGAGGTGGGAGACCGCAGGTCGTTTCCTGTTGTGCGTAATTTAGTTGTTCTAGTAGGGTATAAATATCCTAAACAAATCAATATCAAATTAACCCTAGTATTTAACACACAAATAGTACTCTTGCCAAAAGAGATTTGGTGTAGTATTTAGGGATCGAATCCACAGAGAGAAATGACACACAATAGATTTCTTATTCCTAAAGATTAAGCTAGGCAAATATATATATATAGGTTGCCAAACAATCAGTTAAGGAAATATTCATTTTGAAGAAGTAGATATGCAATATGGAAATATGCTAATAATGCATATATGCAAATATGAAAATATTCTAATAAACTAACAAGATGCAAATGTTAATATGCTAGATATAGGGTTTCAAGCTTAATGAATTATAGTGGATAGGAAGCACATATATGTAAATATACTAGCACTCAAAAATAACTATTCTGACCATTTTAGGTCCAAATCTCATATGCGAGCAAAAGGAAGGACCATCGATCGACGACTATGGCTTGATGTCGATCGACGGTGAAATTAGAAGGAAGTGTGAACGAGATTTGATAAGTCCAATAGACTAGTTAGACCATCTCTCGCATGCGCCTAACAACCTAGTTCAATGTATTCTGTTCTGGCACATAACCTACTCTCGTAGTCGTCCGTGTCCTACTTTCGAGATCCTAGTTAGCTACTCTAAAATGCAAGCATTAAGCACAACTAGATTGATGAATATTAACATAGCTAGCAATCCTAATTTTGGGATAATCCATGATTGCTATCAGTCAACCCTAAACCTAGTTGATGACTACTCAAACATAATCAAAGAAAGAATACCAATTTGAATAGAATGCATAGATAGAATATTGGGGTTCAAAAACAAATCTCCCTAAGGAGTTAATGAATCTTCTCCCCTAAAAACCTAAAACTATAAAGCTATGTGGGTTATGTCAAGCCTTGCCTAAGCTTGTACTTGCACTTGCACACACCGCTTTATCTTAATACATGAGCATAAATATAAAAACCCTAAAATCTAGGTCAAAACTAGTCCATGGCATTCTTGTTCTTTTGTCTTTTGGACTTGGGCTTTTCAGTCAGTTGTCTGCGAGTTGGTCGTCGATCGATGGCAAGTGTGCAGATATGATCGAACTTGGTCTTTCATCATCGGTCAATTCCATGGTTGTGACGTCGATCGACGATAGGCTTGTACTTTGACTCCTCAAATAATCAGCTACATATTCTTCTCCTCTAAATGCTCCAAAAGCTCCAAGTATCTCCATTTATCTCCAAAACATTTCTGGACCTGTAAATACTCTAAAACATATCCTAGACACACATAATAGACCCTAAATAGAGCCTAGATGTGGCCTAAACTGGTAATAAATAGGCTATATCAACTCCCATAGACTTAACCTTTTGCTTGTCCTCAAGCAAACTAAGCTTGTGAAAGAGGTTTGAAAAGAGACTTATATAATGTCTAAGTATAACTGCCACCTTAGTCTGTTGTAACCACATCCTATCAAGTCAATCATAGAGGAACTATATATACCCTATCTTAGTATAGCAACCTAATCCAGTCTACCAATAACTTAGCAAATATTATTCTGATGCACCCCTCTACTGATTTCATTTCTTTGCATAAAATAAAGTGTAGGCTTTACCTTGGGAGTATCGATCTAAGGACACATGGACTCTACTTCTGCAAGTATCTGAACAACTAGGCACAAGTCTTCTCTGATTCCTTTCTCCCCCTTTCTCTCTGAATCTTTCTAGATCTCAAACTCAATGGATAACGATGTTGATACTGTCCATCTTGCCATCTCATTTTTGATTTTCCTCTTCCTTTTCTTTTCTTTTCTTTTCTTTTCTTTTTCTTTTTCTTTTGCTTTTTCTTTTGCTTTTTTGGGAAAAGTTGTAGGCGAATAATGGGGTCATCGGTAATGTACCTATCTCTCGCTTCTAACGATGTGTGATCGTTCCTCCGAATTAGAATAATGGAGTCATAGGAAATTTACCTACCCCTCTGCATCTAGGGAATTTATCTCAATAATTTAAGCTATTAGGTAGATGCTGAAGAGAAAGAGAGAAGGAAACCAAAGGTCCAATGACTTGTACCTACAGACATTGGAGAAGGAATCCGATCCAGTGTATACCAAGACCCAAAGCAAGCAGATAATGTTAGGATTAGTGTTGGGAATCAGCTTCGGTTCCTTCAAACTCTCTAAGCAAGTGTTATATAGTGGCAGGATGATCCACTTTAGTATCTCTAGTAATTTATACAACAACTTTCTAAGAATGGTACTAAAGGTGGTTAGTCAATAATAAATCTTGATCATAGTCCCCTTATTGACTCAATAAAACTTTTTGAGAAACTTATATATATATATAGCAAATAAAACTCAAAAATAAATAAATAGTATTAGCGAACCTCCCCTATATATAAATTACACTGTCCCTAGTGTATTCTGCCCTCGATTGGTTAGGAAAAATTAAATCATAATTAAATAGTTAGGTAGAGAAACTCGATACCAAACTCTGTGAAGTGTATCGATCGATGGTAGGCAAGTGTGGTCGATCAATGGTCGCGATCCAGTGTTGACTGATGGTGCCTCTATGGTGTCAATCGATGGTGACTTTAAAACTCTATATAAAAAAGTTAAACTTGAAATAAGTAGTAGTGTAGGTAAAAACAAAATAAAAGCTTACTAAATAGTGGGCTGCCTCCCACTCAGCGCTTGGTTATAGTCTTTAGCTCGACGTTTGAACTCTCTGACTAGTAAGAAGTTGGATCAACACTTGGTAAATAAGTGTCTACATCTTATTTGCTCTTTTAAAACCATGTACTGATGAAGTTCCTTAATGCCTCATCTTTTCTGGTTTTCTCATTCCTTGTAACTATTCTGAAAAAGGCCATTGAATGCATTCTTTTTTCTAGTTTCTATTGCGCTGTAACATCCTAAGTCTGGAAGCTCTAGTCTCTGATAAATCCTACAATTGTTGAGAAATATCTTCCTTCATCAGACTCTGAGAAAGTTTAATCTCATCTAACTTATCTTCTAATTCCACTTCTGCGGCTGTCTTCTGTCTGTGTTCATCAGTGTCGATTGATGTTTTAATGTTGCCATCGATCAATGCTCGGTTATCTGCCCCAATCACATGCTATATCTGAACAGTATCTAAATCTTGCTTCATCTCATCCATGCATGCAGTCAAACCGGTAAGGCATGTGTCTATAGGATACTAGACATCATCCAACCTCTTGTAAAAATCATCCAGTGACATATCTTGAGTTCTGTAGATCGCATTCACAATATCATTAATCTCATCTCTGATGTATGTTCGTTGATCCTTCTGAGACATAGCGATCCTTGCTGCATGTTCTAGTAAAAATATGTAGCTCAGCTCAAACAAATTAGCTCTCTTTAGAACTTCTCTAATGTCTTGACCTTGCACATTCACTACCCTTCTGTCTGTAGCTCGTGAATTACCATTCTCATCCCTGTAGATTCCATAGTCGTGTTTCTTTTCCCAGTGGAAAAGTCTATTGCCTTCAATATTGAAAGCTCTCGTACCTTGCTCATAACGTCAATCGATCAATGTCCGAATGGCTGTGTCGATAGATGGTGGCTTGAAAGGGTATGGATCAGTACAGATCGGCTCGTGTCTCTGCTTATCAATATCGATCGATGCTGAATGGTGTGCACGATCGATGGCCTCTGCTGCTGTGAAAATATATTATCCGATCCATTAGCCATAATAAGGGCATCTGCTACATCATCCTTAGATAAATATAGGAGTCTGCCATCAAGAGCCCGTGCATGTCCCTCTAGGTGCCTGAAAAAAAAAACTCATCTCGTCTAAGGTTACCAATATCTGTCTCTTCTGCTCCATGTTGGTGTTCTGGTTTGCGTCTGATGTCATTCGAATGCCATGAGTAAAATGTGATCGATGCTTGATTATCCACTCTCGCGTTTCACCCAACCAGTTTCCTCTGATGCCAGGCCACAACAGTCAATCTGCTCTTGCTCTCTGTAATCTTCATCGTATCTTTCGCATATTGGACGAGTGTCGATATATGTTGTATGGTGACCATCGATCGATGCTCGATAACCAGACTGTTGCGCAAAATGTTTGATAGCTCCATTAGCCATGGCAAGAATGTCTGCAATGGTGCCTCGTGACATTAAGTAGTCTACCATCCATAGCTCTTGCGTGGCCGTTTGGATCTCTCATAATACCGAAATCGTCTGGTTGTAGATAACCATATCCTTCTCACGTTCTGCAGCTGAATCTACTGCGGTTGCTGCTTCGTGGTCAGTATCGATCGATGGCATAGGGTTGCCGTCAATAAATGTCGAATTCCTGAATTGATGGGAAATATGAAAAACACCAGCCTCTTCCATAGTAATACCACGATACTCGATCATCTCTTCTTCTTTGTAGTTTGCGTCGTACTCGGGGTGGGCTGTGTTGTAATCACCATCTGTGTGGTAGACGTCGAACGGTTCTAGAGTGTGAGTGCCGATCGATAACAAAGGGTGGGTATCGACCGATTGCTGAATTTCAAGCGTGTTGATCGATAGTCTGGGCTGGGTGTCGATCAATGCTCCATCTTCTGACTCTTCATCAAAGTCATAATTGCAGAAGCATGTGGCCACAAGTTCTGTATTATCACTCAAATTTTTGAGGGAAAGTTTATTCTTATTAATTTTTTTATAATAGACATTATGATCAATCAAGGAAAGGCACAATCTATTTGTCCTCATGTCGCAGATAGCTCCCTAGATAGCCATGAAAACTCTTCCAAGTAACAAGGAAGAATTCCTATTGATCTGGATATCCATCACATGGAAATCTATCGGGACTAAGACATCCTGAATTTGCAGTGGGACATCTCTACAAATCGCTCTTGAATCTATTCTCGAGCTATCCACAAAGATGAAAGAATCGCTGGAAGGCTCCATTTTCAGGTTCAATATTTCTGCCATAGCTCTGGGTATGATGCTCACCGATGCTCCAGTATCCCAGAGTGCGTTGGCAAACTTGTGGTTTTTGATCAGACATGGTACTACAAATTTTCTAGGGTCACTTTTCTTTTCTTAAACAATCCTCTGTTTCTTCCTGGGATGATCCTTGACAGTTTTGGCAACCATCATAGGCTCTGATGTACCCATCTTCTGCTCTTGAGTTGTCACATTCGCATTTTTTTGGAAAAGGAACACATTTTGTTGATGGGAACCGTCGATTGATTCCACGATCGATGCATCGAACGATGTTTGAATATTTTTCCGATTCTACTAACTCTACAGGCCTCATCGATCGATTCGCAGCAGCCAGTGTTGAACGATGTCTGTGCTGATGGGATCTTTCCTCTTGTAGCTTTTCTTTTTTCACTTCTAACCAAAAATCATCATCAATTAGCGCATTGAGCTGGTGCACCTGTCCAACCTCCATTGTCTTCTCAATATTTTGACCTAGTGCATTACACAGATGACCATCTTGGTCATGCATGTTGCTGTTCTCATCCCGAGTCAAAAATCAACGTCGCAACCATCCGAACTCGTCGGGTTTTGTCGATCGATGCGGGTATTATGCTGTTGATCGTCGGTGTGTGATCAGTGTCGGTCGATGCTCGAGTTGTGATGTCGGTCGATGCTATCCATAAAGACATGTTGGTCGACGCTGAGTTGTTTCCGTCAATCGATGCTTGTCGTTTTTTTATAGATCGTACGTTCGATTCTGTCGGGGTCAAAGAATAATAGTTCTTGTCATATATTGCTCCTGGTGTGTCTTTGCATGCACCTGAAAACAAGGAAAAGAAAATTTAGTAACTTGAATGTCGTGACAAACCAGCAACGCCAAATCAGACGTGCGTGTTTTAGTTGTTCTAGCAGGGTATAAATATCCTAAACAAATCACTATCAAATTAACCCTAGTCTTTAACATACAAATAATACTCTTGCCAAAAGAGATCAAGGTGTAGTACTTAGGGATCAAATCCACAGAGAGCAATGACACACAATAGATTTCTTATTCCTAAAGATTAAGCTAGGTGAATATATATATAGGTTGGCAAACAATCAGTTAAGGAAACATTTCTTTTCAAGAAGTAGAGATGCAATATGGAAATATGCTAATAATGCAAATAATGAAAATATGAAAATATTCTAATAAACTAACTTGATGCAAATGTTAATTTGCAAGAATTAGGGTTTTAAGCTTAATGGATTATAGTGGATCAGAAGCATATATATGTAAATATACTAGGACTCAAATATTAACTATTTTGACCCTTTTAACTGCAACTCTCGTATGCGAGCAAAAGGAAGACCATCGATCGACGGCTATAGCCTGATGTCGATCAACGATGAAATCATAAGGAAGTTTGAACAAGATTTGATAAGTCCACCAGATTAGTTAGAACAGCTCTCGCATGCGCCTAACAGCCTAGTTCAATGTATGTTCTGGCACAGAACCTACTCTCGTAGTCATCCATTTCCTACTTTCGAGATCCTAGTTAGCTACTCTAAAATGCAAGCACTAAGCACAACCAACTGATGGAAATTAACTTAGCTAGAAATCCTACTTTTGGGCTAATCCATGATTGCTATCATTCAGCCCTAAACCTAGTTGATGACTACTCATACATAATCAAAGAAATAATAGTAATCTAAATAGAATGCATAGATAGAATAATCGGTTCAAATACAAATCTCCCTAGGGATTTATGAATCTTCTCCCCTACAAACCTAAAACTATAAAGCTATGTGGGTTGCGTCATGCATTTCCTAAGCTTGTACTTGCACTTGCACACCCCCTTGCTCTCAATACACGAGCATAAATATAAAAACCCTAAAATCTATGTCAAAACTCGTCCAATGTATTCTTTTCTTTTATCTTTTGAACATGGACTTTTCAGTCGGCTGTCTGTGAGTTGGTCGTCGATTGATGGTAAGTGTGCAACATTGATCGACCTTGGTCTTTCATCATCGGTTGATTCCATGGTTGTGTCATCGAGACGACTGGCTTGTACTTCGACTCCTGAGATAGTCAGCTACAGATTCTTCTCCTCTAAATGCTCCAAAAGCTCTAAGTATCTCCATTTATCTAAAAAACGTTCCTAGACCTGTAAATACTCTAAAATAGATCCTAGACACACATAATAAACCCTAAATCGAGCCTAGAACATGGCCTAAAGCTGGTAATAAATAGGCTATATCACTTCCCAATACGCCTTTGCCACCCTAGGATCAACGGAATGTCGCACAAACTCGACCTTTAAAATGACCTCGTTACCCCAAACGCACAAGCTCTCAGGATTGAAAATGATAGGCAATGCGTTCTCGAAAAATTCGTTTTTGAAAGCCATGACAAAAATAAAAACAAGTGAAGAAGAGATAAAAGAAAAGGATTTTCTACCTTGGGAGAGTTTTCTTTTGTGATTAAGCAAGTAAATAGTTAGAAAGCTTGCTCCACATACTTATAGAAAAAAGGGCTTACTATTCATCCTCGAAATTTTAGCCATGGATTCCGTCTAACTTACCCAACACATCTAACATCTTGCAAGAATGCCTCGACAATTCTTTGAAGCTGGGAGGGGGGGCTAACTATTGGGGTCAAAAATGGTGATGACAAAATTGATGCATGGAAGTTACCGCGGAAAAACGTTACCTCTCTTTTGACAAAAAGAAAACAAAAAAATCCTCGCTCTTGAACTCCTCATCGCCTAACCCATCTCGTCCCGGCTAACAAATCAAGAATAGCAATCGAGGGAACATCCGAGTCACTTCCTTGTCTGATCGCCCACGGGCGACTAGACGAACATAACGTCTGGTCGCCCGTGGGCGATAAGACTCACCATCAAGGTCTGGTCACCCATGCGCGATCAGACTCATTATCATGGTCTGGTCGCCCTTGGGCAATCAGACTCACCATCAAGGTCTGGTCACCCATCGTCGATCAGACACACCATCAGGGTCTGGTCGCCCATGGGTGATCAGACTCACTATCAAGGTCTAGTCGCCCATGGGCAATTAGAATCACCATCAAGGTCTGGTCGCCCATCGACCATCAGACTCACCGCCAGGGTCTTGTCGCCCATGGGCGATCAGAATCACCGTCAAGGTCTGGATCGCCCATGGGAGATCAGACTCACCGTCAAGGTCTGCTCGCCCATGGGCGATCAGACTCATCCCCAAGGTCTGGTCGCTCATGGGCGATCAGACTCACCATCAAGGTCTGGTTGCCCATGGGAGATCAGACTCACCGTCAAAGTCTAATCACCCATGGGCGATGAGTCTCATCTTCGAGTCTAGTCACCCATGTTTGAATAGACCCTGTTCTCTTCGTCACTCTGTCCATTGAATGTTGACTCGACTGTTTCTTGTTTTGTCTCTATTAATGTTTCCGTTGAAGTTTTACGATAATAATCCCAAAGATTTGTTTTCTTGTACGAATCAGTCGTATAAAACGACAAAGGTTAAATTAAACACCAATGTTATCTCGACTATACAGATTGGTTTACTATTTTACAAAGTCAGTATCTCTAAATCATACGAGGGACAATTTCTTCGAAAGAAATCGTAAAAATCGCTTAAATCGCAAAACGGCTCGAAAGGGTCTTCAATGCGATAAATGCCCACTTAAAGTTTTAGACGAGAATGATCCCAGATATAATGACGGTATACTGAACATCGGCAGAAGATAAAGAGAAAAGAAGATAATTGTCAAAGTTCCAAGATAACTATGAAAAACCGAGAAGATATGGAAAATTTCAACGGAAGGACAAAATCGAATTGGGGAAAAAAAGGAAAGACAACCGACCTTGAAGACTTATATAACCGAAGCAAGGGAGAGCAACTCACACACACAGATATATCTGCAACTTAGCACTTAGAAAGATTTTTAGCAATTTTGTTTTTTTCATCGAGCTGCAACTCAAACCAAGTTTAGGGTTTAGGTGATAGAACTAGGAATACGACGAGAGCTCTTGTGGCCAAAGCTCTTAAAATCTGTTGTATCATTGCAGCGTCTTTGCGCGAAGACACTTCAATAAGATCTTTCTTTTACTCGCAATTCTTATTCGATTCTTTTTTTGACAACATCATATTTGATTCTTTTATGGTCTGTTATTCATAATTTGATCACTTTGTCGTAGGCTCAGAAAAAATCCGGGACCTCAGGGAAAGTTAGAGTTCTTAGCTTTTCTCCGATTACGGAAATCGACAGTGTGAATTTCGATTCCCTTAATATGTGAAGGCTTTATCTTAGTAATATCAATCAAAGGACACATGGTCTCTTACCCCAGGCAGGTTTGGAACACACATGCATTCTTCTCTTGTCCTATTCATGTCTCCCTTCTCGCTTAACTCAGTCAATGTCTCCCTTCTTTGAAATGTATATTTTAGTTTTCAGTTAACCGAGATTTTTGGACATGCTTCTATGTAAAAACTCCAATGGCTACAACCACTAGCTTCTGTTCACTTCTTTTTGACCATTCTCTCTTTTCACTCGTTTTTTTTTTCTTTTTCTCTGAAGGGGAGAGAGAGAGGAACCAGAAACACAAAACTTTTACCTTCCAGACCCGCATGAGTAATACAATCTAGTGTTTGCCAAGTCCCAAGACAAGCGATTTGAATAGATTATGTTGGAGGTTAGCTTAACTTCCTTCAGATACTCATAGTAAGCATGGATGTTACTAGGAGGTGGATCCACATTGGTGTTTCCACTTAGTACACATGTAGTGAGTAACTCACTGAATGGTGCTAGAGAGTGGTTAGGCGGTTACTTTCAAGAAAATAATCATCATTCCCAACTGATTCTATTTTGACACACTAAAACAACATACTAACACTCAAAACAAACCACAACATCAGTAAAACCTCCCCACACCTAAACAACACTGTCTCCAGTGTTATACATCCTGAAATTGGCAAAATAAGTAGATAAAAGAAAAGAAAAACTAAGTAAACGCGAGTTGTACCTGAGAATGAAGGTGCGTGTTGATAGACACTGAGCAGGTGTCACTCTATGCTCATGTAGAGGGGGGGGGTGTCAAATGACATTCCTCAGGTGTCGGTCGACGCTGTTACCAGACTTGTCTTCTTCACATAGACTAGATTATACACATAAATAAATAGACGCTAAGTGTTTTGATAAGAACAAACCTGGAACTCGAAACCACAAGTAAGCCATCCAGATCTCGATGTGGTTTACTATAAGATGTATAAATATTCAAAGTCCAACTGAGCCAAATACTTTAGACAAGCAATAAGTTCCAATTACATTTGTTCACTAAGTCCTAGACCAACTCTCGTTGTGACTAACAACTTAAGCCAGTAAGTTTCGATTCATGTGTTGATTACACTCTCGTGTGTAACAACAATCATATGTTTATGATTCTAGGTAGCAATTCTAAAAATAAGCATAAATATTAATATTCATAAAGGATATAATAAAATTACCCAAGCAGTTCTATAAATCACATTTCTTCACAACCCCAGAAAATTCCTAAATCTAACAGTGTGATTACTCAGACATGATTAGGGAAAACATAATCAAAGACTGAATATAAATCATGGACAAATCCACAGTTCCAAGAAAAATTCTGAAGGAGTTCTTCTCTTCTCTCAATCTCAAAACAAAGCTTAAAAGAAATGTACCCTAAACATTGGCTGCACAATAGTATAGATAGGTTACTACACGTTTAGTCTTCATTTTGGCAGACGAAACAACGATTTTTGGAAATAAATAAAACTCTTCGGGAGCAGATAAGGAGTAGTGTCGTTTGACACCTAGGCGTTGTCGGTCGACACTATGATATAAGCTCGAAAGCTTCCTCTCGCGCGTCACACAGATCACTCGTTAGTAAAACAAGCATAACTTTTGATCTAAACGAGAAATTGACCTCAAACCGGTAATATTGGAAATCTAAATCAAGTATCTATCTTGTGTCAAAATATGAGCTTAATCCATTGGTTGGAACTCCATCCATTCCTAAACATATTACGCATCTACAAAATTATGCATCTCATATTGTTCTAGAATCTCTATAATGCCCAAAGTGATTCTAAAGCACATAAAATGGCTCTAAAAAGAACGTATACCATGGTCAAAAAGTGATAAAACCTCGTATATAAACTTCCCTAGACTTATCCTTCACTTGCCTTCAAGCAAAACATAGAATGAACCTGTGAAAGAGGTTTGAAAACTTATCTTTATTTTGAACCACCGCCATCACATCTGAAATGTTGCAAGCCACATCAAATAAGTACCAACCTTAGAAGGCACTTCCATGTACTTGAGCTCTTCTTAGCAACCTGACCATCATTTCCACGTTTCAACATTGATGTAACCATGGCTGAGCCAGGTGAATATCTAACAAAGGACAAGCCAGGATGGATGAAAGGCGAGCATACTGAGCTAAACCAAGCTGGTGAGACCGAGGAATAGCTGAACAGAGTGTGGACGAACTTAAACCAGCTGAAGTGACTGTGATTGAGCTAAAACCAGCTGATGTAATTGAGGATGAGCTGAAACCAGCTGAAGTAAGTGTGATTGCGCTGAATGAGCTAAGTGACACTACCTTGGAGCTGGATGAGCTGCGTGAGATGAACTTGTAGCAGGACTCACATAACCAGCTTAGTGACACTACACTAGGACGAGCTGAGCTGAATGGGAGTGAGATTGGAGCTGACATGAACCTAGATGGACAAGTGGTTTTCGACCCAAAGAAGAAGATGGATCATATTTTTTTTCTCTCAACCCAAAAGAACTTCAAAACCCAAGTTAAGGATCCAATATAACTTACCGATGATCCAGCCACGAAATTCAAGTCCAACAACCCATTTGAATCTTTTTTGGATCAAGTGGCCCAAGAAGAAGGTTGCAGCCTATGGAGAGTTCATAAAAAGATCAATATGGGTTTGTTTCATGCCATTTTTGACCGGGCCTTTATCAGATTATCTCTAATCCATTTCACCAAGAAAATATCAAAAAGGAGTCCAGGAATCAGTCAAGGTCGTTGACACAGCAAGGGTCATTCATAAGAGACTCAATTCTGGTCAAGTCTTGCCTAGTTTTTAGTTGTTTTCTTTTTTTGCTTTCTATGTTCCTAGTTTTCTACATAAGTTCTAGGCTTTCTACATTCTTGTAAGACTATATATAGGCTATGCACAAACTGAATAAGATTATTCACTTTTTTTTTTGTTAAAAACTTCTACAAATTTGTGAATCCTTTGTTCAGCTCCTGAACATCGATTGCTTAGGAGTTAAATCCTCTGCAAACCGTCTAGTGATCACGTCTGAGCGGTGATATGCTCGATCATAGACACTTATAAACACTTGTTGATCAATCCATAGATCTCACTAAAGTTTCACCTCCATCTCGACCTTCATCCACAAAGCCATCATTATTTGCTATCAGGTCTATCCGATCAACAAAAACCATCCAAAAAGTCGACCCAAATCACCCTCAAGATCATTCAAAGGGATCGAGACCAGCAAGGGTTTCATTAAACATAACATATCTCTCTACTGACCTTATTCCTGAGATAAATGTGTAGGCTTTATCTGTGTGGTTATGGTTTTTCAACTTAAAGAAAAGACTTATGTGTTATCCCCTATCAATTTTTTTTTTGTAATTTGGATGATAATGATGATAACAAGTTATAGTTACTAGACACAAATCAATAATAAAAATAAGACTTGACACAAGTTCAACATGAAAAACAAACATATCATACTTTTAACATCACATAAGCTTAGATATCTTACACAACATATTTAGACAAATATATTTTTGAATTTAATATCTTGTTCATTGATTGAGATACAAGCAACATTCATAGCATATCCTAAACGTGGCTTTGCATGGTTATAATGATCTAGATTTGGAGTTCTCACTACATCACTATAAAGAAGACGTAAGAAGAGTTATTGGAATAAGTTTCATTCAATATCAGTGGTAGTATGAAATCTTTCAATAGTTATTCGTCGTGACATATGTATTTTCCGAGCCTTTCCCGATCTTGGCTAAGGTGAGGGTTTATTCCATAAATCCCATACTAATATAGAATTTTCCCTATCTTATTTTAGTTTCGAAACAAGTTCTGTCTGCTTGAATCGAGTCTTGCTTTATAGTAAGGATATTGATTGTAAACCATAAATTAGGGGTCTAGGGGATTCAACCGTTGTTTGGATTGTTTGATGTTAAGTGTTGATATACATACATATATAAATTAGCTATAAATATAAGGACTATGTGAGAGATTGCGGGCCAGAGACGTCTGAGCTATCGACACAGATGTGAGAGATTGCGGGCCAGAGACGTCTGAGCTATCGACACAGATGTGTGAGATTGCGAGGTGCAGAGACGTTTGCATATCGACGCAGGAGTATGATTGCGGGGGTACGCAGACGAACTTCTGTACTATCGACGCAGAGTATATATATCCTTATGAGGAGAATGCGGGGTGTATGGACTAGCTTTATGCGATCATCGCATTGTTTGTTTTGTGTGATGCTTTAGGCATCATGTGTGTTCATGTTAGAGCTAAACTTCCATAGTGGGAGTTTTATTTATTTAGTCATAGTTTTGCGTGTCTAGCATCCCATACCTCACTTAGTGACTCCCCTGTTGCTCACCCCTGTTTGTTCCCCTTTTAGGTGAGACTGACGATCATGAGGCATCATTTCGAACCGGTGCTTTTGAGCATTTTCATTTCCTTTCTACTTTATACTTTTGGATTTATGCTTATCATTATTTTCGGATTTCATTCTATTTATTGGATTTATGGTGTTTGAAATGACTTTTTGTGAAGTAATAAAGTGGATATTTCAGAAGATTATTATTTATTATGTTATTTTGAAAATACGGGTTTTACAATATTCTCTTGAGATTACCCGAGATCAATTGTTTAATGGATTTTATCATCTTTTTCAAGATACAATTAACCATTATATACAAAACTCAATGCATGACACTAGTTTATTTTTTTCTAAAAAATCATATTGTTAGTTTTTTTTATCCAACTACTTTGATAGTTTTTTTTTCCAGTTGAATTTTAAATCCAACTTATATGTTTTGAATTTTTCTAAAAAACATACTTTTTTTTTCTTAGAAAATATATATATCAATACAAGATATTATTCGTGGCATAAAAAAACTCCCATTTTTTTTGGTTATTTCCAACTGTGTTGATTTTAGAAACTACAATATACATGTCAGTTTCAGTCATATTAACATGAGACTTCTTATTTTTCCCATAGCTAACCTTTATACGGATCGCGTTAAAGCATTGACAAAATATAAATGTTTTGATTATTATCAATAACATATATTTTCTAATGGAAAATGATTTATACGTGCCAGACCTCTCCCAAATTTAATTTGGTGCGTCGACTCACAAATCCATTTCCACTCATACAACATAATCCCTTAAGAACCAAAGTGTTGTTTATAACATTGGTATATTTTACCATACTTTGAACCTAAATAATTTATCATCTCTCATGGTTATCCATGTCCTTAATAATTAAATTAAGTTACACCATCAGAAAAACATCTGTAACAATAAAATGAAAATATTACTTATTAATAATTAAATCAAACAAGTCAAAGCATTAACACATATATTACAAACTTAAAAATAATTTCCTTGAAAATTTATTAACAAAAGTTAATATACCAAAATGAGATTTCTAAAGACTAAAACGTTAAGGCAGTTAAAATATTGCAAAGAAGGGACAACAAAATTCTTGCTGTTTTTACTTTAAATAATGCCAAAGAACAAGGTTTGATTATGTCCAAACGATTACTAAACCAAACCAACCCAAATGACAAACCGTTTTTAAACAATTTAAAAAAATTTAACATCAATCTTATTCAAGTTCTAATCAGTTGCCGAATATCAAAGATCAATCTAAACAGTTTAACTATAAAATTAAAAATTTGCAGAATTATTAAACCATAATCTAGAATCCGCTGGAAATGGACTAATTTTCCGTTATAATGAATGGCCTAATTCCTGTTTTCATGACAAACACACTAAACAAAATATCTGTTTTTCGTTATTATAATAACGAAAATTAAAAAATTAAAATAGTAGGACCATGATTTCTACGATATGGCAAACTGAATAATTTGTTTGTATAATGATAAAAATAGAAATAAAATATATAATACTTGATAACAAAAAATGATGAATAAGAACGATTTTGTGTGGAGCGAGACACTTTTTTCCTTAATTCTTTAATTCCCCGTAGTGTGACGGTGTTTGCGCAATCAAAATTCCATGATACAACCACACTTCGACTATTCTGCATCACTCAAAATAGAATCTAACGAACCTATTTTTGTGTACTCTCAGACACAAAATTTAAAAATATATATTAGCATAACTATTTTAAGTGGGAGAGAGTAAACTTTTGTTGTTGAATCTATGTTTTTCTATATTGCTAACAAGCCTTTTTATAGAAAATAATGAGAAACACAAAGTTTTATTTTCAACAAAGAAATGAAACCTCCATGGTGCATTAATAGAGAGTTTAATTCTTCTCAATTATTATGTGAATTTATTCTGCATTTTTACCAAGAAATTAAAGAATAAAATTATTATTGGTTGACCAAATCAAACAAATAATATACTTTAAAATGTTTTTTTATATTTAATCAATATAAAAGATCAACATATATTTGGCTTATAAGATTAAATTAATGAACATGAAGTCCAACTAACAAATCAAAACTCAAATCCAATCAAATATCCAATGTGTGTATTTACAAGTTTTTCAAATTACACACATTAAACCTCCATTTCTCATTCAAATAAAATTTATTTTTGACATATGAATACACTGTTCATAATGTTCAAAAAATAGTCAAACACTTCTAAATAATAGAAAATTCGTTGTGTACATATCTGGCCATCTTGTGAAAGATGTCTCCTCTTAAATCTAAATATTTTGTGAGCAAATTTCTCTAGATCCACATGGTAATATAGTACGTTCGGAAAAAGTATGTTATGATATGAGATTTGCTTAGCATGTTTGGAAAAAGTATGTTATGATATGAGATTTGCTTAGCATGTTCGGAAAAATTATGTTATGATATGAGATTAGCTTAGCATGTGCCACTTTATTTTCATATCTTTAGAGTGCTGTCTGTTGGTATTTCGTTAAACAGTTTTAAGATGTTCAGCTTCTTAAAAACGAAGAACGTGTGTCAACAAGAAAAAAAAACGGAGAACATGGTTGTACCTAAGTAATCATAGTCCCAGTAAATGATATAGTTTGGGAAAAAAGAGAAGCAAGTAAATGATATAGTTTGGGAAAAAAGAGAAGCAAGTAAATGACATACTTTATATTTTATAGCTTTCAATAGTATTTCATTTTAATAAAAATATATTTTTGGTTGTTACGTCACAATATTTTTTGAGTTGTAGAGTCCTTTCATAAAATATATATGTGTATATTAGTCAATACAATAGTCGGATTAAAAATGTAAAGCTTTCTAACACCTTATGTTTTGCCTTAATGAAGGATTTACCAGGCTATACCTTCCTCAAATATAGATACAAGATAAATAATGATGTTTAATTTAATCTCCATGTTATTGAAGTCTATGAGATGGTTGTATCAAAAGCTATACTTAAATACGAATACAATTGGATATATTTGTTGGGAGGACTGAGAGGGTTTTCTCTCCCTTTTCTCTAATCCATCTCCAAACCCTAGTTGTCTTTATTTCGTTCTACTCCGCCTTTTCGTCACCCTTTTAGTGACTAGTGGTGTGAGAGGCACTTCTCTCTTCTTCTTTTTTTTTGTCACTTCCAGAGCTTCATCTGCGAGTTCTTGGTTTCCTCTGGCCAAATTTTCACTTTAAATCTCTTTAGGTTGTTTTTGTTACGGTGATGGTGTGGCATTTGGTTGCATGGCTTTCCGAAGTTTCGAGGACTTTCTCCTGTTGCCTCTGTCTTCCTCCTCTCCTCTGGTTTTCCGAATATGTGTTCTAGACTGACGCTTGAAGATTTAAGATGCGGTTTGTCGATAACACTGAAGTCGCTGATGTCTTGCTTATTTGCATTGTTTTGATCATCCATTATTGTACATTTTGATCACTTAGGATAGCATTTAGACTCATTTAGGCTGCATTGCATAGCATATGTCTCTATTAGGTGTTGAAGGTACAAGATGGTGATTTTGGAGCTGTTAGAAGTGATTGAAGTGCCGAATTGATGATTTTTCGATCAAGATTTGCCCAAGTGTTGTAGCGGCTTTACGTAGAGGTGTCATGAAGCCGCTATGAAGGAAATACGAATCCCTGCTCGATACCCGGATGGTGTAGCGGCATGCTGAAGCCGCTGGTGAAGCCCTCGAGTCCCTGCTCGATACCCGGGAGATGTAGCGGCCACACGAAGCCGCTAGGGAAAAGACTCGAGCCCCTGCCCTATAGCCGGAAGGTGTAGCGGCCACACGAAGCCGCTATACGTCTAGCGGTGTGTCGTAGCGGCTTCCCTTAGCCGCTACGTGTGTTTAAACTACATTTTTGTTGGGTCAACCCAGGTTTGTTGGGTAGACCCAACTCGAATTTCAGTTTCCTATAAGTACTTTTAGACCTAATTGTTAGGGTCATCTTGTTTTCAGTGAGAAAAACACAAGACTATTTTGGTGAAAGCTTGAAAACTTTAATCTATCTTCATCATTTCTCTCTTGTGTGTTATCAATCGAATCTACTTCTACTCATGTTCATCCTTGAATCAACCATGGTTTTAAGGATTTCCATGAATATTAGCGAGTAAACTCTTATTGGGTCTATGGGTTAGGATGATTAGGGTGGCTAAGTGAAGAGTTAGGATGTTTAGCAATAGATTTATATGATTCCTTGCTATTTGAGAGTTCTTAATGCTGGATTAGTCTTGATCACATTAACCTAGAACCGTAGACATTTTATGCACCACAAGTGTTCGATAAAATGTCTGAACAAACTTAAATATGCTTTAGCTTGAATAGCCAAAGAGATTTGATGCTAGAATTGCTAGATAGTTATTGGACTTGCTCTTAATGTTTGCTTAAGTGAATTAGACCAATGATAATTGATGTTTGACTCATGACTGCAAAATGATCTTTATCTTGAGAAAGGATTGATCTTTAGTAGTTATCTAGACTTAGGGAAATCATTGATTGATAAGCTTGCCACATTAACTTGAATCTTAGCCACTTGAACTCGATATCCTAACCCCATGGATCCTATCTTTCAGATTGAATCAAGTTCCTAGTTATCGTTTATTTATTTTTGTCACTTGAAACTGTTCACTTCACTAAACTTTGATTACTTAGATTGAGTTTAAAGACTTGTATTCTTGGTGATTGAAATCAACTTAGGATTGGATTGACTCTTAAGTATTACAACTACACATAGGATTAAACTTATCCCTATCAAGCTTTGGCGCCGTTGCCATTTCTAAGTTTGATTTTGACATTAAGATTTGGTCATTGCTTGAGACTAAGTCTTATTTTATTTTATTTGTTATCTGACACTCTTTCTTCATTTCTTTGAATTCCTAGGTGTATGAACTTGAGGAGTAGAGGACCAATTGACCTTGTTCCCCGAGTAGACAACATCAGAGCTTTAGAGAGAGAATTATCAAGAAAAAGAAGACAAGAGCAACTGATCCCTTTCAACTAATTGGGATTAGAAATGGAAGAACACCAGCATGATCAGAATGTCCATGGAGCTGACAACAATGGACAAAATCCTAACGGAATTCCTCCAGCAGGATTTCAAGCTGGACAAGGCCAAGGGGCTGCAAACCATCAGCAGCAACACCCTCAACGCCAAGCTAGGGCAATTGGAACATATGACCAGCCCAACATCCACGGAAATAGGGCGGGTATCAGAGCACCAGCAGTGGAGAACAACAACTTTGAGATCAAGTTAAGTTTGATCAACATGATCCAAGCTAACAAGTACAATGGTCTCGCTTTGGAGGACCCCCTTGATCACCTGGATAACTTTGACAAGCTATGTGGAACAACAAAGATCAATGGTATCTCTGAGGACGCTTTCAAACTAAGATTGTTTCCCTTCTCTTTGGGAGACAAAGCCCACCTTTGGGAGAAGAGTTTACCTCAGGGATCCATTAACACTTGGGAAGAATGCAAGCGGGTCTTCCTCAACAAGTTTTTCTCCACATCAAGAACTGCTAAGCTGAGAAATGAGATCTCTGGATTTCAACAAAAGAACCTAGAGAGTTTTGCTGAAGCATGGGAAAGGTTCAAAGGCTACTTGACACAATGTCCTCACCATGGTTTCAACAATGAGAGTATACTAAGCACTTTCTACAGAGGAGTTCTTCCTAAATATCGCAGAATGTTAGACACAGCAAGCAATGGTTTCTTCTTAAGAAGAACAGCTCAAGATGGAATGGAGCTTGTTGAAAACATGGCTCAAAGTGACTCAGTGTACAATGATGACTGCGACAGGCAGAATCGAGGAGGAGGTGGTGAGGACTCTCACACAAAAAAAGAGTTGAAATCCCTTCAAGATAAGCTTGATATGCTCCTTTTGGATAAAGCAAAAGAAGAAAAGGTGAACTTTGTGGGAAATCAGAGTAAAGCAGAAGCTCCAGCGGTTAATGAAGTTGATGGCTTGGAAGGACAACAAGAGTTGTGTTTCATCAACGCTAATGGTCAATGGTACAGAAAGGAACCCAACTTCCAATACCAAAACCCATACCAACAGAAACCAGCCAACAACAATCAGCAAAGTGGATACCCACCCAAGCAATCCTACCCTCCGGGCTTTAACCCCAAAGTAGGGCAATCTACTGCTGTTCAAGGAAGCTCCTCTCAAACTGAACCTCCGAATACAAGCGTGGAGTCTATGTTTAAACAGCTCTTGGAATCTCAGGCACGTAATCAGAAGCAAATCAGTGATGAGCTTAAAAACATCCACACCAAGATTGATGGGAGCTACAACGAGCTCAACAAAAAGTTCAAAGCTTTAGAGAATCAAGTTGCTACAATGAGATCCAACTCACAAAGGCCTATGGGATTACTTCCTTGAAAAGCTGAGCAAAACCCCAAGGAGACATTGCACTCAATCACCCTTCAGAGCGGTAGAGAGCTTCCAGCAAGAGTTCTCATTAAGGATAATGAGAAGCAAGTTGGGGAGGTGGTCATCAACCTTGATGATGATGTCGTCATTGTGGACGAAAAAGCTAATGAGGAAATCTTGGAGAAGATAGTTGAGGCTAAGGGAAAAGGAAAGGTTGGAGAGGAAAAGAAGAAAGTTGTCAAGACTGAAGCATCTTCTTCCAAAGAAGCTTCATTCACTCCTCCTCCCTATGAACCCAAACTCCCATTTCCTGGAAGATTCAAGAAGCAACTGTTAGAGAAGTATAAGGCCCTCTTTGAGAAGCAGATGAATGAAGTTCAAATCACTATGCCTATCATCGATGCCTTCATGCTAGTACCTCAATACAGTAAGTTTCTCAAGGATGCTGTGACTAAAAAGAAGAAGGAAATGGAAGGGATGGTGGTTCTCACGCACGAATGTAGTGCTATCATTTAGAGATTGACTGTCCCAAGGAAGCTAGAGGATCCAGGAAGTTTCACATTGCCATGTTCCATTGGACCTTTGAAGTTTGAAAGGTGTTTATGCGATTTGGGAGCTAGTGTGAGCTTGATGCCCTTGTCAGTTGCAAAGAGGCTTGGTTTCACCTAATACAAGAAGTGTAGAATCTCCTTAGTGCTAGCTGATCGCTCAGTGAAACTCCCTGTATGCATCTTGGAAGATCTCCCGATTATGATTGGTGATTGTGAGATTCCAACAGATTTTGTGGTTCTTGAAATGGATGAAGAGCCTAAAGACCCCTTGATCTTTGGGAGACCTTTCTTGGCTACTGCTGGAGCTATAGTGAATGTAAGAGATGGTAAGATTGAACTCCATCTTGGTAAGAGGAACACTCTCCACTTTGATATTAAGGAGGTGATGAAAAGGCCAACAATCCAAGGTCAAGTGTTCTATATTGAGGCCATGGATGCTCTAGCTGACGAGTTCCTTGTGGAGATGGCACTTGAGGATTCTCTACAACATGCTCTAACAGTTGATAGAGAAACCCAATTGATTGAGGACATGGTGATCACCGAGTATGTGAAGAGGTTGGATTCCCACAAGGAGAAGGTTGGCGAAGACAAGTTCATAGAGCTGCCTCAAATCATTCACCACGCCGCCTCAGTCACTTCCCAAGAGGAGCTTCAACAAGATGATTGGAGTGAGCTCAAAGCACCCAAGGTGGAGCTTAAATCTCTACCCCATGGTGTAAGGTATGCTTTTCTTGGAACTAATAATACATATCCCGTAATTGTGAGTAGCCAACTCAGTGAAAACCAATTGTCTAAACTTTTAGTTGAGCTCAAGAAATATAGAAAAGCAATTGGCTACTCACTAGAAGACATCAAGGGGATATCACCCTCTTTATGCATGCATAGGATACATCTAGAGGATGAATCAATGACTTCTATAGAGCATCAAAGAAGGTTGAACCCCAACTTGAAAGATGTTGTTAAGAAAGAGATTCTCAAACTCTTAGATGCTGGAGTGATTTACCCTATTTCGGATAGTACTTGGGTATCTCCTGTGCATGTGGTTCCAAAGAAGGGTGGTATCACCTTCATTAAAAATGATAAGGATGAATTGATACCCACAAGAACAATAACAGGTCATAGAATGTGCATTGATTATCGAAAACTTAATGCTGCATCTAGGAAAGATCATTTTCCTTTGCCATTCATTGACCAAATGCTTGAGAGACTTGCAAATCATCCTTATTATTGCTTTCTTGATGGTTACTCAGGGTTTCTCCAAATACCCATACATCCCAATGATCAGGAAAAGACAACATTCACATGCCCTTATGGTACCTTTGCTTATCGAAGGATGCCATTTGGGCTATGTAATGCACCAGCAACTTTTCAGAGAGAAATGATGTCTGTTTCTGATCTTATTGAGGAAGTTGCGGAGGTTTTTATGGATGACTTCTCTGTGTACGGATCTTCCTTTGCTGTGTGTTTGTCTAATTTGGGAAAAGTGTCACTTCATGGTGAATGAAGGAATTGTGCTGGGACACAAGATTTCAGAGAAAGGCATTGAAGTGGACAAGGCAAAAATCGATGTGATGGTAGGGTTAGCTCCACCAAGATCAGTGAAGGACGTAAGAAGATTCTTTGGCCATGCTGGGTTCTATAGAAGGTTCATCAAGGATTTCTCGAAGATTGCCAGACCATTGACAAAGTTGCTATGCAAGGAATCTGCCTTTAACTTCGATATTGAGTGCCTTGACGCTTTCAAAAAGCTGAAGAGTGAGCTCATTAGTTCTCCCATAGTTCAACCACCAGATTGGGATCTCCCCTTTGAGATCATGTGTGACACTAGTGACTATGCAGTGGGAGCAGTCTTGGGTCAAAAGAAAGACAAGAAGACCCATGTGATATACTACGCAAGCAAAACTCTTGATGATGCTCAAATGAAGTATGCCACAACTGAGAAAGAGCTTCTTGCTATAGTGTTTGCCTTTGAGAAGTTTAGAAGCTACTTGGTGGGGTCCAAGGTGATTGTCTATACTGACCATGCAGCTCTGAGACACCTTTTGGCAAAGAAAGATGCTAAGCCAAGATTGTTGAGATGGATTCTACTGCTGCAAGAGTTTGATCTTGAGATCAAAGACAAGCCGGGTGTTGAGAATGGTGTAGCTGACCACTTGTCTAGATTGAGAGTTGAGTGTGGGATCCCCATTGATGAAAGCCTCCCAGAAGAGCAGATCATGGCCATTAAAGCAGTTATGGATTTGTGCGAGACCGGTAGGAAGCTTGAAGAGGCCAAGACAAGTGAAGAAAAGGAACCTTGGTATGCTGATTTGGTGAACTACTTGGCTTGTGGGAAAGAGCCATTAAATCTTGAGGGATATGCAAAGAAGAAGTTCTATAAAGATGTGAAGAGATACTTTTGGGATGAGCCTTACCTCTACATTCTTTGCAAGGATCAACTCTATAGGAGAGTAGTGGCTGGAGAAGAAGTTGATGGAATCCTTACACATTGTCATGGATCATCTTATGGAGGCTATTTTGCTACTTTTAAGACAGTTGCAAAGGTGTTACAAGCTGGATTTTGGTGGCCACACATGTTCAAGGACACACAAGACTTTGTCTCAAGATGTGATTCATGCCAAAGGAGGGGAAACATCACCAAGAGGAATGAAATGCCTCAAAACCCCATCTTGGAAGTTGAAGTGTTTGATGTATGGGGTATTGACTTCATGGGACCATTATTGTCTTCTTTTGGCAACCAATATATCCTTGTAGTGGTGGATTATGTGTCTAAATGGGTTGAAGCCATTGCTAGCCCCACTAATGATGCCAAGGTGGTTCTCAAGATGTTCAAGAGCATCATTTTCCCAAGATTTGGAGTCCCAAGAGTGGTGATAAGTGATGGAGGCTCTCAGTTCATCAAAAAACTCTTTGAAAGCCTTCTGAGAAAGAATGGTGTGAAGCACAAGGTAGAGACTCCCTATCACCCTAAAAAAAGTGGAGAAGTTGAGATCTCAAACAGGGAAATCAAGAGCATCTTGGAGAAGGTTGTAGGAACTAAAAGGAAAGACTGGTCTAGCAAGCTTGATGATGCTCTTTGGGCTTATAGAACAGCTTACAAGACCCCCTTAGGCACTACACCGTTCAACCTTGTCTATGGGAAGTCTTGTCATTTACCGGTTGAGCTTGAGTACAAGGCTCTGTGGGCTGTCAAACTTCTTAACTTTGATATCAAGACAGCTCAAGAGAAGAGATTGATCCAGTTAAATGAGCTTGATGAGATCAGACTTGATGCCTTTGAGAACTCAGCCATTTATAAGGAGAGAACTAAGGCTCTCCATGACAAAAAGATTCTGAAAAGGGAGTTTAGTGCTGGTGATCAAGTTCTACTCTACAATTCAAGGCTCAAGTTGTTTCCTGGGAAGCTAAAGTCAAGGTGGTCTGGTCCTTTTAAGGTAAAATAAGTGAGACCATACGGAGCCATAGTCCTATGGTTTAAGGATGGAACTCACTTCACTGTCAATGGACAAAGAGTTAAGCTTTACCTTGGTACTACAACAGAGGAGGAAGGACTCTCAGTCCCACTCTCCGAACCCAACCTCGCCTGATCCAGATGAAAGGAAGTCAAGCTATTGACTTAAAACAAGCTCACTTGGGAGGAAGTCCCATGTTTATCTCTGTAAATAGTTTCTTTGTTTTCTTTTGTTTGCAATTTCTAGGTTCCACTTGGGTATTTTCTTGTGTTATTCAGGTGTTCAATGACCACGGAAAAGCTGAGCCAAATTCACGGTGGGAGTGGCTTGTAGCGGCTAGGTACAGCGGCCTCCCTAAGCCGCTATGCATGAAAAGAAACTCCTGTTCGATATCCGGGAAGCATAGCGGCTAGGCGAAGCCGCTACAAGAGTACCCAAGTCCCTGTTAGATATCCGGAAAGCGCAGCGGTTACACTAAGCCGCTATGGCAACCTGATCTTTCCACAAATGCGACTAAGGCATGTAGCGGCTTGGTGTAGCGGCTAAAGGACGCCGCTATGAGAAAATCGAACCCCATGTTCGATATCCGGAGTATGTAGCGGCCAAGCATAGCCGCTATGGAGGTCGTAGCGGCATAATATAGCGGTATGAGAAAACCGCTACGAGACCCAGGTAAGTGGTTCGCATCTGATTTCCGGTTCAATTCGAGTGAACCGGAACAAAACCAAAATCGACCACCCCTCCTTACTCTCTCGAAAAATCCTTCTTCTTCCCCTCTCTCTCAGTTTCTAAACCTCCATTATCATCCCCTCTCTCATTTCTCCTCATTACTTTCTCATTTCTCAACCAAATCACTTGGTTTTTCTCTTTGAGATCGTGAAATCACCTTCTTTTCCACTATCTCTCACCGATTTTCACCCTAGCAAGCCAAGGTAAAAGATTTCAAATTGCATCCTCTTGGTTCAAAATTCCCAAATTTTTGAAGAGTGTTGCATGTTTGACTTCTTGTGCTAATACTGTTCTATGTGCCTATATTGGTTTGTTTGGTGAGTTTGGTGATGAAGAACTAGCTTAATTAGCTTAAATTGAAATTTTGGAAAATTAGGGTTCTTGAGGAATTTCGAATTTTGGGGAAAATTGTAGTTTGTGTTTCCAACTAGCCTAATAGGTTGCTATAGGGCTTGCTGTGTGAGAATACTTGATTTGCCACCCATATACTTGACATCCCCCTAAATTTTCAAATGAGTTCCATTAGGGGTTTAGTTGAGTACGTTTGCTTTGTCTATATTGTGTAATGATGGAATGGTTTAGCTTGATTGATATTTTTTGCTCTTTTAGACCATTGAAATTATCAATTAAACCTTATCAAGTTTAAGTGTGATGCTTATTGATCATATCACTTACACACTTTTGAGCTTGTTATTTTGCAGAGTATGTCTTCGTCTCATCATCCAAGAGCACCCGGAGGAGCACCAAAACCTCCCACTCAAGTCTATCAACATGCTAAGAAGAAAGGAAAATCAGTGGCACAAGCAGCTAATCTTGAGGCTGAAGTTGAAAGGGAGATTGAAGAAGCTCTTCTAGCGGGGACTGAGACTGAAGAAGAAGCTCACAACCCACCTCCAGCGCGTAAGAGAAAAAGAATGCCCCCAACAACCAGAAACCCATCCTCCAAACAGCTCCACAAGCACCTTAAAGAGGTTGTCAAATGGGCACCTATGAGATTCCCTGATCCCGTTACCCTTCAGAAACTTGGGTTGTATGATGACGTGCTTTTGATCCTTTAACACATGGGCTTGGAATCCCTGATGGGCATGAGCTATGGAGTTAATGAGGAGGTTTCTAGACAGTTTTTGTCTACTTTGGTGGTGACTACACATTGTGATGAAGACGAAGAAGAAGGCTTTGGGAGGATAACTTTCAAGGTGAATGGCAAGGTCCATAAAGTCGGTTTCCGAAAGATTGGGTCCATCCTTGGCCTTTCAGATAATCAATGTCCCTCATTGCCAAACCGACCTTCCATTGCAGAAGATGTGTGGCTTGAGATAGCTGGCAATTAGCGTATACCAGCGGAGGATAGGAACACTGATGTCTCAAACCCTGCAGTGAGGTATGCCCACAAGGTCCTCAACCACACATTTTACTCTAGAAGAGAGCCAGGTGGAGCATATGAAGATGAGCTCAAGCTTCTAGCCCTAGGACTCCTTCCCATCATCGAGGAAAGGCTGCAGCGCACCACATTCGAAATGTTTGAGGATTTGGGATTGGTAGGCCTCCTGATGAAGAGGTTTGGTGAGTACCAAGATTGGGCGTGGACAAATGCAAACAGCACTCCCAAGTTATACATCGACAGTCTCATAACCCCTATCTTGGAAGCTTTGGGAGTTGACATGGGTCCTCAAGATCATGGTCCTGCCTACCTTGATCTCCCTTACTTGAAGAAGTCTCGGTTCCTTAGTGGGAAGTCAGGAAACTTATTTGCGTACCCCTTTTGGTCACGTGATCAGCCGCAGGAACCATTGCAGATCTTCCTTCCTTGCACTCGGTTGACGACACTATCCAACCCTTATCGCGTTGCCTTTCGGCCGCCAAGTCATGAGCTCATCTCTGCTGATTATGGTCCCCTCGAAGGTGTGAAGAAGACACGCGAGAAAAAGACCAAGAACAGAGCTTCCACTGCAGCTCGTCCTAGTGATGCAGACGACGAGGGATCTAGCTCACCAGTGCAGCCAGCCAGGCTTTATGGGACAGAGAGGTACTACTTCAGGCCCTACAGTGGGGTCACAACCAACATAGCCTTGCGTGAAGCCCTCTCTCAAAATGCTAAGTTGCTTCAGTGGAACAAGATGCAAGACTCCACCAACTACAAGCTGAAGAACTCAGTGAAAATCCTCAAGAGGCAGATGAAGAAGGTGACTTCGATGCTCGCTTAGCTCTCCATGGGTTCCGGGTGTCAAAGGGATGACTCAAATGCTGGACCTTCATCTCTCCCGCCTACGGTTTACTACCAGCCTCCACTACCCAGGTCTCCAGAATCTGAGCTCCGTCGTCAACGCAGAAACCGAGCCCCTCCTACCCGCAACTCATCCAACGAGTCTCCTTCAGTCGCCACAGCAGACGACGACACAGAGGGTGCCTTCTCCTTCACCTAGCACGGTACCTTCTTTCCTCATCATTGTATATATCCGCCTTCATATGCATTTAGTTTAATTTTCGGTATCTTTTCCACTCTTTGTCACACAGAGACTGTGTAGTTCAAGTTTGGGGGAGGTACCAAGTATTTAACCATGTTTATTTTGCCTTTTTGCATTGAGTCTTGCATTATATATAGCTATATGCATTGAATTTTTTTTTTTTGAAAAATCTAACAAAAAATAATCATTTAGGTTGCATCATTTCATTGTTAGGATCGAGTCTAGAACATATAGATCGCATTCATATTGCATAGGAGCAAGGATTGTACTACCTCGTAAAGAACACATGCCTAGAACTCAAAATGACACCCTAGCTAAACATAGCAAATAGCTTAAGCATCTCTTGAAAAGCTTGTAAGCTTCGAGCCTTGAAAACTCTTCTTGAAACTGGTTGTTTGCTTGAGATTGACATTGTTCTTGAAACCAACTCCAAACTGAACCGTGGCTTAATAAACTTAATCTATCTTGCTTATGGACTCTTGTATGCTTGATCATGGATCCTATGCACTTTTGGGTTTGTTTTCTTATCAATTGCATCACTCTTTGGAAAACCCAAATGGCACCTCCTTACCCTTTAACCCTTACCATTCCTTGAGACCGTAATTGAATTTGCTTGAGTGAGGCCTCTTATAGATAGCTTGTCATGTGCAAAATCTTGAGAGTATTGGGAGCGACATTGGCTTGTTCTCATCTTTGGCTAGCTATAAGACCTCATTGAGCTAGCGGCAAGGGATGGGGAGTGTATTGGTAACTATAGGCTCTGATCTTCGGGTTTGAGGTGAGAGATGTTTAGAGGAGATGAACTAAAAAAGAGATGAAAAGAAGATGACCACTAGGGATCAAAGAAAAAGAAAATACAAGCTCTAGGCACCTTAAGTAAACCCCCATAGGAAAGAAAAGAAAAGTGTGAAAAGAGTTTGGAGAAAACAAAAAGGAAAGAATGAGCTAAGAAAAAAAAAAGAGAGTATCCCTAGTAGGTTCAGACATAAAAAAAAGGATAGAGTTCATTTCTGAGTCTTTGGGATTAAAAGAGATGGGACTACACCAAGAGAAAGGGTAGAATTTGAGGGTGTTTAGGAAAAGGGTAGAGTATGAGAACAATCCATTGTATGCATGAATTCCTCCTTTTCTTAGATAAATTTTGCATAATGTTCAAGCTCCTTTTCTTGAGTGTAAGTCACCAGAGATTTTGAACCCTCTTTCTATTCTCATTATCCCACTTTTACTCACCAAGCCAAATGATTGAGATCAAGTTTCCATTAGCAATAATTCACCTTGATGATTTGTTAATGAATGTGAGAGTTGGAGTAAAGACTTATTGGTTGATGAGCATTGCATCCAGTGTAGAGTCATAAGAGCCTTGATAGGCCTTGAGAAGATAGAGTGTACTTAGAGATTTTGCTCATGCTATTTGCTAAGTTTCCCTAGGATGTGATGTTGAAGGCTAGGAAGTGTATCTTGAGGTTATGAGCTCCCAATTTCAAACCTCTCTCCCTATTTGTTTTGTTCACTTGAGGACAAGTAAAGGACAAGTTTGGGGGAGTTGATGTCTTGCTTATTTGCATTGTTTTGATCATCCATTATTGTACATTTTGATCACTTAGGATAGCATTTAGACTCATTTAGGCTGCATTGCATAGCATATGTCTCTATTAGGTGTTGAAGGTACAAGATGGTGATTTTGGAGCTGTTAGAAGTGATTGAAGTGCCGAATTGATGATTTTTCGATCAAGATTTGCCCAAGTGTTGTAGCGGCTTTACGTAGAGGTGTCATGAAGCTGCTATGAAGGAAATACGAATCCCTGCTCGATACCCGGATGGTGTAGAGGCATGCTAAAGCCGCTGGTGAAGCCCTCGAGTCCCTGCTCGATACCTGGGAGATGTAGCAGCCTGCCTAAGCCGCTAGGGAAAAAACTCGAGCCCCTGCCCTGTAGCCGGAAGGTGTAGCGGCTACACGAAGCCGCTATACGTCTAGCAGTGTGTCGTAGCGGCTTCCCTTAGCCGCTACATGTGTTTAAACTACGTTTTTGTTGGGTCAACCCAGGTTTGTTGGGTAGACCCAACTCGAATTTTAGTTTCCTATAAGTACTTTTTAGACCTAATTGTTAGGGTCATCTTGTTTTTAGTGAGAAAAACACAAGACTATTTTGGTGAAAGCTTGAAAACTTTAATCTATCTTCATCATTTCTCTCTTGTGTGTTATCAATCGAATCTACTTCTACTCATGTTCATCCTTGAATCAACCATGGTTTTAACCCATAGACTCTTATTGGGTCTATGGGTTAGGATGATTAGGGTGGCTAAGTGAAGAGTTAGGATGTTTAGCAATAGATTTATATGATTCCTTGCTATTTGAGAGTTCTTAATGCTAGATTAGTCTTGATCACATTAACCTAGAACCGTGGACATTTTATGCACCACAAGTGTTTGATAAAATGTCTGAACAAACTTAAATATGCTTTTGCTTGAATAGCCAAAGAGATTTAATGCTAGAATTACTAGATAGTTATTGGACTTGCTCTTAATGTTTGCTTGAGTGAATTAGACCAATGAGAATTGATGTTTGACTCATGACTGCAAAATGATCTTTATCTTGAGAAAGGATTGATCTTCAGTAGTGATCTAGACTTAAAGAAATCATTGATTGATAAGCTTGCCACCTTAACTTGAATCTTAGCCACTTGAACTCGATATCCTAACCCCATGGATCCTATCTTTCAGATTGAATCAAGTTCCTAGTTATCGTTTATTTATTTTTGTCACTTGAAACTGTTCACTTCACTAAACTTTGATTGCTTAGATTGAGTTTAAAGACTTGTATTCTTGTTGATTGAAATCAACTTAGGATTGGATTGACTCTTAAGTATTACAACTACACTTAGGATTAAACTTATCCCTATCAGTCGCGTGTGTGGGAAGGCGGCGTGGAGCTTCACCAATGTTCGGTGGATGTCACCTTCAGATGGTCGTTTGCAAGGGGACTGTCGATCGGTAATTTTTCAGAGTTTTCCTGGCATATTTTCTTCATATGTGGGGCTTCTCTCCCTCAACCTCCATTTTTTCAGTTTGATATATCATGGTTTTTACTGATTTTGAACCATGATATAAGTCCGGTTTCAAAGTCTTTTTGGTGTTTTTAGATTCTGTGAGTTTTTGTAAGTGCAGCTACATTTTGGATATCATTGGAGCTTATCAGAATTGGATATGAAGACTTGATGTTGGAATCGATCCATGGACAAGGTATCGATCGAAACAAGACCTTGGTATCGGCCGACACCCATCGTGATCAAGCAACCGGCGTGAGTTTTTACATATTTTAAGAAATTACTAGAATGACCCAAATCTAATACTTATTTGCAAATAAGTCCAATTCGTGTTTTTAGACTTTATAGGTTTTAAGAGTTTTTGTAATCTATTATTTTTCAGGGTTTTAAAATTTGAGAAAGAGCATTTGGAGAAAAGTTAAAACTCATACTTTGTTAAGAGAAGATTCTGAACTTTTTTGTTATTCTTACTCTTGTCTTAATGCAATTTATTCAGATCATGATTTGTTTTTCAGTGATTATGTTTGTGTAATTCACCTGTTAGATTTATGATTTTTCAAGGGTTAAGAATGAATTGTTAGACTGGATTGAATTCTTAGGGTAATCTATTAGTTCTCATCCGGATGAGAATGTTAGTTTTGTATTGAAAACATGAAATCTAGATCTTAGGATAATGGATAGATGCGAACTTATTATAATTAAAGTATTATTAATTACCTAAACTAATCTCCAATGACCAATATATCTATCTGCAAAGACAAGCATTAAATCTGAATTGAATGAATTTGCAAAGAGATTTGATAAGATTTAAACATAGTTGACAGCGTGCGGGTTAAGGTTTATGTTCTTAATAATGTAATCTATCAAATTAACTCTACGAACTAGTCTTGCCAAGAGATGTCAAATTTATATACTTAGGAATTAGTCCACTGAGAGCGAGGACACACAATAGATTTATATAACTCTAATGATTAAGCTAGGGAAGCTATAAATAGTGGTTTTTATTGTAAGTTTACCAAGAATAGGAAATTATCTAAAATACTAAAGTGAATGCAAATATGGAAACGGTAGATCTAGGATTTCAGGCAAGTAAATTATATGGATAAGATGCAGAGAACAATAAATGTTAACTAGTCTGACCCCCTCTTGTCCCAACTCTCGTATGCAGACATAAAAGTACACCGTAGATCGACGGCTAAAGCCTGATATCAATCAAAGCTAATCGGACAGGACGTTCGTCCACTATGCCAATCAGACCATCTCTCACATGCATCTAACAACCTAGCTCAATGGAATCAATTCAGGAACAAAACCTACTCTCTTAGTTGTCCATGTCCTAAGTTCATGTTTCTAGTTAGCTACTCTAGAACGCAAACATTAAGAACAATTCCAAAGATTGATACTATTTCATCCTAGCAATCCTATTTGGGGCTAATTCATTAGTACCATTATGAACCATAAATCTAAAAGGTGGATCTATTCAAGCATGATAGTTGTCACAAACAATCATAGATGAATAAATGAAATTCCAATAAAATAAATATAAAAACCAAAGGAGTTCCAAGAGGACTCCGAAGGAGCTCCTCTCTTCTCTCCTAATTAAGAACAATGAATAGGATAAATCTTATTGTCATCAAAAATGGTTTAGAAGACACATAAATATGGTTTTAGGTCGTCCATGTGTATTCCAGTAATTTGTCTTTACTTGGGCTTGAACTCGGCCAATACTCTGTGAGTAGGCCGTCGATCGACAGCAAGGATGCTCCATCGATCGATGTTAATTCTTGACTTCGACTCGTACTTAGCTGAATGTGAACAGCTAGTGGATATCTCTTCTGAATACTCTAACAAGCTCGATGATCTCCATAATGTTCCAAAACGTACCTAGACTTGTAAAGACTCTAAAACACACTCCGGACACACATAATAGACTAATAGGGTCTAAATGATGGTCTAAAACTGGTAAATAACAAGGTATATCAACTCTCCCAGACTTAACCTTTTGCTTGTCCTCAAGCAAAACAAAGGTAGTATGTGAAAGATGTTTGAAAAGCGGGACTCACATAATGTATAAGTATAACTATCTCCCTTACTATATTGCAACCAAATCAAATAATGTTATTCAAAGAGAAACTCTATATGTCATATCCTAGTATAGCAACCAAATTCTTCTGTCAACAACTAAACAACTACTAATTGGACTCACCCCTCTACTGATCTCATTTATTTTCATAAACATAAAGTGCATGCTTTACCTTGGGAGTATTGACTAGAGGACATGTGGACTCAACTCCTGCAAAATCGTTATACACATGTATAAAGTCTTTCCTGATCAATTTATTATCTCTTTTCTCTCTTTTGTGAATCTTTTTAGATCTCAAACTCAACGGACAATGATACGATACATGCTATCTTGCCATCTTATTTTCGATTTCTTCTTTCTTTTTTTCTTTTGGGCAACGTTGTAGGCTCATAGTGGGGTCATCGGTAGTTTACCTACCCCTCGCTTCCAACAATGTGTGATCATTCCTTTGAATTAGAATAGTGGGGTCATCGGTAATGTACCTACCCCTCTTAATCGCAGAAAATCATCCGAGTCTTTTCTTTTTGTAGATGCTGAAGAGAGAGAGAGATGGGAATCAAAAATACACACCCTAGACCTTACAAACATGCAGAAGGAACCCAATCTGATGTATGCCAAGCCCCAAAGCAAGCAAAATAGTCAGTATTAGGTTGGAGATTAGCTTTCGTTCCTCCAAACTATCTTAGTAACTGCGAGCTAATGGCAGTATGATTCACTTTGGAATCTCTAATAATCATTGAAATCAACTTGTCTAAGAGTGATGCTATAGTGTGGCTAGTCAATAAATAAGGTTTGATCATAATCCCCTTTTTGACTCAATAAAAACTTTTCGAAAAACTTAAGTAAATCTAACAAATAAAAGGTCAAAATAAATAAAAGCATCAGCAAACCACCCCAAACTTAAACTCCGTAAGGAGTGTCTACCAATGGTAAGTGATGCTTGTTGATTGATGGTAAACCGTCCAAGCCGTCGACTGATGGTGAAGTGTTGATGTCGACCGATGGTTGTTTCAAACTTTTCTACTCCTTTGAAAACCTAAAGTAATTAAATAAAAATCATAATTAATAACTAAATAATGAAAAAACAAATTAAAACTTACTACGCAGTGGGTTGCCTCCCACTTAACGCTTGTTTTTAGTCACTAGCTTGAAGTTTGGAACTCTGTGTTAGTCCAGATGTGATTGGTAAATAGCTCCAAACAATTCTCAATGCCTGTTTTCTTCAGCTTCATCACACTTCTTGTGAAAGCCTACATAGACTCTTTTCCTTTGTCTATCATCTCAGTAATGAGGAGTGCATGAAGCTTTGCAAATAGCTGTGAGAAGCATCTGCTGGACACTCTGAATTTTTTGACACCATCTGAGAAGTGAAGAATCAATGATAACTGAGGACCGCCCTTGGTCCTTTTTCTCTTCTTCCAATTCTTCCTCTTCTTTCCCCGAGACTTGTCTGATCTCGTGTGATTTCCTCCATCAAAAAGATGACACACTTCAAACTCATTCTGCTCTGATACGCGTTGGGTGTTGATTAGTGGTGAAGTGGTAGTGTCGGTCGATGCTGGCTTGTTGATGTCGTATGATACTGCTTCTGTGCGGCCTTTGTCGACATTGATTGTAAATCTCAACCCTTGCTGAGAATCTGTTGCATGCTGATGATCATAAAATACCCCATTATAGGAACCTAGATGCACACTTCTATCTCGTGGGATAGGAGATTTAACTTCAAATACAGCGCATGGAACCTCAATCTTCACAGGATCATGTATCCTCTTCATTCTTTTGTGAAACCCATCAGCTTCTTTTGTGCAGATAGGTGGTCTATGATGTTTAGGGACATCAAGATGTAAGGTCTCGGACTTGTGCACTCTATCCTCAGTCGGTTCCAGCTGAACTTTGTATCGTGGTAGCTCGTCCAACCATGAGTATCGACCGTTATCATCATCTGGGTGTCGATCAATGTCGGGTTGATGTTATCAGTTGATGCTAGCCTTTGACGAAGTCTCCAGATCTTTTCTCATAGTGTGTCATTCGTCATCAAGCTTCTGATTCGAGTCAAGCCATTCCTCCCACTCTAAAAGATCTTCAATACTGACCTTCCTATCATCATCCATATATTTAAGATTTTCTCCCTCCTCTAGTTTCAAGAACTCTTATAGCTCCAAGAACTCTTCTAGCTCCAAGAAATCTTCCATGGTGTTTTGTCTGTCGACATTTGAGGCATGATCACAGCCTGATAAATTGGTGCTCTTCAGTGTCAAGTGTCCATAGGAAAACTCGATCTCTCAGGGGTTTTGATAGATGTCAATCGGTAATAGGATTCTGTGTCGATCGATGCTGAGGTGGTTGTGTTGATCGTTGTTGAGGTCGTGGTGTCCATCGAAGATAATCTCGGATCAATAATACCAGTTTCATCTCCTCTTCTTGGCTCTCCAAATCCATGCTGTCCATCGTCCTCTACCATATATATCATCATAGATTCCATCTCAATCTCTAGATTTGCTGAAGCATTATAGAGAAATTTGTTGAGGAAGGTGTTACTGATGTCATTTCAGGTAGTAAGGAACCCTGGTGGTAGCTTCTTGAACCAATGAGTTGCCTCTCCAGCAAGGGTGTATGGGAAGAGTTTGCAGAAGTAGTGGTCTTTAGAGACTCAATTGAAGATAAACGATACCAATTCCTCAAACTTGTTATATGAGCCAATGTGATGCTCCTCGGATCGTAGACTCGGACCAGGATGATGCGACCATGGCTGAGACAGCTGATTCTTCAACAAAGGACAAACCAGGAGGGTTTAATGGCGAGTATATTGATCTAAAACCAGCTGGTGAGACAGAGGACAAGCTGAAACAGAGTGTGCACGAACTGGAACCAGCTGAAGAGAGTGTGCTTGATCTGAAACCAGCTGAAGTGAGAGTAGATGAGCTGGATGAGCTGAGTGAGTTAAGTGAAACTAGCTTGGAGCTGAATAAGCTAAGTGACACTGAAGATGGAGCTGGTTTAATTGCTGGGCGAAATGAGCCATTTACAGTCCACGGAAAAATTCATAACAAATTCAATTTGGGTCCGATTTACACCAAATTCGACCAGGCCTTTGCTGATGGTCTTCTGCCCATTTACATCAAGAAAATCAACAAAAGGAGTCAAAGTCGTGGTCAGACCACTGATGAGGACATTCAACCAGATCTTGAACCAGACCTAACTGAACCTGATATCCAAGACATGATCAGATAGATAACTAAGCCAGAGACGGTTCAAGAAGTGCCAGTACCAACCGTATACAAGGTACTTGCTTTAACCAGACAAAGAGCTAAGATACTTTAACATAAGTTTAATGAGAGCATGATACTTGCTTCTGATCTTGAACAGGTCAACACCACTAAAGAAGCTACTGATGATAACACCAAGATGGATGCCCTGAAGATGGGAGAGCCAAGCTTGAAGAGTGATGGACCGGCTGAACATACCAAAGCATCAAGAGGAGATCTCTGGCCACTCATTCTGAACCACAGCCACAACAACCTGATGATAATTACCATATAAGACCAACTTGCCTAGCAAAACTCTTGGACTGATCAAGTAACTAGGCCAAGCTCCTTTTGTGTGCTCTTTTCCTTTCTCCTGGTTTTGTCCCAGTGGGTTTTACGGAGGAAGGTTTTTAACGAGGCCACAATCTGCTTCACATAATTCCTAGATGCTATCTCGGTCCAAGGTTATGAATAATTATGTCATTTTCTTATCTTTCCTTTTTTAAACTATAGTTTTTATTTCTTGACCTAAAGGAGCATGTTCCTTTAGTCCTATTTATAGTTTTGCACGCCCCCTTTCTTTGGGCAGTATTGAATAAACAGAAAACCCTTTTCTTTGGAAACCCTATAATTCTCTCTCTAGAATTCACCTCCCTTCTCTCTGCCTTGTGAGACCAGTACCTCCACGGCCTTGAGAAACCTTGTGTTGTATCACGAGATCCTCCATTCCTCGTGTGGTGCACTTCAAACCATCAAGTTACTTCTGTCCGGATTCTTTTGGTTGATTAGATCAATCCAAACGAGTCATCCCCTTGTGTAGAACGGCTCCTTCTCTTGTAGTAAGGATCATACAGCCTTTGATAGCTTAGGCTTGTATCATTTCTGGTATCAGAGCTGAAGTTCCTTCAGCATCAGGTTGCATCTATCCTATCTCTCCTTACTTGCAATCGTTTGTTTTGTTTTGCATTCACGATATAAAAACCCATAAGAAGTCATATTGTTTCTGTTGCATCTAGTTTAACTTGTTTCTATTTCATAAAACCTTATAAAGAAATCGAACTGTTTCTTGTTGCATTTAGTTGTTTCATCTCTCTTAAGATATAAAAACTATAAAAACAGTTGTGTTCATCATGTTCTTATTGCTGTCGAGTTTAGTTTGTCTCTAGATCATTATTTTCATTAAAAAAAATCGGAAAAGTGTTAGTATTAAGTTGCATATCCGGCTTTCCTTTTTGGTCGATACTTTTCCATTCTTGGTCGATACTATTTCTTGTCCATTTTTTTGCTTGCAGACCACTCTTTTCTTTTTCTCTTCAGTTTTCCGATTTTAAAAACTCAAAAAGACAAAAAAGTAATTTAACTTATTTTAATTATTGCTCTTCAAATTTTACAAAAAAAGAAACATTCTTAATTCCTATTCTTGTCTTTCCTTTTCTTTTAACTCAAGAAGAAACTTAGATCTTCTTTGTTTCTTGTTAGGTTAATCGACAGCAGCCATGGGAGAAGCAACTGAGCAAGTCGCCCTCAGGCAGATGTTTGCAGCCTTGAGAGAAGACATGATGGCCATGCGCCAAGACCTTGGAGATAGGCTAACTAGGGTCGAGCAAAGACCAACAATGCAAGCTGTACGGAATGTTGATAGGTTCCTCAATCCGAACCAAGGCAACAACAGAGGATACGGGGTGCACAACAATGACAATCCGGAGACTGGTACACGTAATTAACAGACTGATGAAGACACTGGCCAGCAACGTGTCCCTAATCCGACCAAAAGAGTAGGCCTTCAGCCAGATGACTATGGTGATGAGGAAGGAGAGGAGTTCATGCCTCCACCTAGGGTTCCTCGCCGGCAAAACAGGCACCAAGAGTTTGGAGAAGAGGACTACTTACCTCCCTTGAGAGCTCCTCGCCAACAGAACCACCACCAAGAGCGGGAACACTTCAAGATGGAAGCCCCAACCTTTGCTGGAAAGGTTGATCCTGAAGCTTACCTTGACTGGGAGAAGAGGATGGATCATATCTTTAACTATTACAACCACCCTGGTCCCAAATGAGTTGTTCTAGCAGTAGCTCAGCTCATGGACAATGCTCTTTCCTGGTGGGATAGATTGTGTTCAGATGGAAGGAGAAGTAATCTGAAAAAACTAGACTCTTGGTTAGACATGAAGGACACAATGAAGCAGAGATTTGTTCCACAACACTTTCACCGAGATCTACAGAGGAAGTTCAGATCACTTAAGCAGCTCAGCAAGTCAGTGGAAGAGTACTATGCGGAGTTTGAGAAGTTGAGAAATCGTCTGGACCTTAATGAGGATGAAGAGTCTACTATGGCTCAGTTTATTGATGGACTACAAGATAGGATAAGCTGCAAGGTGGAGAGGCATAGTTACACTGTTATGAGGGATCTCTTTCACCTATCTGTCCAAGCAGAGCAACACATCAAGAAGAAGAGTTCCAAAGGCAAGTCTCAATCCACTTGGAACTCAAGGAACAACAACTACAACAAACCAGTAGACAAAGGAAAAGGAATTGAAGGAGATAACAGGCCTAAGACTCGTCCCACTGAACCTAACAAGGACACCAGAACAGAACCAGGGAAGAACACTAACCCCCAGCGTTCCAGAGACATTACTTGCTTCAAATGTAGAGGCCGAGGACATATGGCAAGAGAATGCCCAAACCAGAGGGTCATGATGCTCACTGAAGATGGTGGTTATGAGTCTCATGATGAAGATGATCCGTTGGTTCAAGAAGAACTTGGAGAGATTGAATATCTAGACGTGGGAGAGAACTTGATGATCGGGCATTTGCTTAATGCCCAGATGCAACCAGCTGAGACCATCCAAAGAGAAAACATATTCCACAGCCGGTGTACCATCAGAGGGAAGGTATGTAACCTTATCATAGATGGTGGGTATTGCACTAATGCTGCTAGCACTTACATGGTAGATAAACTTGGTTTAGAGAAGTCTAAGCATCCGCACTATATAGACTAAGATGGCTAGATGATAAGGTTGAGCTACAAGTTAAAGAACAAGTTAGCATTCCATTTAGCATTGGTAAGTATCAAGATGAAGTAACATGTGATGTAGGACCTATGCAAGCTGGGCATGTATTGTTAGGTAGACCATGGCAGTGGGATAAGGAAACTAAACATGATGGTAGGTCTAACATGTACACTTTCATGCATGATAAGCGCAAGGTTAGCTTAGCACCTCTCACCCCAGCACAAGTTCATGAATTGCATTTACAAATGGTTAAAGAGAAAGAGAAATCTGTTAAGTCTAATTTTCTTATTAGGCCTGGTTATATTAGGAAGGCTGCTGCTACTAAACACACAATGCTACTAATGATCTTTAAGGAGCTTTTGAGTGCAGGTTCTGATGAGGTTACACTTAATCCAGAGATTACTAGGCTTCTTGACAGGTTGAAAGATGTGTTTCCAGAGGAGATCCCAGCCGGTTTACCACCACTTAGAGGAATAGAACACCAAATAGATTACATACCAGGAGCTGCTTTACCAAACAAACCAGCCTATAGGGTAAACCCTGAGGAAACCAAAGAGTTAGAGAGACAAGTTCAGGACCCATTAGACAAAGGATATGTTAGGGAAAGCCTTAGTCCTTGTGCTTTACCTGTCCTATTAGTACCAAAGAAAGATGGAACCTGGAGGATATGTGTAGACTGCCGTGCCATAAACAACATCACCACTAAGTATGAACACCCCTTACCTCGCCTTGATGACATGCTAGATGAGCTAAGTGGAGCCACAATCTTCTCTAAAATAGACCTCAAGAGTGGGTACCATCAGGTGAGAATGAAAGAAGGTGATGAGTGGAAGACTGCTTTCAAGACAAAGCAAGGTTTGTATGAGTGGTTAGTGATGCCATTTGGACTCACCAATGCCCCTAGCACCTTCATGCGCCTCATGAATCACATTCTTTGACCATACATCGGTAAGTTTGTTGTGGTTTACTTTGATGACATTTTAATTTACAGTACTTGTTAATTTGATCATGTGACACATCTTGAGCAAGTACTAGAGACACTTCGGCAAGAAGGGCTTTATGCAAACCTCAAGAAGGGCACATTGTGCACTGATAAACTTGTGTTCCTAGGTTTTGTTTTGATTTCACAGGGATTACAGGTTGATGAGGAGAAGATAAAGGCAATACAAGACTGGCCAGAGCCCACAAACATTAGCCAAGTCCGGAGTTTTCATGGTTTAGCCAGCTTCTATAGGCGTTTTGTTAAAGACTTCAGTAGTATAGCTGCCCCACTCACTGTCGTAGTAAAGAAGAGTATTGGGTTCACATGGGAGAAGGCTCAACAAGAAGCTTTCCAGACCTTGAAGGATCGCCTAACCCATGCCCCGGTCCTAGCTTTAACAGACTTTAACAAGACCTTTGAAGTGGAGTGTGATGCATCTGGTATTGGGATTGGAGCCGTGTTGATTCAAGGAAGGAAGCTAGTTGCTTATTTCAGTGAGAAGCTAGGTGGAGCAGCCCTCAACTACCCGACCTATGACAAGGAGCTGTATGCACTAGTGAGGGCCTTAGAGACATGGCAACACTACCTTCTATCTAAAGGTTTGTGGTCCATATTGACCATGAGACTCTAAAGCATCTAAGAGGGCAGACAAACCTTAAGAAGAGGCATGCCCGCTGGATGGAGTTCTTAGAGACCTTTCCTTACATCATCAAGTACAAGAAGGGAAAAGAAAACATTGTAGCTGACGCCCTTTCAAGAAGATATGTTTTGATTGCCACAATGGAAGCAAAGGTGATGGGGTTTGAATTCATCAAGGAACTATATGGAGGAGATCCAGATCTTGCTGAGATCTATTCTAGTTGTACCAAAGGTCCACAAGAGAAGTTCTGCTTACATGAAGAGTTTCTATTTAAGGTCAAGAGATTGTGCATCCCTCAGTGTTCACTGAGAGACTTGATCACCAGAGAAGCTCATGGAGGAGGGCTCATGGGACATTTTGGAGTGGATAAAACCTTAGCCGTGGTAAGGGAACATTTCTATTGGCCTCATCTCAAGAAGGCAGTAGAATCTCATTGTGCAAGATGTGTAACTTGCAAGAAAGCTAAGTCCAGAGTACAACCCCATGGTCTATACATGCCACTACCTATCTCCACTGCTCCCTGGGTGGATTTCTCCATGGACTTCGTACTAGGCTTACCCAAGATTCAACATAAGGATTCAATCTTTGTTGTGGTAGACAGATTCTCCAAAAATGGCACACTTCATACCTTGTGCCAAGGTGAATGAAGCATCTAAAATGACTGATATGCTCTTTAAAGAGTTGGTACGCTTACATGGAGTCCCACGGACCATAGTTTCTGATCGTGATAGCAAGTTCTTAAGTCATTTCTGGAGGACCTTGTGGAAGAAGATGGGAACAAAGTTGCTATTCTCCACCACATGTCATCCCCAAACGGATGGGCAGACTGAAGTAGTAAACAGGACCCTCTCTACGCTGCTTAGGTCCACTATTGGGAAGAATATGAAGAACTGGTTGGACTGCATTCCATTCATAGAGTTTGCATACAACCGGGCTCATCACTCAGCTAGTAAGATATCACCTTTGAAGCTGCTTATGGTTTCAACCCTAAGACCCCTTTACACCTCAAGCCATTACCACCAGCTGAAGTGATTAGTCTAACCGGAGAATCAAAAGCTGAGTATGTAAGGGAGTTGCATAAGAAGGTTAAGGAGAATCTGGAAAAGAGAACTGAGCAGTATGTTAAGCATGCCAACAAAGGGCGCAAAGAGATTGTGTTTGAACCAGGAGAGTGGGTTTGGTTGCATATGAGGCAAGAAAGGTTCCCCAACCAGACGAGTTCCAAGATGAAACCAAGGGGAGATGGTCCTTTCCAAGTTGTTGAGAGGATCAACAACAATGCCTACCATCTTGACCTGCCAGGTGAGTTGAATGTGTCGTCAACCTTCAATGTTGCTGATCTATCTCCTTGTTTTGCAGGTGAACCAGTTTTGAGGTCAAAACCTTTTGAAGAGAGAGGGAATGATGAGGACATTCAACTAAAGCTTGAACCAGACCTAACTGAACCTGATATCCAAGACATGATCAGCAAGATAACTAAGCCAGAGACGGTTCAAGAAGTGCCAGTACCAACCGTATACAAGGGAGCTATAACCATACAAAGAGCTAAGATACTTCAACATGAGTTTAATGAGAGCATGATACTTGCTTCTGATCTTGAACAGGTTAACACCACTAAAGAAGCTACTGAAGATAACACCAAGATGGATGCCCTGAAGATGGGAGAGCCAAGCTTGAAGAGTGATGGACCGGCTGAACATACCAAAGCGTCAAGAGGAGATCTCTGGCCACTCATTCCGAACCACAGCCACAACAACCTGATGATCATTACCATGGAAGACCAACTTGCCTAGCAAAACTCTTGGACTGATCAAGTAACTAGGCCAAGCTCCTTGTGTGTGCTCTTTTCCTTGCTCTTGGTTTTGTCCTAGTGGGTTTTACGGAGGTAGGTTTGTAACGAGGCCACAATCTGCTTCACATAATTCCTAGATGCTATCTCGGTCCAAGGTTATGAAGAATTATGTCATTTTCTTATCTTTACTTTTTTTTAAACTATAGTTTTTATTTCTTGACCTAAAGGAGCCTGTTCCTTTAGTCCTATTTATAAGTTTTGCACGCCCCATTTCTTTAGGCAGTATTGAATCAACAGAAAACCCTTTTCTTCGGAAACTGTAGAATTCTCTCTCTAGAATTCGCCTCCCTTCTCTCTGCCTTGTGAGACCAGTACCTCCACGGCCTTGAGAAACCTTGTGTTGTATCATGAGAGCCTCCATTCCTCGCGTGGTGCACTTCAATCCATCAAGTTACTTCTGTCTGGATTCTTTTGGTTGATTAGATCAATCAAACGAGTCATCCCCTTGTGTAGAATGGATCCTTCTATTGTACTAAGGATCATACAGCCTTTGATAGCTTAGGGTTGTATCAAAAGGACATTCAACAACACACTTATTTCTAGTCAAAAGTCTTAGTCTTTGTTTGTGTTTTCTAAATTTCTAGTTTTCCACAAAAGTCTTTCTTTGACTACAAGTAGTATAAGTATGTAATCACATCCCATGAATAAGGTCAGTCTATGTTTTGAGTTTATTTTCGTTTCTTCTATGAGTGAGAGAGAGAGAGAGAGTTCTTTAGCTAGTTCATTGGTGTGAACCGGCTTGTTGATTTAGTGGTCAGCCAATTCATCTTGTGTGTTGTTTGGTGGTTAGCCAACACATTCATTCCTTCTTAGGTGGTTAGCCTTAGATCGTGGGTATATCAAGAGCCATTCTGCATCTCTTGACGGTCCTTTCAATCTATTTCACCTCCAGAAGTGCCTTTGCCTTCTCGGATCATATCCAACACCCGGCTAAAGTGATCCTTCCCGTTTTAGGACGTATCAAGTGGTATCAGAGCCACTTTGGCTGGTTTGTTTTCATTTTATCTTTTCATCATCTCACTCTCCACAGTTTTGTTTTCTTATTTCTTGTTGGATCCGGGCTGTTCCTTTGCTCCCTTGTGATCGCCAGTTATTAAAAAAACAATAAATAAAAGAGTAAAAGTTTTAGCTTGAATCTCTTATGAAGAAAAATCCAGGGGGAGTGGTGGAAGAGAAACCCTGCTGGCTGAAGAGAAACCCAGCCTTAGGACAGTTAAGGCGGATCCATATTTAAAAAAAATCTCTTCATCTTCTTTCTCTTTTCTTTTACCCATAAAAGGTTGTTTTGGTTTTCGATTGCTGAATTTTGACTGCCTATCATCCTTTGAACCAGTGAAAGAACTCTAAGTGACCATCTAAAAATCGTGAGCTAAACACTTTGAGAGTGTGTGGATTTTATTTGCTAACTTTTGTTAAGTGTTTTCAAGATGTTTGAACTTCTCAAGAAATCAAAACCCCTACAAGATGACGTCTACTTTCCTTTTAAAACTGTTTTTGAAAAGGAGCAATTGATTTTTAATAAGAAACAGTTTGCTACTAATGGGTTTGATTTTGTGCAGAAAAAAAGGAAACCAAAGGAAGAGGCAAAACAGATTCGATGATGATGAGAAAAGGGTAAAAAATGGTGATCGTCCCTTCACCAAAGCTAAAAGAAGCAGCTGTGATATGCTTGATCGGAACGAGCTTCAGACTTATGCCAGATTGGAGAAGATGCTGCATAAGGCAATTTTTGCTATTCAGCAACTCAAAAAGAAGAGAAACACCAACACTTCTTCTGCACCAAAACAGCAATGTAAGTTTTCTTCTCTTTCAAATTCTGATTTGAAAACTGATGTGTCTTCTTTCGATAAAAGCAAAGTTGTGAAACCTACAAGCAAAGCTCATTCTACCAGGTGCTTCAAATGCCATATGATCGGTCATTACGCCAACAAATGCCAAAACCAGAAACCGTTGGTGATTTTGGAGAGTGACAAAGCTGAAACCGAGCCAAAAAAGGAAGACTATTCAAACCCATCACCAATTTTCGATGACTGTGCACATAAGCCGATGGCAGGTAGTTCTGAATTGATTGTTCAATTTGAAAAGAATTCTATAAAGGTTTTGAACAAGAATGAATTTTCTGGTCCTTTAAATACTTTTGATATTGGCGCATATGACCTTGGTCTTAGAAGCTTTATGTAAATGCATGAAGGGCCTGATGAAGAACAAAGCCGTGGTCATCAAGCAAACAAAGAAAGATCTTCTTCCATTCAAAAACAAGACAAAACTCAAGGTGTGAAATTTTCTGATTATGATTCTTTTGCTTATAACCCTTTTCCTTTTAATGTTTCATATTTGAGGACAAATCTTTTTGAAGAGGAAGGGAATGATGCGCCTCGGATCGTAGACTCGGACCAGGATGATGCGACCATGGCTGAGACAGCTGATTCTTCAACAAAGGACAAACCAGGAGGGTTTAATGGCGAGTATATTGATCTAAAACCAGCCGGTGAGACAGAGGACAAGCTGAAACAGAGTGTGCATGAACTGCAACCAGCTGAAGAGAGTGTGCTTGAGCTGAAACCAGCTGAAGTGAGATTAGATGAGCTGGATGAGCTGAGTGAGATTAGATGAGCTGGATGAGCTGAGTGAGATTAGATGAGCTGGATGAGCTGAGTGAGTTTAGTGACACTAGCTTGGAGCTGAATAAATTCGACCAGGCCTTTGCTGATGGTCTTCTGCCCATTTGCATCAAGAAATACCAACAAAAGGAGTCAAATTCGTGGTCAGAACAAAGGACATTCAACAACACACTTATTTCTAGTCAAAAGTCTTAGTCTTTGTTTGTGTTTTCTAAATTTCTAGTTTTCCACAAATGCTTTAAGTCTTTCTTTGACTACAAGCAGTATAAATATGTAATCACATCCCATGAATAAAGTCATTCTATGTTTTGAGTTTATTTTCTTTTCTTCTATGAGTGAGAGAGAGAGAGAGAGAGAGAGTTCTTTAGCTAGTTCATTGGTGTGAACTGGCTTGTCGATTTGGTGGTCAGCCAATTCATCTTGTGTGTTGTTTGGTGGTTAGCCAACACATTCATTCCTTCTTAGGTGGTTAGCCTTAGATCGTGGGTATATCAAGAGCCATTCCGCATCTCTTGACGGTCCTTTCAATCCATTTCCGTTCTAGAAGTGCCTTTTCCTTCTCGGATCATATCCAACACCCGGCTAAAGTGATCCTTCCTGTTTCAGGACGTATCACATTGGTTGCTCGTGAGAAAAGCCATGAAAAGGACATTGTTCCATAAGAGTGATTACTGTTGCTGAGAGGGATGACTTAGAGCTGAAATCCTATATGTATATATATATATATCAGTCTTATGGAGAAGCATCCCTTTCATGGGTTTTCTCACGAGCAACCAATGGCCCATCTCAACATTTTTGCAAACTCATCCCATACACCCTTGCTGAAGATGAAACTAATTGGTTCAAAAACCTACCACCAGGGTTCCTTACTACCTGGAATGCAATCACCAAATTTCTCTATGATGTTTAAGCAAATCTAGAGATTGAGATGAAATCTATGATGAGATATATGGTAGAGTATGATGGATAACATGGATTTAGAGAGCCAAGAAGAGCAGATGGAGCTGATATTAGTGATCCAAACTTGTCATCGATCGACACAAAGACCTCAGTGTCGATCAACACTAAGACCTCAGTAACGATCGACACTACTTGCGGAAAGACAAATATGTTCGAACTACTCATACTGTGTTTCGATGAGAATGGGATCTTGTGAGACGAAGAAGGTCCCGCTCGCAACAGCAGAGGACAAAAGTTTTACACACAAGAGGCAGCAGTCTCTGATGCAATTGCTGTTGCTGGAGATGATGACTTTGAGCTGCCCTTTGAATGGAACAATTGTTTAGGTCAACACCTTCTTCAAGACCTTCCTCACAAAGATCCAAAAAAAACACATCAATTTTTTTATGGATCGAATCGTGGATGCTGAGTAGTATGAGTATTCTGAAGAATACTTACTCTGCAAGATTTTCCCTCACACTCTCTATGGGAATGCATCTAGCCGGCTTGGTCAACTGCAGCCAAGATTTCTAACCTGCTGGGAGGATATTGAAAGAGCCTTCCTCTACAAAATCCTTGATGATGCTGAAGCAACTAAATAAAGGGAGAGTAATGAAAAGAGGGATAGGCTCATTGAAGGTTGGCAGAATAAGAGGGACAAACTAGACACTCATCCAAGAAGCATATCATCATAAAGATCTCTTGTTACAAAAATCAGGATACACAAAAGGATGAGGTTACACAGAAGGAAGAAGAACGTCATTGATCTGAGCCGAGCAGAGCAGAAGAGGCTGATATTATTGATTCGACCTCAGCGTCAATCGACAATAGGATGTCAAAGTCGATCGACGTTAAGACCTCAGCTTCGATCGACATTAAACCATGTTATCGATCCATTCAACTTGACATCCACGAAAGTTCGAATTGTCTTCAGAACATTATAGACTCGATACTAGAGAGCACCGCTGTATCAAGTTGTTATCATGCTCCAGATGTAGACAAAGAATTCACCATGGGAGATTTTTGGAACTAGAAAATCTCTTGGAGCTAGAAGATATGGATCAGGAAATGGAGCAGAAGCTTGATGAAAATCAGAACACTTCGTAAAGAGATCTGGAGACTTCACCAAAAGCTAGCATTGATCGACAGCCACCTGACAATATCAATCAACACTCATTGTTGGACAAACAAACAGGTTACATGATTGAACGAGGACCGATTGAAGAGAGAATGAACGTGTCCAAGACCCCACACCTTACTATCCACAAAAATCTGAGACCACCTATCTGCGTTGAAGAAGTTGATGGGTTTCACAAAAGAGTGAAAAGGATACATGACCCTGTGAAGTTTGTGGTTCCCATCATTGTTTTTGAAGTTGAATTTCCTATTCCACCAGATGGAAGTGTGCATATGGATCCCGACATTGAGGTATTTGATGATCCTTAGCATATAGTTGTTTCTCAAAGAAGATTGAGGTATGAAGGTTACGTTGACCAAGGACCATCGGTCGCAACATCTGTAGACACCACCATTGGTGAATCGATCGACACCACCATTGGAGCATCGATCGATGCCACCATTGGAGCATCGATCGAAATCAACCCTAGAGCGTCGATCGACACCCGTCGCGTATCAGAGCAGAATGAGGTGGAAGTATGTCGAAATCTCTTTGATGGAGAAACCACTACGAGATCATACAAGTCTGTGGGAAAGAATAGCAGAAAGAAAAGGAGGAATTGGAAGAAGTTAAAAAGGACCAGCGGCCCAAAATTGTCATTTATTCCCCACTTCTCAAATGGTGTCAGGAAATACAAAGTGCATAGAAGATGCTTGTCACAGCCGTTTGCAATGCTTCGAGCACTCCTTATTTCTGAGATGAGAGACAAAGGAGACGAGTCTATGGAGGCTTCCACGAAAAGTGTGAAAAAGCTGAAGATATTGGACATTGAGAATTTTTTTGGAGCAAGTTCTCAATCTCATCTGGACTGAATCAGAGTTCCAAAACGTTAAGATAAATACTATAACCAAAAGATGAGTGGGAGGTAACCCACTATTTAGTAAGTTTTAAATGTTGTTTTACTTTTATTTATTACTGTTTTTTTGTTTTCTCTTTATTTCAGGTAAAAAAAAGATCCGAGGAAGATAGTAGCACATAGCATCGACCGACACCTGATCAATGTCAATCGACAGAGCAAACCAAGCAAAACCGAGCATTGATTGTTCACCACTTACATGTGTGGATCGACGGTTACCATGAGGAAGCATGTATATCATTTTTCCTTGTTTGATTTTGTCCTTAAGAATTATTTATCCTAACCAAACCATGAAGGGATACACTAGGGACAATGTTATTTAAGTCCGGGGAGGATCGCTTATGTTATTTATTGTTTTGAGCTTTTATTTTCTATATCTATATAAGTTTTTCAAAATCTTTATTGAGTCAAAAAGGGGATTATGATCAGATATATTTTTTTAGTTGTTCACTAACCACTCTATAGCACAATTCTTAGACTCGTTGCTTGCAGAGAGTACTAGATATACCAAAGTGGATTATCCTGCCACTATATCACACTTGTTTAGAAAGATTGAAGAAACCGAAGCTAACCTCCAACCTAATACTGAATTATTTGCTTGCTTCGGGGTTTGGCATACATTGGATAGAATTCCTCCTAGAGGTATCGAAGGGAAAAGTCTGTGTGCTTCTGAGTCCCTTCTCTCTCCCTCTCTTTTCAGCATCAACAAAAAGAAAGAAAGAAATAGTGAGATATTTCCTGATATGCAGAGGGGTAGGTACACTACCGATGACCCCACTATTCTAATTCAAAAGAATGATATCACATAGTTGGAAGCGAGGGATATGTACATTACCGATGACCACACTGTTCGCCTACACTTTGTCAAAAAAAAAACAAAAATAAGATGGACTGTATAAGAATCGTTGTCCATTGAGTTTGAGATCTAAAAAGATTTAGAGAAGAGAGGAAAGAGGGAAGAAAATGATCAAAGAAGACTACTACATGTGTGTTCAGAAAGTTTGCATGGGTAAGGTTTCATGTGTCTTTTGATCGATACTCCCAAGGTAAAGCCTAAACTTTTATTTTATGCAAGAAATGAGGTTAGTAAAGGGGTGAGTTAGACTAGTATTTGCTAAATTTGCTGGTAGAATGGATTTGGTTGCTATACTAGGATAAAGTATATAAATTTTCTCTAAGATTAGCAATTATTTGATGTGGTTGCAACATAGTAGAGGGGATAAAGATAAGTTAGAGATATTGCGAGTCCATGTGTTTTCAAACCTTTTCAGATTGTGATATTCTTTAATTGAGAACAAGCAAAATGATAAGCCTGAGGGAGCTGATATACCATAGATTTTACCACTTTTAGGTTATGGTATATGTGGTTTTTAGAATCTATAATATTGGTTTTGGTTCTGGAGAACTTTGGTGATTCTGGAGCTTTTTGAGATGCAAAACTGCACAAATGCGTCAGATTTTTAGCTATGGAAGGAGACCTTTTCACTGTTAGATTGAGCCCATATTTTAACAAAAAAAAATCTAGATTTGAGTTAGCTTTTCAATGCCACAGTTTTGAGGTCAATAAGCATCATGTAGAAGAAGGTATGGTCGTTTTACTGAAGAGTGGTCAGTCTACCCCGCGAGAGGGAGCTGTCAAGTAGATGAAAGAACGTCGATCAATGAAAAAGCTTTGGTGTTGATCAAAGGTAATGCCAGAACGCGGGCCGAGTATATTTCAAGACTGAGTTAAGCCCATAATCTATCACAAATTACCAGAATACCATGGACAACCTAAAACCCTATTTATGTGTGTTTCTAAGCCATTAATTGTTGACGACTAAGCATTGTTCATGCTTTATTTTATTCATAGTTCTTAGACTAGGAGAGAAGTGAGGAACTCCTTCAGATTTCTCCTGGTACCTTTGGATTTATTTTTATTAGTGTTGCTTTATATTTCATATTTATTCATCTTTGATTTCTGTGACAAATATCATATCTCTGTAGATCCACTTGCTAGGTTTAGGTTTTCTAGGGTTTTGATGGATTAGCCAAACAATAGAATTTCTAGGGTGTTTAATTTATCCTTCATAGAATTGTTCTTATCGCTTGCTTCTAGAGTATTTAATTAGAAACCTAGTCATAGGATAGTTAGGCGCACGCGAGAGCATGGTCTATTACCTGAACTGAATCCTGCTAAGCTAGGTTGTTAGATACATGCGAGAGCTGGTTTAATTAAGTTACTTAACATATATAATTAGGTCGTAATGCTTGACTTAAGCAACCATCGATCGACGCTAGTCCAATAGCATCGATCGATGGTCATTCCGAGTTCACATACGAGAGTTGGAACAAGGATTTTTCAATAAATTAGACTCGCAATGAGAGCTGATCGTCTTTTACATTAGATATCGAGTTCGAAGATATATACCCTTAGCTTATATTCTCTATAGTCCACTTGCCCGAAACCCTAAGTCTAGCTCCCATCCTTCCATCAAACAACGAACTCCTTGATTTACTTGCTTTATTATTTATTACTCTATATATTATCTGACCTATCGTAGTCTAAAACTCAAGTCTATTGTGTGAGATATCGAGTCTCTGTGGATACAATCCTTAAGTATGCAATCAATATTTTATTTGAGAGAGTTGCTCTTGGGGTAATTTGAGCACACCAGAATTCAAATATGGAAAATCAATAGATCTAAGGGTTTCTGGTAAGTGAATTATAATTGATAGGATGCATGTAATTATTAATATGCGAGAACTATAAATGTTAATTATTCCGACCCCCTCGTGTCCCTACTCTCGTATGCAGACAGAGAAGGGCGCCTTTGGTCGACGGCTAAAGCCTGATGTGGATCGACGCTAATCAGACATGAAATTTGTCCAGTATGCTAATTAGACCAGCTCTCGCATGCATCTAACAACCTATCTCAAGGGAATCAATTATGGCATAGAACCTATTCTCGTAGTCGTCCATCTCCTAAGTTCAGGTTTCTAGTTAGCTACTCTAGAACACAAGCATCCATGTCCTAAGTTCAAGTTTATAGTTAGTTTCTCTAGAACACAAACATTAAACACAATTGCAAACATTGATTCAACTTCATCCTAGCAATCCTATTTTTGGGTTAATTCATCAGTACCATTATGAACCCTAAATCTAACAGGTGGATCTATTCAACCATGACAAGTGTCACAGAAAACCAGAGATGAACATATGAAATTTCAATAAAATAAATATAAAAACAAAAGGAGTTCTTGGCTTGAAGTCGGCCAATACTCTGCGAGTGGGCTGCTGATCAACAGCAAGGATGCTCCGTCGATCGATAGCCATGCTTGACTTCGACTCGTCATTGGCTGAATGTGAACAGCCACTGGATATCTCTTCTGAACACTCTAACAAGATCCAAGGTAGCCATAATGCTCCAAAATGTACCTGGACTTGAAAAGACTCTGAAATACAGTCCAGACACACATAATATACTCCAAATAAGGTCCAAAGGATGGACTAAAATTGGTAAATAACAAGGTATATCAGTAGTATTGGGGTTTAAGTTTTGGAACGGTTCTTAATTTAGTGTTTAGTAATCTGCCTAGTATGCAATTATGAATTACATGCAAGTTTTGCTAAGTCTAGCGTCCTCTCATATCAAACTTATAAAAGCTTCTAATTTTCTTTTAGTTCCATTAAATTTGTTATTGTTAGCTTAATTCGAAAACAAAAAGTCCTATGAGCGATCCAGAGTCTCTGTATGTTTGACCCCTAAGTAGTACATTGCACCTTTGAAATCGTACAGATGCTCATTAGGATTTTAATTTGAGCATATCAAATTTTAGTGCCATTGTCAGAGACTCTTTGATTCACCATTAGATTTGGTGTATAATTTAGACTTTTATTTTCCGTTTACTTACAAGTTCTTTCTTACTTTCTTCTGGATTTCAGGTTTGGCATCGAAGTACCAAGGGAAACAAGCAACACACTACTTTAGAATCTTTCGAATCAGGAGTTACTTGAGTTAGAACAAACCAACAAGGATGGGCAAACGATTGATGATGCTTGCAATGTGATTTTTGGTGAAGTGCTTGTGGCTGAGAACGCAAAAAAGGTTGGAGTTGTTCGTCGGAGAACAATTGGAGATTACAACAGGTATGATCCGTTTTATGCCAACAGGTCTGTGATTCACATCCACCATTTCAGAGGAATGACTTTGAGCTGAAAACAGTGTACTACACTCTTGTGGATCATCACCTTTTTCATGGTCTAACTCATGACAATCCTATGGATCACACTAAGAGGTTTGGGGATTTAGTGACGAGCATCAAGCTGAATAGTTTTTTTGAAGACTATCTTTTCTACAAGCTCTTCCCATACTCCCTTTCTGGTGATGCGGCTTACTATCCTAACTAGTTGCAGCCAAGAACTTGAATTCCTGGAATGACACGAATAATACATTCCTCAACAACTTCTTTGATGATGCAAGGTTTGAAGAGATGAGAAACAATAAATCTACTTTTCCTCAAGGTTCTACTAAAGCATTCAAAACTTTTTGGGTGAGATTCAGAGCCTACCAGAAGGAATGTCTACACCATGGTTTTAGTGAGATTTATCTGTTGGGCATTTTAGGGGTATAGATTGGAGGTACCAATTGCCTTTCGATGCTGCAAGTGAAGGAAACTTAAATACCAAGAGTATTGAAGAAGCTAAAAGTCTTATTGAGAACTTGACATCTAACAATAAAACCAAGATGGCATATGACATACTATGGATTTTAGCCATAGTATAAGCCATATTTAGAGTCTTTATATTATGTTTCTAGTCTTTTTAGAGTCTTTTCAAGTCTAAGTATGTTTTGGAGCATTGTGGAGATCATAAATCCATTTGGAGATTAAAGATGAAGAAACCCATAGCTATTGAAGAAGTTAGATTCGAGATATAGAAGGAGTGTTGATTGACAATATCCTTTTAGCGATTGACACTAACACAAGTAGATTAGCCGACTTTACTTCCAGAACAAGCTTGGCCTAGAAGTTCCCACAAATTACAAGACTTGCCCTGTATGACTTTAGACTTATTTTTATGAGTTTGTAGCCATTGTTAAGGTAACAAAGAGAGAGGAGAGTGCCTTTATTATTCTTAGGGTTTTCGGAGAGAAGATTACAAGACTCCTTCAGAGTTGTGATTAGAGCTCCAATTTCTATCTCTACCTTTTAATGCAATTCATTCAGTTTATCTCTATTTTTTACTTAACTATGTCTGAGTAGATTACTTGTTAGGTTTAGGGGTTTTATTTGGTTTAGATGAATTTATAAAATATTGAATTGTTAGGGTGATTTTCTTGGATCCTTCATATGATTGAACTTATTGCTTGTATTGTAGATTTGCTACCTAGAAACATGACCATAAGATTTTTTACAACCGCGGGAGTGGGTTCAACTCTTATAACTAGTCTTGTTGAGCTAAGTTAGTAAGAGCACACGAGAGTTGGTTTAGATAACTTAGAGAACATATCAAAGTGGATCTTAACGTTTGTCTAAAAGAACTATCGATCGAAACTTTGTAATCTCAATCGACACTCTTCCTAAATTCGCATACAAGAGTTGGAATCATATGATTTAGACATTTAATTCGTATTTTCATGTGAGAGCTGTATTACAAGCTTATTAATTTTGATTTCTAGGACGGTTCTTGTTTACACTTTAGCATATATAGATTTGAGTTCTGATTGCCTGCATGAAACCCTTAGTCTAACGCTTTCCTATCATATTTAAACAACCGAGTTATTGCTTTCTATACTTTTTTAGTATTCTTGTGTGGCTTAATCTTGATAACGTTAGTTTGTTTTATGCCCATGATCCATGTGGATTTGATCCCTAAGTATTGCAATTGATCTTTTAATTGAGAGAGTTGCTCGAGGGTAATTTGAGCTACATCAAATTTGGTGTTGTTGCCGAGGAGCATTGTATTCGCTATTAGAATTAGTGGATAGATTTAGTCTAGGTTTCTGTTTTAATCTTTACTTATTAATTTTTCTTGTGTCTTTCAGATGCATGCCAATAACAATAAAAGCAACAAAGAAATATATCTCTTTGATTTTTTGGGTCATGAAAATCTTGAACGTACAATCCGCAATGGGAAGCGAGCAGCAAAGATCGACACCTCTACTTCGTCAATCGACACCACTTGTGAGAAAGTAGCGATCGACACTTCTGGAGCATATATAGACCCTAACCTTCAAACGAGAAACATGGCCGTGATTCTTGTGCTGATTCGAGATGAGAATGGTGACATGGATGATCCCAATGCCATCCGCGTAATACATCATGTCAGAGATTCGATGATCAAGGGGATGTAATCCCTGAACCAGGTGCAGTACCTAGAAATGATGTCGATGGAGAGAACACTGCAGCTTTTGCTTAGGCTGCAGCTACTGAGAATGCTTTGGCTGACTACAATTGTTCAGAACATTTCTATGCCAACACGTTCGTCCACATGCCTTTTCGAGGAACGATTTCGAGCTGAATCATGCTTACTTTACTCTTGTGGGACAACAAACTTATCATGGGCCCCATCATGAGAATCCTGTGGACTATCTGGAACAGTTCGAGGATATAGTATATACTATAAAAGCCAACGAGTCCCTGATAACTACCTTCTTTGCAAGCTCTTCAAGTACTCATTTGATGGAGATGTTTAATATTGCCTTAAGCAGCTACCACCAATATCTCTTACATCCTTGACTGCCATCAAGAATTCATTCCAGCGTAACTTCTGTGTTGATGCAAGATCTGAAGACTTGAGGAACTGAATCTCCATGTTTACTCAAGGACCTAAATAGTCTTTTTAGAGCTCTTGGATCAGATTCAAGTCTTAACAGAGAGACTATCCACACCATGGGTTCAACGAGGAACAAATACTAAGTACCTTCTTCAGAGGTCTCTCCACGTCTACCAGATGGCTTTAGACACAGTTAGTGATTAAAATTTCGACACTAGGAACCAATAAGAAGCTGTGAGATTTATTGATAACTTGGCATCTAGAAATAGCACCAAGAACATTGATTATGAGAGGAAAAACCAGCTGATTGTTTGGATAAAGAACAGATGGCCAAGGTTAAGGCAAAGCTGGACAGTGTTCATAAACTTCTCACAAAACAAGTTAGCTTCACAGAAGATTTGGAGGCTGTAGATGTCAACAGTGACAGAGGCGATGAGGAGGATGTGAACTACGCCAGTGGTACTGGTTTTCAGAGTCAGAGGTTTGAGACAATGGCACTGTCCAAACAAGTAATTTCAACAGCAACCAAAGGTCGCAATACCAGAAACCCTTAAGCAACAACAACAATGGCTTCCCAAGGAATGATGGACTCTCTTTCGTACCAGAATCCTGCTCCAACATATAAGTAGAACAAACTGGAATCCATAATTGATCAGGTTCTCGAAGGACAACAGAAATTGGTTGTGGAGTTCAATGGGAAGAGTGATGCTGTGTCTGCTAATATGAATGACAAGTTTGAAGCAGACAACACCCATGTGAAAAAGTTGGAGACTCAAGTTGTGCAAACTAGCGATGCTGTAAGAACAAGGAAAGTCTTGACTGCAGGGAAAAGTGAGGTTGGACAGAAGCACCACGTGAATCCTATCATAGATGATGATTTCTGGCAAGTGTTGAAGCAGGAAGATGACTTTCAAGTTGAAAGTTCTATGTCATTTGGCAGTCCGCATTGGTGTCGATCGACACCACCAGAGAAATGATCGACACCTCTTGAAGAATATACGGGATCTTTTTAGACGACAAGCATCAATCGACAAAATACAGATGTGTGACGACACCCACCAATGACATATCAAGTAGAATTACCAAGCATAGACCGACACCGTTTGTATGTCGATCGACACCCAACTCACACACCAATGATAGAGCCATCTAAAGCTTAAAAATGAAGAAACATAATCTCTTCAAGAAGTCATAGTGGAGATATCGAAGGAGTGTCGATCGACAGTAACCTTAGTAGCTATCAACACCGACGAGAGTAGATGGGCCAACTTTACTTACAAAACAAGCTTGGCCCAGAAATTCCCAAAAATTACAAGACTATCCCTAGCCAACATTAGACCTCTTTTTATGAGATTATAAGCCATTGTTTAGGCAACAAAGAGAGAGAATAGAGCTTTTATTATTTATACGGTTTTTGGAGAGAATATTGCAGGAATCCTTTAGAGGTTAATTTGAACTTCAGTATTGTTATCTCTACTTTTTGAATGCAATTAATTCAGTTTATCTCTATGTTTTTCTTAACTACGTCTTAGTAGATTACTTGTTAGGTTTACATTTTTCTAAGGTTTTCATGAATTTATAAAATTGAAATCTTAGGGTGATTTTCGTGGATCCTTCCCAGAATTGAACTTATTGCTTGTATTCTAGAGTAGCTACCTAGAAACATGATCATAGGATAACTGAAAACCGTGAGAGTGAGTTCAGCCCTTAAAATTAACCCTGCTGAGCTAAGTTAGCTGGCGCCATGAGAGCTAGTTTAGATAACTTTGTGAACATATGAAATTGGATCTTAACACTTGTCTAAAAAAAGTATCGAACAACACTTTGTAGTATTGTTCGACACTCTTCCTAAATTCGCCTATGAGAGTTGAAATCACATGATTGAAAGATCTAATTAGTATTCACATGCGAAAGTTGGATTACGTGGGTGTTAAATTTGAGTTCTAGGACAGTTCTTATTTAGACCTTTAACATCTATAGATTTGAGTTCCGATTGCCTACATGAAAATGTAAGTAACCCTTTTTCTATCTTATTTACACAACCAATTTATTGCTTTTATTTCTTCCTTTAAAATGTTCTTTCCTATCTTTAATTTTGATATCTATAGTCTATTGTGTGGCCACTCTCTGTGGATTCGATCCATAAATACTGCAATTGATCTCTTATTTGAGAGAGTTTCTCTCGGATAATTTGAGGTACATCATTAGACCTTAAGTATATTTGATGGAAACGTGGATGTGGTTACATTTCTGAGGTGAAACCTAAATTGGATTCAGTTCAAATTTTCCTTGTGGGTAAAAAGAAAGTTCAATTTACTGCAAAGGTTAAGACTTTTGAACCATGTGTAGAAGCTGAAGAAGAGTATGTAAACTTTGTCAATGGAACTTGTTATAAGAGTCATAGGTTTGGAAATTAACAAAGGAATATCAGATTCAATGGGAATGGTCAGAGCAGTGGCTTCAAAAGCAATCATAACTCTTCTAGTTACACCTAGAAACCTCAATACCATAAACTTTTTAGAGCAACAACAACTTAACAAGGAACTATGCTTCATTTACCTATCAAACACTACCTGCACTGACTCCAGCGAATATGATGGAGTATATGCTGGGTCATCTGATTCCATATACAACAATATGAATGGAATCTTTGAAACTTTGAGAACTCATGTCAAGAAGTTGAACACTTGGGTTGTGTAGATTATTGGGTCTGTAAAGAGGCAAGACGGATTCGTTACTAGAAGGACTGACACTAATCAAAGACATCTTGTCAATGCCATCACGTTAAGGCGTGGAAAACAGCTTGCCCCAAACTTGAAAGGGGACATCACCATGGATGAATTCGTTGAGCTGGAAGAGATGAACATAGATATTTTCAAGATATATACCAAGTGTCGGTCGAAGCCAATACTGAGTGTTGATCGACACCAAGAATGAGTGCCGATCTACACTAAGACTTAGAGTCGATCTACACCCGCCAACAATGATAAATTTTTGAGTTCGGTTGGGAGGAAATTGACCACAATTTGCCCAGTCGACACTGGAGAGTCAACACCTGAGAAGAGTATTGATCGACAATACCTTGGTTAAGGTCGAAACCATTAGGGAAAGGATAAGGAAATATATTACAACGAGCTAGATTCGACCCTTCTCGACACTAAGGTTTCAACACCAAATTAAGTATCTATCGACACCTTTCTAGTGTCGGTCGATACCCTACACGAACATAAACTTGACTTTTAAAATCTCCAGACACAGTTGAGGAGAAAGTCTACAAACCTAAGGTTCTTTTCTGAAAGAATCCTAGGAAGTCTAAACAAGAGCTGGAAGATGCTAGGTGCAAAGCTATAAGGAGAAGCTTGTTGTTGAGATTCCCCTTATTGATGATGTGAAGACTTCTCCTATGATGAAGATGTATGTGAAGAGGAGGGAAATTAAATATCTAAACGTTGAATAAGGTGTGATGATGATCTCTGAACAAGTCAGTGTTGTGAATGAAGAGAGGATTCTAGAGAAACTGCCATACCCTGGTAGTTTTGTTTTCGACTGCTCCATTTTACTGACAGGTTTGAGAGATATTTTTGTGATCTGGATTCAAGTGTCAATTTGATGCCTTACTCAGTTGCAGTCAGCTTTGGAATGACTGATTTCCAACGACCTAGGTTCAGTCTTATACTAGCTGACAAGTCCAATCGAATCCCACAAAGTAACTTTGAAGATGTATTCATAAGAATTGGATATTGTATTATTGAAATATGGATAAGAACCTAAGGATCCTCTTATTCAGGGAAGACTTTTTTGGCTACGGCTGGTGCCATCTTTGATGTGAGGAAAAGAAGAATTGGCTTGAATGCGGTTGAGTTGGTGATGAATTTTGACATGAACCTGTTCGTGAAAAAACTACCATTCGTAGATAGATGTTCTATGTGGATACTTTGTCCAATCAAGCTGAGGAAATGATCAAAGGGATGCACTAAGGATCTTTTGGAAAGAGCTTGGACAAAAACCAAAAAAAATAATAATTAATGCACCAAGGTTAAAAAAGGTTACAAGATAAATAATGATGTTAAATTTCCTTTCCAAATATTTGAAATCTATGAGATGGTTGTATATAATTTCACCTTTTTTTTGTTATTTGGCAAATAAGCCCTTGTATAAAAGCGATATTCAAGCTATTGAATATTGGTCAATCAGACGTCAAAGCGGAGCAAACAAAAAACATGAACTAAAAGACTTGGATAAGCGATTAATTAAGTCGAACACCCGCGTGATCACTATCTCAAAAGTTTTTAAGAGTACTAAACAACCGCGTGTTCGACCTGTCCACCAAATGTTCAACCGAACAAGGGCATTGATCGATCAAACATGTAGCATATTATATCAAACACCTCTCTTAGAAAACTGAAAATTTCCAATTTTCCAAAGATTTTATCCAAATAATCAACAATTCGCTCTAGACGCTTCTACTACTCTAAGATTTTATCCAAATAATCAACAATTCGCTCTAGACGCTTCTACTACTCTAAGATTATATCCAAATAATCAACAATTCGCTCTAGATGCTTCTACTGCTCTATTAAAAAAGGGTGCAAAAAATGCTGAAGACACAAGCAAATACACAGCAACCAAAAAGCCTTCTAGTCCTTGAATTTTATAATTTGCTTCTCTATTACTTTTGGGAGACGATTTCAGCGGACTCTGCTCTTAGAGTTGATTCCTACTCTCGAACAGAAAGCAGGTAAGCCCTTCAAATATTTTTACATCGCAAGAGTTGTTTTATGGACTTTTCTATTATGTTATTCATAAGATGTTTTCAATTACTTTTGATGTTTCTGTCATCATGATTGAGTAGTGGGGCATCTGTAATTACTATGACCATATTCATAGTATTCCTAACAAATATATATTATCAAAAGACTCTCTATTTCAGCTCTAAGAATTTCTCGTGATTCAATTTTTATTTACTCATAAAGACATTGATCGAGATTCAAGTAAATTTTAACAACAATTTAAGTGAATTATTTCAATTATTTAGATGAATATTTTCAAATTTTAAACAAACCAATATAGCTTATGTTGATAAATAATACTACACGATTAATTATCGAAAATTTGGTGATTACGAATACCAACTTTTAATTTTTATATACAGAATTGTAGACATTGGCAAAACGCATGATGGGGTCAAAATCGGTAAACGCGAGATCAACGGCCATGATTGCAATAAACATACTAACTAGCTTGCAAGGAATCTAAAGAAGGAGAAATTTCGAGATAACAATCCCATATAGGCTGTGCCTATTTGAAAGAATATAACTACATTGTAAGAGAATTCTTCCCAGAAAGAAACAAAGTATTTCCGACCAAGAGTTAACGGAAAACATTCTTTCTTAAAATTCATACTAAAAAATAAGTTTTACAAAACAAGTTTCCGAAAAATGAATTTTGGGGAGTTCTACCGAAGAACTTTCATAAGACGAGTTTAGAAGCTACAAAAGTATACAAAATCATCAACGGAAGACAAAAAAGGAAAAGGGATGGAGGGAGAAATCCTCATCACCCTCCAAGCCTTTCTCTCTTCTCCTCATCGCTCTCCCAGAAAGCCTCATCGCCCTCCAAGCAATCCTCATCGCCCTCCGAGCTCCTCATAGCCATCCAAGCCCTTCTATCTGCTCCTCATAGCCCTCCAGGTTTTTCTTCCCTCCTCATCTCCCTTCAAGAGTTCCCTCACCGCCCATAAAGCCTTATCATTGCTATGACCTCTGCTGATCATGTTCTCGATTGAATCTCATTCCAAATGCTTTTGTTTTCTCGCAATAAAAGTTCATGTTGAGTTTTTACGAAGAAAACAAGAAAGTTGTTGTTTTCTCATAAATTCAAGTCAAATTTCAAGTCAATGATTGTTAGCTTAACAACATAGTGCTTTCGACGAAACAGATTGATTTTATTGACACAAAAAGCATAAAAACATATATCAGACGAATTAACTGTTTCTTCGAGAAAATCTTAAAACGTGTAAGTCGTAACCAATCCAGAATGATCTAAAACGCGATTGTGGGAACCGAACTTCACAACGTCGATTTCCGTAATCAGAGGAAAATTAAGAAAACCTAACTTTCCCTGAGGTCCCGAACTTATGTTGAGCCTACGACAAGTAATCAAATTATGAATAACAAAACACAAGATAGTTAAATATGAGTTGTGAGTGAAGACAAAGATCTTACAAGAATGCTGCAATGATACAATAGGTTTTAAGAGCTTCGGCCACAAGAGCTGTCGGCATGTTCCAAAATTTAGCACCTAAACCCTAACCTAGTTTGAGTCGCAGCTCGATATCAAAAACAAAATTATTAACTATCTTTCTAACTGCTTAGTTTTTTGCTGAGAATTTCATGTCTCTCTGGCGTCCCTCTCACTTGCTTCTCTTATATATGTCTCCAAGATCTGTCGTCTTTCCTTTACTGCCCCCGATTTGAGTTTATCCTCCCACAAAAATCTTCCTTATCTTCTCAATTTTCTATAATTATCTCAAACTTGATATTTATCTTCCTTTCTATTTATCTTTTGCGGAAATGAGATAGACCGTCAAAGTACTTGGGCTCATTCTTGTCTGAAACCACAAACGGGCTTTTGTCGCATCTTAGACCCATTTTGCGACTTAAATGTTTTTTACAATTTCTTTTGGAGAAATCGCTTTTCGTACGACGTTGGCTTTTGTATTGTTAGTTCCGTGGAATGGTAAGTATAATCAAGACGAAAAAGAACCTGTCCGGTAGAGAACAAAGGAGAGAGATGAAGAGGATATGATTTGTCACCCGTGGATGAATAGACGTCGTGTGCCTCTAGTCGCCCAAGGGCGACTAAACTTCATTGAGAGTCTAGTCGCCCATGGGTAACTAGACGTTGTGTGCATCTAGTCACCCATGGGCGACTAGACTTTGCCAAGAGTTTAGTTGCCCATGTGCGACTAGACGTTGTGTGCGTCTAGTCACCCATGGGTGACCAGACTTTTCTGAGAATTTAGTCCACATGTGTGACTAGAAGTTGTGTGCGTCTAGTTTCCTATTGGCGACTAGAATTCGATGAGAGTCTAGTCGCCCATGGGCGACTATATGTTGTATGCGTCTAGTCGCCATTGCCGAGTAGATTTATTGCGAGTCTTGTCGCCCATGGGAGACTAGACGTTGTGTATGTCTTGTCGACCGCGGGCGACTAGAATTGTTGATAGTCTAGTCGCCCTTGGGCGAGTAGACTTTGCGTATGTCTAATTTCGTTTGTGGGACTAGGATTGGAGGCCACATGGTTGTTTCTATTGTTGTGCGGCTTGGTTCGTTAGTCAGGACGAGACATGCAAGGCGATGAGAAGTTCAGATGCGACGATTTCTTTTTTTTTCTTTCTTACTTGAAAGATAGACAATGTTTACGCGGTAAATAAGTTTCTTGTTTGGATGCGATGGTTTCTTGTTCTTGTATCCTTAGGAAAATAGGTTTGGCTTATGCCATTTACTTTCTCTGACATTTTCAGATTAAATTTTCTTAAGGCACAATTTGTCGAAGGATTTTAGCCATTGATTTTGCCATGACCGATTTTGACCCCAACAGTTAGCGTCCAACTCGTAATATATTATGTGTAATATATTGTCTGGTATTGATTGACGTGTTAGGTGGAATCAATGGCTAAAAAGGTCCATTGGCAAAACCAGTTTTTTCTGAAAGTTGATAAGATTGGGGCTGCGCTTAATGAAGGCTGCCAACAAACCCTTGCTGAAGGGATCAAGCCTTTCTTAGTTCGTCTTGGAGTTAAGATTCTTACGACCTATTTTTTCAGTGAGACCTTTACGGTTAAGTTATGTGTGGTGAAGAGATTATCGAGCATGTTTCTGTCGATTACATTGTATATTTTACTTTTGTCAGCATCAAGACTAGCCTTGTAGGCTGCTTGTTTTGTATTTATGAAGTCATGGATTGTCTTCTTTAAAAATGTATAGAGTTTCCATACGCAGAAATGAGAGACAGAATATAAGTTTTCTTCTTATTTTTGACGCTCAGAGGATCGCGACACTTGTCGTTGTGTAAGATGAGAACATGCAAAGGCTTTTGTTCGAGAAGTCTCATAAACGCGCAAATATCAAGGCAGAGACATGATTTGGGATCTCGTATCGGTTTGACACTGTGCCTTGAGATGTCTAAGACCACTGTGCTGGGTTTAGGGCAAGACCTAGGCTTAGTAATGATTTAGGGTTTGCGATGACTGCTTCTGCTTGCGTTATACGTTGTATTTTCGATCTGATTCCGTCTCAGTATTGAAGTCTATAATAAGTTCTTAGCTTATATGTCTTGCTTTGATTGGGAACCGAGCATCTCTCCAAAGAAAATATTGAAGTCTTCTGGAAGTGCTGATCAAAATTTCAGATTTCTTTTATAGCGCGCTATTATCCTTGGGTCGGATGTCTGAGAACTATCTCTATGGGAGGAGATGGCTTAGTTTCTTTAGGACGTTAAGAGTTCGTTGCGATCAGCAACAAACATGATGGTAGGTGTTACCATTTTTTGTCTTTGCGAAGGATACATGTTTGAGAAGATGTTAGTGTGTATGACCGTTTGGTCTTCCAGGATGGTGTTTTTGCTGACGGAATGTAGTTTTGTCGATGACGGTTTATGAGGCGTCTAAGACGTCTCGTGATTCTGAAGATTGGTTTTTCTTTCATATGCTACATTTCGTGCTTGAAATTTTCGCGGGCTTGAAGATGTTTTCTTGCGTTGCAAAGGTTTTGTTTTAACCTTACGGCAGAGAAACATTTTGGTTTGTTTGCGGATGTTTGCAGCCAAAACTATTGTTTCTGTTTGGATGTTAAATTATTTGATTTGTGATCGAGAAATTAGGGCCAAGGTACCGCGTAAATTTTTCCTTAAGCATCTTCCTTCACTATTCTTTGTGAAGAGTCGGCCCTCCGAGATTTATTTTGTGTGTTTTTAAAGATGTCTTGTATAGCTCTAGGTGCTTTGTTACGAGTTTTTCCTTTATGCCGCGTTTTCTGGGTAAGACACTGCAGGCTTAAAGTGAACTGTGGAACATATAGAAATTGGTCGATTTGTCGACAAGTTCAAGTTTTTCGTTAACCATTTGGTTGTTAAGACTGAGTCTTGTTGTAAAGAATTTATTGTATTATTTCCATTTCTGGGTTATACGATAATTATTTGCGTAATCGTCACTTGGTGTTTTTAGACGAATCCCAGATTGTCGTTTTGTCGTTAAGTGATTGGATGGAACAGTATTCGCACAAATGTTCTGGATTTTCATGAAGGCTTGTTCAGCCGCATATCCGAGGATGTTGTTCGTCTTGGATTAGACCGTGGCACTTTCGTGTTAACATTAAGGTCAAGTTAATTTATAATTTTCCATAAAGGGGATGCCAAACTCTAGTTTCTTCTTTTACGGGAATGGTAATTGGCCGAGGGCTGAAGAGCGTTCGTCGAGATTGATAGGACAACTACGTCGGAGTTTTCCATGTTAATATGGCTGATGGTGGTAGAAAATTATTTTCTACTTTTTGTTTCAGTTATAGATGAATGTTTCGTATATTGTTTCCTTTTGACGTACAAAAATTGTTTTTTTTTGTCTGGGGAAGAGGAAGCCTAAGAGGCTTGATAAAGAAACCTTGCGGAGTCAGTTGCAGGATGATTGCCTGCTTGGATGTAACCGAGGGGAATGAAAGGCAGAAGCCAGTGAGCCGCAGGGCTAAAGAATAAGATATGTAAGGTCGTAAGGCGAAGACTTAAAGTTTAGATTGGTCGTTTACCTTTCGGACGATTTCGATGGATCGTTTCATTGCCTAATGTCGCAAGAGTTTGTTCTGTCGAAAGTGTTTTCTTGATGCAGAGGTAAAAGTTCTTGAAGTACGGGAGTATACAAGTATAGTATATGTACCTACTCCCTTCTTTATTTTACAAAAGAAAACGGCTGAATTGATATTTTCAAGGATTCTGTACATTTACTCTTTCGATTAGGATGATCAACAATCTGAGTTGATTTAAAGACGACGTTTGGATTGTGACTTGGGGGTTTCAGGTTGACAACTTGGAATTTGTCGGTTTTAAGAAAATTACTAGAAACTAGTCATTTTAAGACGATGTTCGTGTCTCTCGTTCTCTCTATTTCTAGGAAGCGAGCTGAGTATGCGTAGCGATCTTTTCTTGGTTTTGCGAGAATTTAGATCGGTTTGCAATATTTGCCTGAACAGTAAGGGTCAGTAGCTCGAGATAGGGATAATCGCTTAAGACTTAGTGTGCTAGACAATCCACCTAGATTTTAAGTTCCTTAAATTTTACGGCAATCTTCAAAGCATTTTTATCTCTTAATACCTTCCTGCAAAAATTCCAAGTCTGATTTCAAAATTTCAAAGTCGGACATACCTTAGTTTTCTCGAAGATTCAGGTTTGCTCATTCTCCGTTTTTCTTGCTCATCTTCCCTTCCTTTTCTCGTGTTTTTTCACCCTTTACGGATAGCAAGAATATCAATTCTTCTTGGGTTTCTTTACTTTCTTGGCCGTGTTTTTTCTGGTCTGAGTTTCAGTCTCCGTATCAGTTAGTTTACAAAACCAAATAAGTACCTCTTCGATAGTCTTTTGGGGTTTATGAGTACCCAAAGGAAACCATCAGATGACAAGGGAAATGAGTTCGGAGAGAGAGGACGGTGAGACCATAGATAGAGGCTTATGGATGAAGTTCACTTTTTAGATCGCTGTCCATATATTTCCTTCCCCGAGAGTCTTTTTGTACAATCTTTATTTAATTTTTCGAAGCCTGTATCGTAAAATAGTGTCTTTTTAACATTATGAATTGTGTTTTTGTAAAATGTTGTAGGACTTAATCCTACGAAGCTTACTCCGGAAAATGTTATTGAGTTCTTGTTTTTAAAAAGCTGTTTCGTAAAATATTGTCGAGCTTAATTTTACGAAGGTTATTCAGCAAAATGTTATCGAGTTTAATTTTATGAATATCGTACCGTAAAGATGTTTTAGAGTTTGGCTATACGAGAGCCGTTTTTCTGAAAAATCACATTTTGCAAGTGTTCCGAAAATTTAAATTCCAAGTTTTAGATCAGAAATATAGCTGCAATAAGCTTAATTAACGCGACTAGACTTAATCAGAAATTTTCTCATTTCTGTAGAATTAATCCAAGGGAGTTTTGAGTAGTTTTTCCTAAGTAATCTTAGGTGACAATCATCGAGAATGCACTGAATAAGTTACCATACAAGTGACGCTTGAATTTCTACGAAATCTTAGGTTTCAGAAAACGTGTTAGCAGTGAGGGATACAATCTTCCATTTTGCTTAGTTACTTCGTCAGCCATTTTAGGTTTCAAGTGATTCAACAGAGATGAACTTCGTTTCTTCAAAAATTATTCGGAAGAAGTACAACATTGGGGGTTCTGTGCCCGCTTTTTTCCGTGATTTCTCGGAGGGCAAGTTTTCTTTTTTCAAAATTGTTTCAGAAAACGTCTTTTGGTCGAACCCTTACGCGTTGAGATATATCCAACTCGATAATGAGACAAACTTTATGGGATTTGATAGATTTTATCTTTGCCCTTTCTGTTTAGAGAGAGAACCGCGAGCTTGTTTTGGTGCTCTTCCTGTGGCGGAAAGTAGTGACTAGGTTTTTGATTTTCTTGAGCACTGCAGCGTTTGCGTAAGCGTTGGTCATAGGTGCAGTCACTGCTGGAATTGTTTTACCAACGTTGTGCCAAGCTGCGAGTTTGTCTTTCATATTTCCAGACATCGTTTTGATCAAACATTTTGTGGCCATGAGTTAGAGAAATCTGCTCCCCCCCCCTCCTTTTATCGCCAAACTGTGGGAACCAAAATTCACACCGTCGATTTACGTAATCATAGGAATGTTAAGAAACCTTAACTTTCCCAGAGGTCTCGGAGTTCTGCTGAGCCTAAGACAAGTGATCAAATTATGAATAACTGAACACAAGATAATCAAATATGATTTCCTCCATAGGTTTCTCCCTAAGTTCCCCACCTGTTACATCCTCTTGGGCACAAGACAAGCATAGTATTGTCGCTTTGGGAGCATCAAAGACATAGAACACAAAATTATTTTGTACCTCCATATGTGCTTGAACCGAAATATCTCGTATAACCTATTGATATTTTGTGGTTGGTTGTAGTCCTTCTTGTGGAGCTGGTTCAAGGACGATTTCTTATTACTCTAGCCTTTCAGGCATGTTATCATGGTCTTCATTCAGACCTTCATCATCATTTGTCCAAGACAAGTGCATTATACCAGAAGTAGAAAATTTTAATATTGAATGATATATGACTTCACAAGGTAAATCCGATTCACCTTCTAGTGAATGAGTAGTCACTACTAGCCTAGTTGGATAATTTATAGCATAATGACCTTTATCATGACATCTATAGCAAATAGGTTCTACTGGACTTGAATGCTTAGAAGACTTACTTGGTTCCTTTTTCTCCTGGACCTTATGCAATGGCGTGTTATCTCGCTTTTGAGCTTTGGCTTGTAGAGTTAGGTCCTCTTGGATGCCCTCCATCTTATCTGGTGTTTGATTTTCTATTTTATCCTTGATGGTTGATTGAGACTTCTGGGTTGGACAAGGGTCCTGATCATTCTTGGGCTTAGACTTTTGGTTTGGCCTTGTTGCCAAAATCTGCCGCCTTGGTTTAGGATTAGCATAGACACATATCTGATTCCAGAGATTATCTATACCTCCTTTCACATACTCATCATACAAGAGCTCCTTCATTTCACCCCAAGTAGCTTCTGGTAAATCAGAGGAAAGTTGCCAGTAAGCATCCTTCTCATGCTGCCTAAAATCATCTTCAGTGAGAGTGTCTTCAACAATTGATGTCTTCTCCTCTTCATGGTTTTGATTAGAATCAAACAAATGTTCCATATCTTTTTTCCCAACAAAAGTATGCTTCTGGTCCTTGATGATGGCCTGCAAAGTTGATGTATCCAGGCTGATCATCAAACCTTCCAGCCTCACTTAAGGCCTCTTTCTCTTCGGCAAAGTCTTGTTGGTATTCTGAATTTTCTCCATAGACTTCCACCGAGTTTTGTACTCTGATTTGTGAACCAGTTTCGTCTTGGTGTTAATCCTCCTGGTCTGAATAAGGTATATCACACCATGGTACATCTTTGACTCTTCTTCACTATCTGTTTCACCAAATTCAGTACATGCGTCTCCTCCTTTATCATCTTCATAGGCTTCTCGGGTTTCAGAAAAGTCTTCTTCTTGCCCACATGCTTCTTCTAAACTGATTTCAGAATCATTTTCCTCTTCACATGATTCTTCCTTGTATTTTTTCATCCTCATCACGTTCCCCTTTATCTCAAGGGTATTCATATCTTTCATCTAGTCTGATCTTTGATTCAATCTTCTCTTCATGCATTCTGTGGTGCTTGATATCTTCATGTGAGTAATCAGGTGGTTCCAGCCTAGGTCCGTCTTCACCAGGTTCTTCTTCATACTCTGAACTAGAGTATTCATCAGCAGACCATGACCCATCACAGCCTTCCTCCACAACAGACCATTCTTGGTCGGTTTCATCAAAGTTGGAGTCTTGGCTTGAATCATAAGAACTCTCTTCTTCTAATTAATCTCCCATATATTTCTCCCTGTAGTTTCTTATTGGTACATCGCACAAGCAGAGAAGACAAGTATCAACTCGTGGCTTATCAAAAGAAAGAAGGAAAAATAAGCAAAATTAAGAACTTAGTAACTTTTATTTGAAAAAATAAAAAACCAAATGGGAAAATTTACTTTGTTTTAATATTTAAAACTTTAACAATGAAAACACAAAAACAAAAAAAGAAAGAATTTTTTTTATTTTGGTTTTCAATTTAAAAGTGGAAACATAAATCAAAAATTAAAAATATTTTACGCTTGTATTCGAACAGACCGAAAATTATGCATATCTGTATGCTTGGATCAACTGCAAGATAATGAACCTAGGATGATATAAAACAATGCCTAAATGATTTTTTTTTTTTTTAAAGGTTGATTTCGAATGCCAAAAGAATATGGAAAGAGATAATGCAAAGATGCCAATGGTTTTTACTTTTAAATTTAGGGAATGATATAAACCAAAAAAAGGAAACTATAACTAGACAACTTAATGCAAACAAGGATAATTTTTTTGGGTATTCTAAATGAATCAAACAAGCAATCTAATTATCTTTTTCGTGCATCTCCATAGTTTTAACACCAAGAACAAACAAATAAAAATTTGGACAGAATATGCAAACAATATGATTTTCTATGAGTTTTATTATTTTAGGTGATAAGCAAATGCAAGAAAACTTGAGAGGTTATTTGATATCACCTGATACAGGAGTCTCTCGTCTCTCATACCATTTGATACAGCCTAGAAACCAGGGACTATGGAGGGTTCCCTTGCTGGTCGATCTAAGATATGAACTAGTGGTCGATGTAACCCGATTAAAGGCTGCTTGAGCAAGTTGGACCTGAAACGAATGCAAATGAGGTGAATGTCATTTAATCTAAGAATAAAACTGAAGGTATGAAGGAGATAAAAAGATAAAAATAATGGTCGAGATGGTGGATGCAATGGAGCAAAGTTTGTTGGATGTATATCGCTCTCAAACTAACGCGGTGCGTGGAATCGATGGATGGATAATGATTTACGCTTTCAATCAATGGACCAACAGACTTACTTAAATCTAATAAGACTCTCTTGAAGTGGCTTCAATAGAACCAAGTTTATCTCAGACCTAGAACTAAAAAACTAACACAAAGAATTTTTAACTTTGCTAAACAAGAAAAACAGTTTTTTATTAACTTTCAATGGTCGAGGGTGTTTTTACAATGATGAATGGTCTTGAGATTATATAGGCTCTAGATTTACTCAACTACAATGTTCTAATACTTTTAAAAGGAAAGCAAATACACGAAACTAAAGTTAGTGGTCTTTGTCTTCAATAACTAGCCGTTAGGCTGATTTGTAGCCATTTGGAAGATCTGATCTTGCACCTTGATATCTTGGTTTTGTTTCGATGAAATAAGAGTCTCTGGTTGCTAAATAGAATCACATTGATCTTGGTATCTTCTGGTTCAAAGGGAAAGATCCGTTGCTCCTTAACTCCTTCAAGCAAGAATAAATCCGAAAAAGGCAAGTTACCCGAAATGAAGATCTTCTTATTCCCATGGTTGCTGGTGTTTGGTAAAATCATATAGCTTCTTCTTGGATAATATAATATGTCTTCTGAAGGCCTTAGATCATGTGGAAGGTGTCTTGGTTTCCTGATATCAGTTTGGAAATGATTGGACCAATTAATTTCCCAATCTTTCAATAAGTAGCTCCTTATAATCAGTTTGGAAAACTGGTTATATCTTCAATTCGACTCGGCTTTTTCTCATGATTCTTGCTTTTTGATCCATTAAAGATCCCTATTGAAGTTCATAATCGAGTTTGGCTCGGGAAACTTCTTTTGTTTGGCTGAGATTCTCTTCTAAGGGATGATACACACAGATGGATGGGCTGGACAATCTCTTGTAAAATCCACATCTCCTTGATCCATGAATTTTTTCTGGTGATTTCAATTCTCAATGATGCGTTGTTGAGTATACAATCTATGAAAGTTAATTTCATCCAAAATTTTCTTGTTTTTGTTGAGATATATTCCTTTTACTGAACCTCTATCGCTGGTACCTCCTAGATGGTTGGTGGACGCTGTTTGGTGAAGTCCTGGTCGAGGCAGGGATTTGAGGGCCGTATTATATACACATATTGAAATGCTCAAAGTCGTCTGTGAACTGCGTCGAGCGATCATTCATGATTGAGGCCATTTCTCTTCGACCATTTCTACGCTGACGACGGAGAAGGCGCGCTTGCTCCCGCTTGCAAATTTTCACGCAAAGAAGGCATGCCCCGACCTTGCCCTTCAAGCGAACATTTTACTTCTTGGCCAAGTCAGCTTTGAACGGAGCCGTCTGTGCTTCAATATTTCTCTCTCCAATGGCCTCTTCCTTCACATGAAGGCCCTGCACGAAACCTTTTGTTAGAGGCAAATTCTACAAAACAAGGCTGAAGTAAATGCGAAAATTGACCCCCCTGAAGAGTCGCGATGCTTCCGTAAACTTCACCGATCTAACAGGTTCTCTGCAGGTTACAGACTGGCCCAATCAAACGTTAAGAGAGGCGGGATACTTTTCAAGGTCGGATCCACCTCCGCAATCTGGCAGCAAGGTTTGACTGGTAATGGCCCCATCTCCAGCAATTTGATCGTGATACATTTCCTCCGACGAAAGATTCGCCCCATCATAACAACGTCGCCTTCATCAGTAGCGAATTGTTTGTTCTTGGGAGACCTCTCTCTCTCCCTCACAACCGGAATTTCTTATGGGACGTACCGCTCCATAACTGGATCTGATTCTTCCTTCACGGCCGTATGAGGTCGAGCTCGAGCGCGATGGTACTCAACCGCTTGCGCGAGCCCGCCGTAGAGAAAAGTAACCCCAGTGGAATGTGCCACCTTGAAGAATGTCCCTAACAACAAGTGTGTCTGCGGGAAATGGGGGAATAGGGTCGACAACTGCAAAACAAAAATATTGGCAGACATCAATAAGCAACCAAAAACGATCAAAGATTCTGGCCATGATACCCTTGCGACCGCATCTTCATCTGAAGAAAGGGATGATTTCTTCTGCAACAGAAGCCTTATATATGCGGACAAAGAAGTAACGGTTATCTCAACCATGAATGTTGGACGTAAAGTCGTGATCATCGTCATGGGATTTCTCAGCTTGAGGTAGTATCTGAGCGACAAACCCATACTCTTCGAATACAGAAAGGCTATAAAATAGTCGACGCTCAGGTCCATCCCTTGTTCATAACTCATAACCAAAATTCCAATGTGGTGCGGCAGGACGACAGATGAAAATTGGCTTATCGACAAGCCATAATGATCCAGGAACCGGACTATGACTTTTGGGATGGAAACCCTAGGCTACACTGCATAATATGCACCTCGTAGCAAGTAAGTAGCCACGAGGTGGAGAGTTGGCACTCTTCCCATGTTTCGACATCCGAAACTTCACCTCTTAGGGAGTTGGCAAAAATCCCGGATGGTGGCAAGGAAAGAACTCCTACATTCACTCGGCCCCTCGGCAGGATCTACGAAGGTCAGTCTCGTAGGAAACTAGAAGTCAGCTCGTGGAGGTGCGAGACCACATGTGCTTCCCAATACGCCTCAACCTCCTCAGGGTCGACGAAATATCACAAAAACTCAACCTTCGGAACGATCTCGTCACCCTAAACTCCTAAGTTCTTGGGAACGAAATGGAAGGCAATGAACTCTCATAAACTCCATTTTTGAAAGCCATAATAAAAAACCAGTGAAGAAGAGAGAAAATTTACTTTCTAACTTGGGAGAGTTTTCTTTTGGGAGTAAGCAAGTAAAGAATTTGAAAGCGCACTCCACATACTTATAGAAAAGGGGACTTACTATTCATCCTTGGACTTCAAGCCATCAATTCTGCCTAACTTACCTAACACGCCTAACATCTAGCAAGAACGCTTCGAGAATTCTTGCAAGCTGGGAGGCTAATTGTTGGGGTCAAAATGGTCACGACGGAATTGATGCTAAAAAGTTATCGCGGAAAAGTTATCTCTCTTTCACTACAAAGATAAAAATAAATAGTCGTATCTGGACTTCTCATTGCCCAATCCATTTCTTCGCGGGCAGCGAGTCAAGGCGTACAATCGAAGGAACAACCGCATCACCTCCAAGTCTAGACGCCTGTAGGCGATAAGACACGCAACGTTTAGTTGACCATGGGCGACTAGACCCATGACAAAGTCTAGTCGACCATGGGTGGCTAGACCCATGATGAAGTCTAGTAGTCCATGGGAAACTAGACTCTTGGCAAAGTCTAGTCGCCCATGGGCTAGTAAACGCACCCCAAGTCTAGTATTCCATGGGCGAGTAGACGCACCCCAAGTCTAGTCGGCCATGGGCAACTAGACGCGTGAAAATATATAGTCGTTCGTGGTCGACTAGATTGTATACTCTTCATCACTCTCTCCTTTGAATATTGACTAGGCTGCTCCTTGTTTCGGCTCGAGTTGAGTTTCCATTGAAGTTTTACCAAAATATCGCCACAACTTGTTTTCTCATAAAACTTCGATTCGATCATATAAAACGGTAACAATTAACTTAAAAAACCAACGTTATCTCGATTATACGATTAGTTTATTATTTTGAGGAGCCAGTATCGTGAAATTGTACGAAGGATGATTTCTCCCGAACAAATCGTTAAAATCGCTCAAATTGTAAAACGGTCTAAAACGCGATAAAAGCTCACTTACGGTTTTAGACGAGAATGAGCCCAATTATAATGACAGTCTAACGGATATCCACAGAAGATAAATACAAAAGAAGATAATTGTAAAGTTCCAAGTTAATTATGGAAAATCAAGAAGATAAGGAAGGTTTTCATGGAAGGATAAACTCGAATCGGGGGCAGAAAAGGGAAGACAGACAACATTGAAGACCTATATAAGAGAAGAGAGGGAGAGGGGCGCACACACACGAAATTCTCTGCAACTTAGAATTTAGAGCAGTTTAGGTAACTTCCTGTTTTTGTTATCGAGCTGCAACTCAATTAGGTTTTCAAGTCTTAGATTGTTAGAATTAGGGAACACACCGACAGATCTTTCGGCCAAGGCTTTTACCTATTGTAAACGTTCATACGCAGATTCAGAATAAGATCTCTATTGCTTTATTCATCATCTTGATTTATTTTGTTTCGTTTGTATTTTCATAACTTGACTACTTGTCGTTAGGCTCAGCACAAATCTGGGACCTCATGGAAAGTTAGGGTTTCTTAGCTTACCTCTGATTACGGAAATCGACGGTGTGAATTTTGGTTCCCACACTCTCTATGGATTCGATCCCTAAGTACTACAGCTGAACCTCTTATTTGAGAGAGTAATCAGTAGCTCTAGGGTAATTTGAGCACGTATCAACTTTGGTGTCGTTGCTAGGGACCAAGCATAGCCATTAGATTATTTTGCAAGTTTGTCTACGCTTTTATTTATAGGTTGCTTAAATTTTTTTTTCATGTACATACATCTTAGTACCAGGAAAAAATAAGAAGAGGTTTTTTGGTTATTTAAAGGAGGAGCCTGCTGATTCAAACATGATCCGTATGTCTATGAGGGAAGTATCGATTGACACCCTCCAAACAGCAGATATTGACAGCGTGAACCAAGCATAGATCGACACCAACTCCTAGGTATCGATTGATACTACTTGCGAGAAGACAGAGGAGATCAAAGTTCTTATACTTGAGGCTGGTGAGAATGAGATCTTGCGAGAAGAAGAAGGTCGTCCTCGCAACAGTGCAGGAAAATTAATTAATGCACAGCGTGTTGTGATCCCTGATGTTATTGCTGTTGATGAGATGAATGACTTCAATCTGAGCCGTGAATGGTATGATTGGGTAGCTCTGGACCCCTTTCGTGAATTTTCTCACAAAGATCCCAGAGACCAGATCAAAGAACTTGAGGAACTAGTCTCAAAGAGCGAGCAGCATGAAATAGCTGTAGATCACATACTCTGCAAGATTTTCCCACACTCTCTCTCTTGGGGAATGCATTTAGTTGGTTCAAACGACTGCAGCCATGATCACTAACATGCTGGGAGAAAAATAAAAGCACCTTACTCAACAAGTTTCTCACTGATTCTGCCGCAGCTCGGAAAAAAAGGAAGCTTGATGATATGCTGGACATGATGGTTAAAGGCTGGGAGAAGGAGTTGATGTTTGAGTTCAGTCAGATGTTGGGTGTTTTCTATAGTGAGATGGATAAAGAATGAGAAACGGATGGAGAATGTGAAGCACTTAACACTCACACTAAGAACCCAGATATTCCAGTTCAAGAGGCGGATGAGGTTACACATAAATGTGATGAACAACATGGATCTGAGCCGAGTAGAGCAGAAGATGATGATATTAGTGATCCAACCTCAGAATCGATCAACTCAACTACCTCAGCGTCGATCGACACTAAGACCTCAGCATTGATCGACACCAGTCCCGTTATCGATCGACACCATTTGAAACCCCTGGAAAATTGAGTTGTACTCATGATATCGCAGAATCGACACTGAAGAACACTGACGTCTCAACCTATCTCGCCTTTGATTCAGATAGAGAGATCACCATGAAAGATTTCATGGAGCTAGAGGATAAAGAACTGCCTCAAATTTCAGATTTGGATTCGAGTAAAGAAATCACTATGGAAGAATTCTTGGAGTTAGAAGAATGGCTTGAAAATTTTGATAGGGAGAGTTCACTGGAACCTGACATCGATCGACACCAGCCACCTGATATCGATCGACAGCACCTACCTGATATCGCTCAACACTCATCGTTGAACAAACAGCCATGTAACATGATTGAACCAGAACCGATTGGGGAGAGAATGAAAAACTCTGAGACCTCAAACCTTGATGTCTCTGAACATCTACAGCCACTTATTTGTGTGGAATAAGTTTCGGGGTTTCACAAAAGAGTGAAGAGGATACATGACCCTGTGAGGTTTGTGGTTCATAGCACTTTTTTGCAGTTGATTTTCCTATCCCACCAGATAGAAGTGTGCATCTGGATCCCTAAATTGGGGTATTTGATGACCCTCTGCATGCAGTAGTTTCTCAGAGAGGATTAAGGTATGAAGGTACCGTTAACCAAGGACCATCATCCGAAATATCGAATAACACTACCATTAGAGAATCGATTGACACCCCATTGGAGTATGGATCGGCAACAAAATTAGCGTATTGATTGACATCCCTCGGGTATCTCAACACGGAGAGAGAGAGAGAGAGAGAGAGAGAGAGAGATAGAGAGAGAGAGACATACAGAGAGAAAGCCAAGTCTGGTAGGAAGAGTAGAAAGAAGAAGGAGAATAGTACAGAGAAGAAGAATTGGAAGAAGAGAAAAAAGATCAAGGGACGTCCTCAGGTATCATTGATTCCTCACTTCTCAGACAGTGTCAGAAAGTCTTGAGTGCAGCAGATGCTTCTCACAGCCATTTGCAAAGCTTCGAGCACTCCTATTACTGATATGATAGACAATGGAGAGGATTCTATGGATGCTTTCACAAAAGAGTGATGAAGCTGAAGAAAGTAGTCATCGAGACTTGATTTGGAGCAAGTTCTCCTTTTCATCCTAACTGAATCAGATCTCCAGAATTCAAGCTAATGACTGAAAATTAGCGCTGAGTGTGAAGCAACTCACTATTAGGTATGTTTTAAATTATTTTTTTTTCATGAGTTTTACTAATTTTTCGTATTTTTCTTTATTTGTAGCAAAAAAAATGCAGGAAGATTGAGAACTGCCATCGGTCGGCGAAGGGGCACAACCATCAGTCGATACCAATCACTGTCACTCGACGTCATTACATTACCATCGATCGAGACTCGTAACAGAGTCTGGTATTTTCTACTATACTTAACATACTTACTTATGATTTAATTTTCCCACCTAACCGAGACAAGATAACAATGGGGAGAGTGTTATTTAAGTTTGGGGGGAGGTTTAATGATATTGATTTCAGTTTTGAGTTTTATTTTGATGTGTTTTATTGAGTTTTATTGAGTTAAGAAAGGGATTATGATCAGATTTAAAGTTTTACTTATTATCTAACAATTCTATAGCACCGTTCTAGATTTGTGGATTGCAAAGAGTACTAGAGATATCAAAATGGATCATACTGCCACTATATCACATTAACATAGAAAGTTTGAAGGAACCGAAGATGACCTCCAACAAAATTTGACTTATTTGCTTGTCATATATCATTGATTTTACATGTTTTTACCCATGATATATATATATATATATATATGTATATATCTCTTTTCAAAGTCTTTTATATGCATTTGGAGTTGTTTTAGATTATTTATTTATCTAGGTACTTATTGGACGAACTTTGAGCTTTTGGATCATTTTGGAAATTTGGAGAAGCTATCCTGAAAATCAGATGCCTCAAACTCTTTTTACCATTCACCATCGATCGACGCAGACTCATGGCCGTCAATCGACGGCGTAAATGCCTGAGGTTTTATGATGATTTAAAGAAACTACAAGTTTTACCAAAAAGTTCCTATATTTGCAAGACAAGTCCCCAACCACATTTTATACCATTTATAAGGTTTTTATTAGTTTTGTAACGCTGAGTCTCTTTACACCCTTCTTCTACAACAAAACACCATTTTACCCTATAGAGAGAGAGCTGGGATTGGAGAGAGGGATCTACCTATCATCTACAAAGAAGTTCTTGAACTCCCTATTTATTTACTCGATTTCTTATATGCAATTTATTCAGAGTTTAATTATGTTCTTTATAATCATGTATGAGTAATTAAATTGTTACATTTAGGGTCCTTCAAGGGTAATCTATGAATTCGTAATGGTGTATTGATATTAGGAGTATTTAACTAGTTCTTTATATAAATTGTTCTTATTGCTAGGATTAAGATTGATCACCTTAAATCTTGATCTTAGGATTGGTTGGCACAAGCAAAGGCTTGGTAAATTACATGAACCGGAATTTAGATGATCTAAATTAATAGATGCATACGAGAGTTGATCTAATAGGTTAAGGAACTTATCAAATCTTGTCGCTGAATCTGTTAGAAGTATCATCGATCGACGGTCCACCATAACCATCGATCGGCGGTCCACCATAACCATCGATCGACGCTCCAGTAAGTATTAACGATCGATTACCTAACTTTGAGTTCAGAACAATATAAACCCCTCGTTAATTACTTAGTTGCATTTTCATACTACCTAAGAATTCCATATGTCTAATTCATTTCCATTTCGAATAAACGTACAAACCAATCTTGCAATCAATTTAATGCTTATTAATATTTTATAGCTTTATTACGAAAATAATAAATCTATTGTGTAATCTTAGAGTCTCTGTGGGTTTGATCCCTAAGTACTACGACCTCTTAATTGAGAGACTAAAAGTTTTTATAGGGTTAATTTGAGCACATATCAAATTTGGCGCCGTTTCTGGAGAGTCTTTCCTATTATCATTAGATTTAGTTAGAATATAGTCTAAACTTATATTTTCTGTTGCTATTTAAATTGTTTTCCTTTCCTGATGACACAGGTACCTCTGGAAGAGAATACAGACTCTGGACGACAAGCATCGATCGACGGAAGTCCATAACAATCGGGCGACACCGTTCTATCAGCATCGCTCGATACCGATCAGCTGGAAGCAGGTAACCCCTTTTGTGATAAAAATAATAAGGGATTAGTCCTAGAAGATCCAAAAGGTCATGCATGGAACGAAATAATCGAGCTCATATATAAGAAGGATTTAATCCCAAACCAAATCATTTAAAAAATTTAAATGATATAGAACTCAAATTGCCGATGCAAGTTTTCTTAAATCCTAGCAGGACCTACTCCAATAGGTCCAGTATATGACTACCAAGAAATCTCGGTACAAAGGGTATGGAACTCGATCCCGATTTCATCATCTTAGTACGTCAGGACCCTTTCAGTGGAATCCCTACTGCGCACCTGAACAACAACATTAAGAAGAAGAAGACTTCGTGAAGGACGATCATCACTGCTGCAAACGTTTTCCTCTCTCCCTCGAAGGGGACACCAGGAGGTGGTTGGATTAATTGCCTCCAGGATCCCTGACTTACTGGAAATATGTTAGGAGCACCTTCATCAACAACTTCGTTAATGAAGGACGATAGTGAAAAGCAAGAATAAAATATCTACTTTAACCCAAGGAATTCACGAACCTTTCAAAAACGCTTGGGAAAGGTTTAAAGAATACCATCAAGAATGTCCACATCATGGCTTCTCATAATATCAACTCATCAACACCTTCTACAGAGGGTTGAAACTAAATTATCAAACAACGCTCAACACAAACAGTGATGGAAATTTCAGTACTAGAAACCCCGAAGATGCGAAAAGGTTAATTGAAACCAAAGCCTTAGGAAAAAACATTCGAGAGATTTGACACTGAAGAGATTGAACAACTGATGTCCGCATAGGAGATACACTTAACTGAAGTTAAAACATCTGTAGCTGCTCTTCTAGGTAGACGAGATCGATCTTAGGCTTATGTTAAAAATGGAGAAACCCCTCTTGAACAATAATTCACCGATGTGAAGAGCTTCGAAGACCAGCCATTCTCACTTCATGATGGTAGATTCCCTACCGACTATGACTTAACTGTAATGAAACGATAAAGGAGTACGAAGTCAAAAATGAATCAAGATTTTACATGAAATTGTAAGGTTGTCGCTGATGTCAACAAGAAATTTAACTTAATATACTCAGAGATAATGGAGAAATTTGAAACCCCGAGTGAACAAATCAAACGAATTTACCTCCAAATCGTGCACAATGATGCACCTATAAAGAGAGAAGAAGGATTTATACCTGGACGGACTAATGCTAACCCTAAACACCAATCCAACGCTATTATGTTGAGAAGCAGAAAATAGCTTAACCAAAGGACAAATAAAGGCATTACTTATGTAACCCGGAGCAGCAGCAGAAACAAATCGAAAGAAGGCTTGGCTTATGGGTGTGTGTGTGGACGAGGTGCACTTAATGTGATGGTTTTGGCTTGTGTTTTGATCAGGAAAATGGCCCAAAAGGTTATACATCAAAGCCATCCCAATTTATTTTCTGTTCAAGAAGAGTGACAAAAAGTAGATGCTTAATTGCATGGAAAGCTTCTCTCTCTTCCACGCAAGGAATGCTTGTTCAAGAACCTTCTCGCTCCTCCCTGCACTTATTTTATCATTCCATATGTATTAGATATATAGCTTTCTCAGCAATTTTAGTTATCCTATAAATAAGCTATGTAATCTCTTGTTTTCATCATTTAACATTTTTATCAAATAAATGTTTTCCTTAGGCTTGTTGAATCTCTTATCCGATGGGCATCGTATTTCTGTAGCGAGGTGTGTGAACCCATATCAAAAAATTCTCCTATGTCGTCTTGGTGTGTCATATCCTCGGGCTTATGAGCGGATAAATCAAAGGACTTCCTCAACCTTTGTGCGACCCTTTGTTCCACCTTTCTTTGATTGATTATTCGATTCAAAGTCTATCCCTTTACCAACCTTCAAGTGTTGATTCCCGGGAGGGTTTTCATTATTTGGTATTAGAGCACACTTGAGGGTTTGGTATTCACTTCTATCATTCATCATTCTCATCTTTCCTCTTATAAAAAAAAGAGTTTAACAAGGAGCCAAGAGATTATCCATTTTAGGTGTGTGAACCCGAAGGCAGCGAACCAAGTCAATCTTGTGAGATGACTCTCACCGCCATAGGTTCTAAACATTTTGATGGATTTGAGGGAAAATCATTTTGAAGAAGGAGGGTGATGTAACCCGGAGTAGCAGCAGAAACAAATCCAAAGAAGGCTTGGGTTATGGGTGTGTGTGTTGACGAGATGGGCTTAAAGTGATGGTTCTAGCTTATGTTTTGATTAGGCAAATGGCCTAAGAGGTTATACGTCAAAGTCAGCCCAATTTTATGAAGTTAAAAGCCCAAAAAATATTCATAAACAAGTGGTTTATTTTCTGTCCAAGAAGACTGACGAAATATAGATGCTTAATTGCATGGAAAGCTTCTCTTATCTTCCATGCAAGGAATGCTTGTTTAAGAACTTTCTCTCTCCTCCATGAACTGATTTAATCATTCCATATGTATCAAATATTTAGCTTTCTCATCAAGTTTAGTCATCCTATAAATAAGCTATGTAACCTCTTGTTTTAATCATTTAACTTCTTAATCAATAAACGTTTTCCTTAGTCTTGTTGAATCCTTTGGCTGATGAACATCATATTTCTGTTTCGAGGGGTGTGAACCAAAAGAAAAAAATCCTCCTAGGTCGTCTTAGTGTGTCATATTTGGGCTTATGAGCGGGTAAATGAAAGGCCTTTCGCAACATTTGTGCGACTCTTCGTTCCACCTTTCTTTGATCGATTATTCGATTCAAAGTTTATCCCTTTACCAACCTTCAAGTGCCGATTCCCGGGAGGGTTTTCATTATCTGGTATCTAAGCACACTTGAGGGTTTGGTATTCACTTCTGTCATTCATCATTCTCATATTTCCATCTTCTAAAAAAAGAGTTCGACCAGGAGCCAAAAGATCATTCCCTTTATAGCTTAAGCAAGACAGCTCTTTCATCTTTCGCAATTTTTAGCTAGGTGTGTGAACCCGAAGGCAGTGAACCAATGAAATCTTGTGAGATGACTCTCACGGCCATAGGTTCTAAACATTATGACGGATTTGAGGGCAAATTCTTTTAAAGAAGGAGGGGAATATGTTACCCAGAGCTTTGCAGCAGAAACAAATCAAAAGAAGGCTTGGCTTATGGGTGTGTGTGTGTGTGTACAAGGTGGGCTTAAAGTGATGGTTTTGGCTTGTGTTTTGATCAGGAAAATTTACCAAGAGTTTATACATCAAAGCCAGCTCAATTTTATGAAGTTAAAAGCCCAAGAAGATTCATAAACAAGTCGTTTATTTGCTGTCCAAGAAGAGTGACGAAAATTAGATTCTTAATTGTATGAATAGCTTCTCTCTCTTCCATGCAAAGAATGTTTGTTTCAATAACCTTGTCTCTCCTCCATGCACTGATTTTATCATTCCATATATATTAAATATTTAGCTTTCCCAGAAAGTTTAGTCATCCTATAAATAAGTTGTGTAATCTTTTGTTTTAATCATCCAACTTTTTATCAAATAAAATGTTTCCTTTGTCTTGTTGAATCCTTTGTCCATATGGACATCATACTTTTGTTGCGAGCTCTGTGAACCCAAAGCACTTAATCCTCCTAGGTCGTCTTGGTGTGTCATATCCTCAGGCTTAGGAGTGGGTAAATCAAAGGTCTTCAGCAACCTTTGTGTGACCATTCGTTCCACCTTTCTTTGATAAAGTATTCAATTCAAAGTCTATCCATTTACTATCCTTCAAGTGCCGATTCCAGGAAGGTTTTTCATTAGTTACAATGGAAGAATTCATGAAGTCACGCAAGACGGGAATCAAGACTCACAATCAATATTACTTTAGGCTGAAGATGAAGTTTTTCCAAAAGCGGAGGAATCTAACTAAGCTAAAGGATTACAAGAATCACCAGTCACTGAAGCGATGATGAGACCGAATTGCTTGTTGATAGAACCATCGATCGACATCCTAAAATGAACGTCAATTGACACTCCAGCCCTCTGGATCCTAAATTGTTAAAAGCTGTCAAACCAGCGAAAGCTAGTGTTTACCAGGCTATATCCCATCCCCCCCCCCCCCGAAAAAGAGGCAAAGCGAGTACTAGACAGAGCCATTTTCAAGAACCAATTCCATAAAGTAGTCATCAAAACGCCACTTAACGATGCGATGAAGATTTCACTGAAACCAAAAGACCCATTTTTGTAGGCCGACTATTCCTGGTCACACCCGGAGCAATCATCAATGACAGAGAAGGACGTATATGCCTAAACATAGGAATACTACCAATGGTTTATGACATGGGGAAAATAATCAAGAAACCTTTGATCGACGGTCATGCCTACTATACAGATCACCTCTCTGAAATAGCCGACAAATTGTTTATGGAGGTGTGTTCTGAGAACCCCTCAGGCATAGCTCCTAAGGACCTCGAAGGAGATTCTTTCGCATTGAATGAACGATCGGATGAATGTGTGAGGAATTAATGAATGTCGATATTGATAATGACGATTGTTCGTCAACCATCGATCGATACTTAGATGCCCCATCGATCAATGTCATTCCACAGCAGATAACTGGACCTTTGAAAAATCTCCATAAGTTGAGCTTAAAAAAATTCCAGCTGGACTTAAACATGCTTTCCTCTATGATAATTATTATCATGTTATTGTCAACGCCAACTTAAATGACAGGGATCTCGCCTTATGTTGAATAAGCTGCGGAAATATCGCAAGGATGTTAGATATTCCCATGATGACATTCAGGAATTTCACCAGACTTTTGTATGCATAGGATACACCTGGATGACAAATCAAAATCATCTGTTAAATATCAAAGGAGGCTAAATCTTAGTTTGCAAGACGTAGTTAAAAAAAAAGCAAATTATGGAACTTGTGGAAGCAGCTGTCATTTACCCAATTTCAGATGACAATTGGGTTATTCGGGTTCATGTAGTTCATAAGAAAGGAGGAATCACAGTGGTGAAGAATGACAAAGATGAATTAATCCCAGTGAGAACTGTAACTGGACATCGAATGTTTATCAATTACAAGAAACTAAATGCCACCACCAGAAATGATCATTTCCCCTTACCTTTTATATATTACATGTTAGAGAGGCTCGCAAACCATCAATACTATTGTTTCCTCGATGGATATTCAGGATTTTTCCAGATCCTTATTCATCCAGATGACCAAGAAAAGACTACTTGTACATGTCCATATTGAACGTTTGCATATCGCAGAATGCCCTTTGGCCTTTGTAATGCTCCTGCTACCTTCCGGAGATGCATAATGTCTATTTTACAGACATTATTGAAGATTCATGGAAGTTTTCATAGAAAATTTCAATGTATACAGACGACATTTCAAAACATGCTTAACAATCTCTGCAAAGTGTTAGCCAGATGCGAGAAGATATTACTGGGACGAACCTTACCTTTATAAACACTGTTCAGACGGCATATACATAAGATGTATTGCGGAAGTTGAAGTCCCAGACATACTACATCATTGTCATGGATCATATTATGCTGGGCATTTTGCTGGTTTCAAGACAATTGCAAAGTCTCTCTAGGCAGGGTTTTGGTGGCCGACAATGTTTAAAGATGCTCAAGCAGATATAGCGCAGTGTGACCCCTGCCAAAGAAGAGGATAAATCAGCAAAAGACATGAAATGGAGCAGAACTTCATACTTGAAGTAGGAGTGTTTGATTTCTCGCATATAGACTCATTAGGTCCATTTCCTTCTTCTAACGGAAATAAGTACATTATTTTTGTTGTGGACAGTGTATCGAAATGGGTTGAAGCTATAGCAACCCATAAAAACGGTGCTGCTGTAGTCATTAAGCTTTTCAAAAACATCATCCTTCCTAGATTCAGAATTCCACGACTTGTTATAAGTGACGGAGGTACCAACTTTGTCAACAAAGTATTTGAAAAACATCTCAAGAAACACAGAGTCCACCACCGAGTTGTTACACCTTATAATCCTTAAACCAGTGGTCAAGTGAAAGTTTCTAACCGCTAGATCCAAGAAATCTTAGAGAAAATGGTAGGATCAACCCGTAAGGATTGATCGACAAGGTTGTATGACTCACTTAGGCTTACCGGACTGCATTTAAAACACCTCTTGGGACTGCACCGTTTCATTTACTCTATAGAAGGCTTGTGACAGCGTGCGGGTTAAGGTTTATGATACTTCAATCTATAAAATTAACCCTCAGTACTTAGGGATCAAATCCACAAAGAGTGAGAACACACAAAAGATTTCTATAATTCTAATGGTTAAGCTAGGCAAGCTATATATAGAACATTGATTGTGAGTTTATCTGAAATAGGAAATTGTCTAAAATACTAGATTTAATGCAAATATGAAAATGATAGATCTGGAGTTTCATGCAAGTGAATTATAATGGATATGATGCAGGGAATTATTAATATTCGAGGACAATAAATGTTAAGTAGTCTGACCCCCGCTTGTCTCAACTCTCGTATGCAGATAGAGAAGTACACCATCGATCGACGGCTAAGGCCGAGTGTCAATCGGCGGTAATCAGACAAGAAGTTCATCTGCTATGCTAACTAGACCAGCTCTCAAATGCATCTTACAACCTAGCTAAATGGAAATAATTATGACACAGAACCTACACTCATAGTTGTCCATGTCCTAAATACATGTTTCTAGTTAGATACTCTAGAATACAAACATTATACACAGTTCCAAATATTTATATTACTTAATCCTACCAATCCTATTTTGGGGCTAATTCATCAGTACTATTATGATCCTTAAATCTAACAGGTGAATTACTCATACATGATCATAGAAAACATGATGAACTGAATAATATAATTCATAGAATAATAAATGGGGTTCCAATACAAATCTTGGAAGGAATTTAGATCTTCTCCCCTAAACTACTAAAACTCCATGCAAGAAAACAAAAAGTTGTAAAATAATGTGTGTGTGTGTGTGTTCTCGTGGTGTTCTGCTTAAAAAATGGCAGAACCCATATAAACTAGGTCAAAACTCGTCCAGGGGAATTCTCGTAATTCATCTTAACTTGGGCTTGAAGTTGAACAATACTATGCGAGTGGACCTTCGAACGCCAGCACGGATGCTCCGTCGATCGACAGCAAGGATGCTCCGTCGATTGATGGTCATGCTTGACTTTGACTCGTACTTAGCTGAATGTGAACAGCTAATGGATATCTCTTCTGAATACTCTAACAAGATTCATCATCTCCATAACCGTACCTGGACTTGTAAAGACTCTAAAACACAGTCCAAACACACATAGTAGACTCCAAGTAGGGTCCAAATGATGGTCTAAAACTAGTAAATAACAAGGTATATTAACTCCCACAGACTTAGCCTTTTGCTTGTCCTCAAGCAAAAAAAGGTAGCATGTGAAAGAGGTTGAAAATCAGTTTTCACATAATGTATAAGTATAACTATCACCCCTACTATGTTGCAACCACATCAAAATAATTCTAATCAAAGGCAAAGTCTATATGCCCTATCCTAGTTTAGCAATCAAATCCATTATACCACCAACTCAAGAAATACTAATTTGACTCACACCTCTACCGATCTCATTTCTTTCCATAAATATAAAGGGCAGACTTTACCTTGGGAGTATCGATCAAAGGACACATGGACTCAACTCATGCAAATCTGCATACACAAGTATAAAGTCTTTCTTGATCCCTTTCTTCCCTCTTCTCTCTATGAATCTTTTTAGATCTCAAACTCAATGGATAAGGATGCTGATACAGTGCATCTTGCCATCTTATTTTCAATTATTAAAAAAAATTTGGACAAAGTTGTAGGCGAATAGTGGGGTCATCGGTAATGTACCTACCCCTCGCTTCCAACAAAGTGTGATCATTCCTTTTAATTAGAATAGCGGGGTCAACGGTTATGTACCTACCCCTATGCATCTCAGGAAATCGTCTTAATCATTTCTTTTATAGATATTGAAGAGAGAGAGAGAGAGAGAAGGGATTCAGAAATACACAAACTAGTACCTTACAAACTTGTAGAAGGAATCCGATCCGATGTATGGCAAGCCCCAAAGCAAGCAAAATAGTCATTATTAGGTTGGAGATCAGCTTTGGTTCCTTCAAACTTTCTTATTAAGTGTGATATAATGGCATGGTGATCCACTTTGGCATCTCTAGTAATCTCTGCAATCAACATGTCTAAGAATAGTCTGATCATAATCCCCTTCTTGACTCAATAAAAACTTAAGCAAACAAAAGCTCAAAATAAATAAAACCATAAGAAAACCTCCCCAGACCTAAGTAACACTGTCCCAGTGGTATGGTTTGGTTAAGGAAAACTAAATCATAAGTAAAGGTAGAGAGAAATTCGAGGTTACCAAACTCCGCATAGAGTGTCAACTGATGGTGATTGATGAGTGTCGACCGATGGTAAACTGTCCAAGTCGTCGACCGATGGTAAACCATCTAAGTCGTCGACCGATGGTCACGTGTTGGTGTCGACCGATGGTGGTTTCAAAATTTTCTCTTCTTCTTTGAAAACCTAAAGCAATTAAATAAAACCCATAATTAATAACTAAATAGTGAAAAAACAAGTTAAAATTTACTACACTTACGTCCCGCTCAGCGCCTGGTTATAGTCTTAAGCTCGACGTGTGGACTTCTGGACTAGTAAGGTGGTTCATAGAACCAATGTGGAAAGCAGGTATCCACTACTTTTTGCTCGTCTCAAACCATGCACTGATGAAGCTTCTTCTCCTCTAGTTCTCTTGTTGTCCATTCTTCTCTGAGCAATCTCCATTGTACTCATCCTTTCTTGGAGTGTTTGAATGCATACCATCAACATGTTAAGCCTGGCATCTGTGGGCTATGAAATATCATCCAATTTCTGATAGATATAATCCCTCATAAAGTCTTGAGGGATATAACATGTTTGTCTTATGTCGCAGATAGCTCCCACTCTGGCTATGAATGATTTCCACAGAGTAAAGAAGAGTTCCAGTCAATCTTTATATCCATCACATGGAACTCTACAAGGACTAAGGCAATGCAAATCTGCACTGGGACGTCTCTAGCTATCCCTCCTGAATTCACCTTGGAGCAATCCACAAAAGTCAATGAATCATTGGAAGACTCCACTTCTAGGCTCAGCTTCTCTGCCATATTTCTAGCCATGATGCTGAATGCTGATCCAGTATTGCAGAGGGAACTTGGATACTTGTGACCTTTGAAAAAACATGGAATCACAAACTTTCCAGGGTCACTTTCTTCTTAAGAGTGATCCTCTGCTTCAGCTTCCCTCTGAGGCCATTGAGCATGTGGTCTTTGTCCTGATCTGTCTTCTTGGATTCCTTCAAAAACATCCACAATCTATAAGTAAACCACGCTTCATGAAAAATGAGTACTTACTTTTAAAACCTCTTTGGACAAAGCCATCCATATCTTTGCCATTTGCTTCTCTACGCAGATATTTAGGAATCTTCTGCTTCCTTTTGGGGTGTCTTTTTGTTGCCTTATCAACCATCATTGACTCAGGTGTATCAGCGTTCGGTTCTGGAGTCTCCATACTCGGATGTATAACAAACAAACTTACATTCATACTTGCTAGACGAACTGGTTCCATCGATCGATACTCAGCAGCGGGTGTTGATCGACACTAGTGCGAACTGCCGAAAGACATATCACTTTCTACTAGGAAATCTCCCTCTTGTAGCTGTTCTCTCTTCACCTCTTGCCAAAAATCATTACCTATCAATGCACTGATGTGGTGTTACTAGCCAGTTTCCCCTTTCTCCTTAACCAGGGTGTCATGTCTCTGAATGGCCTCACTTGTCTAGACCACATTATTCTCCAACTTGTTGACATGAGTGATGAGAGTCTCAAATTTTGGGGGTGAGTTTGACGTATAGAGCATCTATATTTCCATTGAAATTCATAGTCATCTCCTGCTGCTGCTGCTCTAATAATCTGTCAACCATAGCTTCTAACTTGCTTTGTGAATTCTTGTTGTAGTTGCTCTTGTTGCCACCATAGGAGTTTCTGTTGTAGCTCTGATTTCTCTGTCTCTGGAAACCGTTTCCACCAACAAAATTCACATCTTCTTGTTCTTCTTCCCCCATGGCTTTCAATTCCTGCTTCCTGAGAAACTTCTGAACACTGTCCAGCTTTGCTTTGACTTCATCTATCTGCTCCTTGCTCAAAGATGGAGCTGATTTCTTCCTCTCAAAATCAGTGTTATTGGGGTTATTGCTAGATGAGAAGTTATCTATAAGCATTGTTGCTTCTTCTGGACTCCTAATGCTGAAGTTCCCTTCACTAGCTGTGTCTAAAGCCATCTGGTATTGCAGTTCAATACCTCTGAAGAAGGTGCTAAGTAGCTGCACCTCGTTTAAACCGTGGTGTGGGCAGTCTCTCTGGTAAAACTTGAATCTGAACCAAGAGTTTCTAAATGATTCTCCAGGTTTATGTGTGAATGTAGCAATTCTGCTTCTCAAGTCTTCTACTCGCGAATCATCAAAACATTGCGCAGAACGAATTCTTGATGTCTGTCCTGGATGTCAGAGATCTTGGTGGTAGTTGCTTAAGCCAATGTGAAGCCTCTCTAGCAAGTGAGTATTTGAAGAGCTTACAAATCAAATAGTCCTCGGGGACTCCATTGGCCTTAATAGCAGATACAAGATTCTCAATCCGCTCTAGAAGATCCATCGGATGCTCATGTTGCGATCCATGGTAGGGTGTCTGTGCAACAAGTGCAAAGAAGGACGTTTTGATCTCAAAGTCGTTACTCTTGAAAGCTGGAGGATGAATAACAGATCTGTTAGCATAGAACTGGTTTGGACGATTGTAGTCTGCTAGTGTTCGTTGAGCAGCTTGGGCATTAGGTTCAGGTGGAGCTACTGCAGTGTCTGCTTCTACTTCTGGTTCAGGTACTACAGCCCCCTAATCATCAAATCTCTGACCTGATGCATTATGCAGATGATCTTCAAGGTCATACATGTCTCCTCTTTCATCTCAGACCACAACTAAAGTCGTACCCATATGAAATCGCGAACTACCATCGATGGATTTCGTGTTTGTGATGTCGAGTGATGTTGGTCATGGAGAATAGTCAATTGGCGGTTGAGTGCTGCTGTCGATCGATGTTTTTTGTATCTTTTATGGATTGAGCATTTGATTACAACTGGATCTGAGAAGAGTAATTCCTAGTTCTTATTGTTTCTGGTAGTGTTGGGCATGCACATGAAAGAAAAGAAAAATAAATTACTAGTAACTTGCAGTAATTAAATAAAACCTAGACTAAACTTAGAAAATAAATATAATGGTGATCCTTGCTCCCTGGCAATGTCACCAAATTTTACAGTGTGTGGTTTAAGATTTATGTTAATGCAATCTATTAAAATAACCCTACGAACTACTCTTGCCAAGAGAGGTCAAATTGCAGTACTTAGGGATTGAATCCACAGAGAGCGAGGTCACACAATAGATTTCTAAAATTCTAATGGCTAAGCTAGGCAAGCTATAAACAAAGGCTTGATTGTGAGTTTATCTGAAAAAAAGGAAATTGTCTAAGATACTAGAGGTACTGCTAAAATGGAAAATGATAGATCTAGGGTTTGAGGCAAGGTAATTATAATAGATAGGATGAAAGGATTTATTAATATGTGAGGACAATAATTGTTAACTAGTCTGATCCCCTCTTGTCCCAACTCTCGTATTTGGACAAAGAAGTACCCCATCAATCGACGGCTAAGGCTGAGTTTCAATTGACGCTAATCAGAAATGAAGTTCATCCACTATGTTAATTAGACCAGCTCTCGCATGCATCTAACAACCTAGCTCAATGGAATCAATTCTGGCATGGAACCAACTCTCGTAGTTGTCCATGTCCTAAGTTCAAATTTCTAGTTAGCTACTCTAAAACGCAAGCATTAAACACAATTCCAAAGACTGGTATTACTTCATACTAACAATCCTATTTTGGGGCTAATTCATCAGTACCATTATGAACCTTAAATCTAACAGATGAATTACTGGAACATGATCATAGAAAACATGATGAATTGAACAATATAATGCACAGAATAATAAATGGGTTCCAATACAAATCTCTGAAGGAGTTCAGATCTTCTCCCTTGAACTACTATAAACTCAATGGAAGAAAACTAAAAGCAGTAAAATAATGTGTGTCTGTTCTCGTGGTGTGTTGCCTAAACAATGGCAGAACCCATATAAAGTAGGTCAAAACTCGTCCAAGGGCATTCTCGTAATAAATTTTAACTTGGGCTTGACGTCGGCCAATACTCTGCGAGTGGGCCATCGATCGACAGCAAGGATGCTCCATCGATCGATGGTCATGCTTGATTTTGACTCATACTTAGCTGAATATGAACAGCTATTGATATCTCTTTTGAATACTCAAAGAAGCTCCATCATCTTCATAATGCTCCAAAACGTACCTCGACCTGTAATGCTTCTAAAACACAATCCATACGCACATAGTAGACTCCAATTTGGGTCCAATTATTGTCTAAACCTGGTAAATAACAAGGTATATCAGCTTGTCACTTTGCGGTAGAATTAGAACACAAATCAGCTTGGACGACAAAAAAATAAACTTTGATGCAAAACACGCTTCGGAAAGGAGGCTAATACAACTTAATGAGTAGGAAAAGATCAGATATCACGCTTACGGAACTAAAAATTGTACAAGGAAAGAACAAAAGCCTACCATGATAAAAAAATTATATCAAGGCATTTCGAACCTAATGACCAGGTACTTCTGCACGATTCCCGTTTAACGTTATTTCCTAGGAAATTATTTTCTTGTTGGTCAGGACCCTTCACTATCAAATAAGTCATGCCATATGGAGCTATATCGTACTTGCAAATTCGAAAACGAAGAGGTCAGAGTAAATTGACAAAGAGTGAAGGACTATATGGCAAAAGCGGAAATCCCACACTCTTAGACCATGCGTTTAGGTATAACAATGATCGATTGATCTAGCGTTCTTTCAAGCTAAAGACCTTAAACAGGCGCTGAGTGGGAGGCAACTCACTTGTACATACCAAATAAAAATATATACAATAATAATCATAATAAAATAATAATAATAATAATAATAATGCTAATAATGATTATACTACTAATAATAATAATAAATTAAAAAATAAATAAATATCATATTTTTATATGATTTTAAAAGTGAAAAAGAGGACACGATCTACACCGATGATCAACGCTCGTATAGTACTGTCGATCGATGCCAGAGTGTCAAGCCTCTATAAGCTTGATAGAAACCCTTTTTTCATAAAAAAATTCTTAACCGCCAAAACAAGTGCAATTTCAAGCTCCGATTTCTCGCTCGGTTTTTGGCTGATTGTGCTCTTTCTTGAGCCCAATCCACTAGATTTTTCACCCTCTTTCTGCTTAGTTCAATTAATCAACCGATCATGAAGGTATGTTCTCAAAATATCTTAGTTTAGGGAGTTTGTACGGTTTGAAAGAAAAATCAGAATCTTCTAGGGTTTGGCTCGAAATCTAGAACGGTTTAGGGTGTTGGATTACTAGAATAGGATTTATCAACTACTCATGATTATAGTTTGAACGATTCTTGTTAGATTTGAGAGTTGGGGAACCTTGGTGATGTCGCAACTAACCATCAATCGAAACCCATGAGGGAGCGGTGATCGACGGTAGTCCAATTGTTTTGGAAATTTGCTGATTCTTGTCTTTGTTGATGATCGCAGATGGACGAGAGTAGAACCAAAGCACGTTGGGATCTCCATTGCATCATCAGAACCTCCATGCCGCTATCCTTGGCCAAAGAGAGATGATGATTTAATCAGGACGGTAGAACATTTTCCTGATCCTCGACTTGCAGTAGCATCAAGAGAGTGCACTCGTAGGCCATTATCTGACGACTGGGATGACTTCGACACCCTGCACTACAATGCCTGAAAAGAAGTTACTAATGAGCCCACTAGGTTCATCGATAGTGACATTTTGAGGAAGTTGGGGCTCCAATCTAATTTGAGAGACATGCTGAGAGTGATAGGGATGTACCACATGGTCACTAAGAAATATACTCTCTACCCTGATTTAGTCAGACAGTTCATGTCCATGGTTCATGTAACCTACATGAATGAGAGGGTGAAGAGGGCGAACGAGGCTACACTGACCTTTTTCATCAGAGGAGTCAGATATAGGATCCCAATTCCTGAGCTATGTGAGATCTACGGGTTCGAGAACGCCAATAATCTTGGCTGCTCCATCCCTGCCTTTCCTGGCCAGACTGCCTTTTGGGGACTAATATCCACAGGACCTTTTGATTTGATTTCTGCTACCCAGACCGATATCCACCACCCTACCCTATGCTACTTCTCCAAGGTTCTTGCCAACACCCTATTGTGCAAGATAGAACCAAAAAATCTGAGGGTGAAGGAGCTTACACTGCTGTACCAGTCGGTCAGAGAATTGGTTTAGATTGACACAGAGCTTATCCAGCCACCAGATGAGGATCAGTTGGTGAACTTGGGAGCGGTTTTTGCAGAGCACCTGGTCTCACTGAAGAGCAAACCATTCACCAGAACTGGCGTGAAGAAGGAGACAATCGGGAGCCTTCTGACACCCATATTTATGCGCCTTGGGATCAGCCGACAGGGAGCTTCAGTAGTCCGTAAGATAGCCTACATGGACGAAGCACATCTGACCAATGCATGATGGCTGAAGGAGGGATGCTTTTGGTCCTTTAATGATGATGTAGGGGCTTATTTGATAGAGCTACCCGAGCTAACATTGCCAGATTTTGTGGACGAGGCCACTCACCTAGAGTAGTCGGCCAGACCCGTTGTTCCAACGCAACGCACCTCCCAGAGTACTCAGAGAGAGATGACCCAGACCCGCAGCCCCAGCAGCTGAGCATGCAGACAAGCCAGCGCCACCACCTACCGCCCCTCTACTAGAATTCCCACAAATCCCAAAGATTCCCATCCAGGACCATAGTGACATCTAGAGAGTTGTGGCTGGTGCATTTCATGCCATTTAGGCAAGCATAAAGGCGATGTTGAGGTGTCAGTGTTTCACCCATCTCCACACCCGCGCTAGATGACCTGGACACGACCGATGAGGAGTAGTCTTATGTTATGCTCCTCCTCTTTTTTTTTTGCTTTTTAGACTTATGCACGTACCTATTTTACATTATTTGCTATGTTTGGATTTAAAACTTGCTAATAATATGATATTTGGATGTTTTGACATGTGATTGAGTGTATAACAGTGCTAACAAGTAAAAGATATGAACAAAATCTGAAGATTAGACCACCTGACTCGTTGAAACTGAAACATGAATTGTTTTGTCGACCCAGTGTCATTCGACGGATACAAACGAGTGTCAATCGATGGATACAGTCCAGGATCATTCTACTGTTACAGAGAAGCATCGATCAATGGTCTCAACAGAGAGGTGCGAGTTCCAGACTAATTTACATGTCAATTTATTTATTTCACCAAACTTAGACTAACTAACACTAGAGACATTGTTGTTTAAGTCTGGGGGAGGTAATTACTAACACTGAATTCTACGTTGATAATTTACATGGTTTTATAAGAATATAATAATAAATAATGTATCTTATTGTGTCAAGAAAGAGATTGTGCTCAACTTAAATTTTTACTTATATATAACCTAATGCGACCTTAGGCAAGGCTGCAGTCCCTGAAATAACATATGGATGGTATGGATAATCCTTGTCTCTTAGAAGGTCGTGGAGAAAGCACCCTGGGTATATGAAATCCAACACACAATTCTACACTTAGGACGATCTTCAAGGAAACAAGGCGGTGGAGCTTTGGATTGGAGAGAACGTGTGGCTTGAACCTTGAGTATATTAAACCCAACACCCAGAGCCTAACTTAGGACGCCTCTCTGTTTTTCAGCTGGTCGAATGGCACCACAAGATATGATGGAAGTATCATTATAAACCAGTTTGGTCTCGGAATCCACCAAAGATCGAAACGTTCACAAGGAACAAACAAGATTCATTCTCTAAAAACAAGATTTCAATCTCAAACAGGTCTGCTTTATTAATAGGCAACTTAGGTCTTTATATAATGGTTTTACAAACTTAGAAACTCGAAATAGAAGTTGGAATGACTAAGAAAACAAAGCTAAAAACAATACTTTAGAAAACAAAAATAAAATACTTTAACTCCATAAATTTTGACTGAAGCAAAGACTGTCTCTTAGCCTCCCACATGTCTTTGACTCAGTATGGCACCCCTGACTTTGCTTAGATCAAAATATATAAATGAAGATCTTGTTTATTTCTTCACCAAAGTTGTAAACCTTAGAAACCTCATTTTGGCCCAAAAACAGCCCAAAATAGGCCCAGTCTTCCAGCAATCTTTCTTTGTGTTTTCTTTGTGGTCTGGCCCAAGAATATGCCTTAGAGATTATAATATATGGGCTTGGGTCAGTATAAACCAAAGAAAAGCTTAGTGATCCAACAGATGGGCCTTTATAGATGAATGAGTCGTCAATCATGAAATATCGACCATCTTTCAAGTAAGCTCATTCCAGGCTTGATCTAGCTCTAATGATCTCTTCCTCATGATTCCTTGGACGAGTGAAGTGTCCATAGATGTTCCAAGTGAGCTCATGAATCTTAGGAACCATTCCAAGCAAAGTTTGCACACTCAGATCGCCCATATCGCCTTGCTTGCTGATTGTGTCGGCTGGAAAGAATGGCTTTTTGTGGATGCCCCTTTGTGGATGTCCCTTTGTGGATGCCCTATTGTGAATGGATTTATGGTTGGGCTGGTCAGGATCAAATCATCTCCCCTTTCTTCAAGAGGATTTGACCTCAAATCTGTTTTTCCTGCATTCAAAGAAAGTGTCTTAGTTCCAAAGAAATCGGAGAATGGTCTAGGCTTACCTATCATCTTTTGGTTCAATGGTCGAGAAAGAAAAAAATCCAACAAGGTTCGCCAACTATTCTGGTTCATGATCCTTACGTCCATGGGTATTCCTTCCCTGTTTTCCTTGTTCTAGAAATATACTCAACAAACCAGTATCAAGTGTACTAACAAAACAATCACCTAAGCTATAAAACAAACGTTTTGGAGAGAAATCACGTTTCAATCCAAGTTCAAAATCATCAAAACCTTTGAATAGTGATGGACACTGATCAAGGTTCACAGCACGGTTAATAAATATGTCATAATTTAGAAAACATTTATGATCAAGACATGGCTTTGGCCTAATTGATTGAATCATTTCATCAAAAATAGAGTTTGGCAAGCAAATGCCTTTGACATTTTCCAATCCTAACAGTTTCACATCAGGAGAAGACATCATAACACCTAAACCAAGCAGAGAATCATTCAAAACAAAAGCCTGACATTGATCTGGTCGAAATTTCATAGTGACTGATCCAAGAGCCGGTTTTGGTACAAGGAAGTTTTCATCCTTGTTTTCTTTTTGCAAGCGACATGTTTCTTCCTAAATAAGAGATTCATGTCTACTCGGTTGCACCGGTTCCAAACTGGTCAGTTTAAGACAAGATTTTGCAGTTTTTATTTTTGAATGAGTAGGAATTGCTTTACCTTTTTCTTTGAAGACTTTCATGAGAAAGTTGGCATGTTTGATCAAGGTACCATTGTTATCTCTGTCTGGTTCATTCTCCTTCTTGCTGAGACGTTTCTGATCAAGATAGACATGTTGTGGGGTCACTGGGACAAGGGTTATGGTCTTTCCATTCTGCTTCAAATAGTACCGGTATGTGAAACCATCATGAGATACTCTATGATCTGACTGCCACGGCCTACCAAAAAGTAGATCACAAGGTCCCATTGGCAATACCTCACAAAGAACCGCAGCTTTATACCTGCCAATAATGAAAGGAACTAAAACTTTCTTAATAACTTTCATACAGCCACTTTCATTGATCCATTGCAGTTCAAAAGGTTCATTGCACCTAGTTGTTTTCAAACCAAGCTTTCTTACCATCACCGCAGTAGCGACATTGGCACAACTGCCACCACCTATGGTAAGATTACAAAACTTTCCTTGCACTTCACATCTGGTAAGGAATACGTTGTGTCTTTGTTTATTATCTTCTGGTTTAACCTGCATATTCAAAATGTTTCTATCAACAAGTAGATCACCTTCGGCTGCTTTGACCAAAATGTCTTCAGAAGAGTCTGAGCTTGAATCTTTCTCCTCCTCGGTTCCAAGCTCTCCATTTGCCATGATCACCATTGTTCTTCTGTTTGGACCCTCTTTTGCCATATGACATTTTCCCTGACATTTAAAACATTGAATGTCACAATTTCTAGTAGAAGAAGATTCAACCCCACCTTTATCTTGCTGAATGGACAGTAGTTTGTCAAATTTAGGTTTCTTTTCTTCCTTCATATAGCTTGTCCTCATTATGTAAGGCTTTTCTCCCAAGGCATTGCGTGAAGTGCCTGATCTCTTAGGTTGTTTCTCCACCAGGATGGCTTGGTGGAGCATCTCATCCATGGTCTCATAGTCCTGCATCTCCGAACAATCATGAATCTCTCTGTTTTAACCTCCAAGAAACCGAGACATGGTTGCTTCTGGATCTTCATCAATATCACCCTTCATCACCAGTGTTTCCATCTCTTGAAAGTAATCCTCAACACTGTTGTTGCCTTGAGCTAGCTTCCTGATTTTCTAATGCAAGTCTATGTGGTAATGACCAGGAACAAATCTTTTCCTCATGAGAAACTTCATCCCCTGCCAAGTATTCACTGGAATTTCACTTGTTCTTCTCCTGTTTGTCACCACTTGATCCCACCAGTTAATACCATAATCTATAAATTCAGTGGTAGCAAGCCTTACCTTCTTAGTTTCAGAGAAGTGTTGGCAATCAAACACCAATTCGATTTTATTTTCCGACTCAAGGTATGCCTCAGGATCATTCTTTCCAAGGAAGGTTGGGAATTTGAGCTTCATTCCACTAAGGTTATCATCAAAACGACCTCTGGTCTCTCTTGTTCTTCTAGGTCATCTGTGACTGCTCTATGATGAACTGGATTTGTGGCTATAATAATTATATTCATCAGACTTGCCCTTCTATATGGTTCTTCCTTTCTAGCATCAGGTTGCTTCTGTTGATCCTCCTGAACTCTGTCTTGGCATATGTGGATCTCCTCAATTTGATCTTTCATCATCCTAGTCAAATGATCCGTCAAGGCCTTAAGTTGAAGTCGAGACAAGGCTGGTTCATGGGTTTGATCACTTTTGTCTCCCTCCTGAGACATGGCTTTACTAAAAATTAACAAACAAAAAATAGAGAAGAAAATGCAGATACAAGTCGATCCTCAAGGGTTTCCTGCACAAGCAACAAACTTTAGAAATCAAATCCTCACAAATGTCTCTCTCTGATTTTTCTTTTTCTCTCTCTAAGATTATGGGATTCTCAAGAGTTCCAAAAGAACAAATAAATAAAAGTCAGAGAGACTCTTCAAAGAAACAGAGGTTTTAGATATAAAGATTGCAAGATTTTTTTCCAAAACTGATATTACAAAGCTTGAGACCGGATTTATCCTCTGTCTGATCGGATTTCTCTTCGATCCCTTTTCTTTTTCTTTGCTCTTTTTATTTTGATTTTTTTTTATTTTGGTTTTTCTGTTTTCTTTCTTTTTTTATAGGTAACCAAGCTGGATCAGTCTCCTTACAACAGATAAAAAGAGAAGAAGTGTTTGGGAAAAGATGAGAAGATGGAAAGAAAACATATACCAAAACCTCAAGTGGCTTTGATAACACTTGATGCGACCGTAGGCAAGGCTGCAGTCCCTGAAATTACTTGAGGATGGTATGGATAATCCTTGTATCTTAGAAGCTCGTGGAGAAAGAACCCTGGGTATATGAAAGCCAACACACAATTCTACACTTAGGACGATCTTCAAGGAAACAAGGCTGTGGAGCTTTGGATTGGAGAGAACGTGTGGCTTGAACCTTGAGTATATCAAATCCAACACCCAGAGCCTAACTTAGGACACCTCTCTGATCTTCAGCTGGTTTAATGGCACCACAAGATATGATGCAAGTATCTTGACAAACAAGAATCACTCTTTAAACACAAGTTTTAATCTCAAACAGGTCTGATTTATTCATTGGCAACTTAGGCATTTATATAAGAGTTTAACAGACTTAGAAAATCGAAATAGTAGTTGGAAGACTAAGAAAACAAAGCTGAAAACAATACTTAGAAAACAGAAATAAAAGACTTTGACTCCATAAAATTTTGACTGAAGCAAGGACTGTCTCTTGGCCTCCCACACGTCTTGGACTCAAGATGGCACCCCTGGCTTTGCTTGGACGAAAATATATGAAAGAAGAGCTTGTTTATTTCTTCACCAAAGTTGTAAACCTTAAACACCTCATTTTGGCCCAAAATAGCCCAAAATAGGCCCAGTCGTTCAGCAATCTTTCTTTGGCTTTCCTAAGTGGTCTGGCCCAAGAACATGCCTTACAACTGATAATATATGGGCTTGGGTCAGTATAAACCAAAGAAAAACTGAGTGATCCAACAGATGGGCCTTTGTAGCTGAATGGGTCGTAAATCATGAAATATCGACCATCTTTCAAGTAAGTGAGTTCCAGGCTTGATCTAGCTCTAATTATCTCTTACTCATGACCTTTTGGACGAGTGAATTGTCCATAGTTGGTCCAAGTGATCTCATGAACCTTAGGAACCATTCCAAGCAAAGTTTGTACACTCGGATCGCCCATATAGCCTTTCTTGCTGCTTGTGCCGGCTGGAAAGAATGGCCTTTTGTGGATGTCGCTTTGTGGATGGATTGATTGCTGAGATATTCAGTATCACATCAAAACCATTCTCTAGCACCATTCTAGAATTGTTAATTGCAGAGCGTACTAAAGATACCAAAGTGAATCATCATGCCACCATATCACACTTGCTTAGGAAGTTTGAAGGAACCAAAACTAAACTCCATCTTAATACTTACTTATTTGCTTGCTTTAAGGTTTGGCATACATTGGATCGGATTCCTCATGCAGGTCTGGAAGGTAAAAGTCTATGTACTTCTGATTTCCTTCTCTCTCTCTTCAGCATGAAAAGAAACGATTGAGTTGATTTCCTGATATGCATAGGGGTAGGTAAATTACCGATGACCCCACTATTCTAATGAAAATGAATGATCACACATTGTTAGAAGTGAGGGGTAGGTACATTATCGATGACCCCACTATTCGCATACACTTTAAAATTGAAAAAAAGATGACAAGATGGATGGTATCAGCATCATTGATAATTGGATTTGAGATATACAAATATTTAGAGAAGAGAGAAATAGGGAAGAAAGAGACAAGAGAAGACTGCATGTGTGCTTAGATTCTTGCAAGGGGAAGAATCCATGTGTTCTCTGATCAATACTCCCAAGGTAAAGCCTGCACTTTTATTTTATGCAAAAACTCTTAGTAGAGGAGTGAGCAGACTAGTAATTGCTAAATTGTTGGTAGAATGGATTTGGTTGCTATATTAGGGTAAGGAATATAAAGTTTCTCTAGGATTGACACTTGTTTGATGTGGTTGCAACATAGTTAAAGGTGAAAATTATGAGCTACAGATTTTGTAAGTGCCTGTGTTTTTCAAACCTTTTCCATATGATTAGCTTTGTTTTGCTAGAGGACAAGCAAAAGGATAAGTTTGTGGAAGTTTTGGCATACATTGGATCCGATTCCTCTTGCAAGTCTGGAAGGTAAAGTCCGTGTGCTGCTGATTCCATTCTCTCTCTCTCTTTGACATCTATAAAATTAAAAGATTGAGATGATTTCCTGAAAGATGCAAAGGGGTAGGTAAGTTACCTACGACCTCATTATTCTAATTCAGAAACGAATTACACATTGTGGAAGCGAGGGATAGCTAAATTACTTGGGACCCCATTATTCGCCTACACTTTGTCAAAAACAAAGAGAGAAAAGAAAAAGGAATATGAACAAGATGGACTGTATGAGCATCATTGATTCACTGGACTTATAAAAAGTATAAAGAGATTAAGAGAAGAGAGAAAAAGGGAAGAAATGTATCATAGAAGGCTACATGTGTGTCCAGATACTTATAAGGGTAAGAGTCCATGTGTGCTCTGATTGATATTCCGAAGGTAAAACATACACATTTTAATGCAAGAAATGAGGCTAGTAGACGAATGAGTCACACTAGTATCCATTAAGTTGTTGGTAGAATGAATTTGTTTGCTTTACTAGATTAAAGTATATAAAGTTCCTCTAAGATTAGCATTTATTTGATGTGGCTGCAACATAGTAGAGGTGACAATGATAAGTTAGAGATTTTGGGAGTCCCAGTTTTTCAAACTTCTTCTACTGGTTTACCCTTGTTTTGCTTGAGGACAAGCAAAGGTTTAAGTCTAGGGGAGTTGATAGGTCCCAAATTTTACCACTTTTAAACCATGTTATGGGCCCTATTTAGAGTCTATTATATGGGTTTGGAGTAGAGTGTTTTCAGGCTCAGGTACATTCTAGATTACTTTGTTGATTTTGGACCCTTTTGAGGTGTAGAACTGCACATATGCGTCAGATGTTTAGCTATGTATGGAGACATTTCCATGTTGAGATTGAGCCAATATCTTGAAACAAGATAGAGATTTTAGTTCACTTTCTAATGCCACAATTTTGAGGTCCATCTGATAGTTACTGAAGAGTTATGCTCGTGTTAATGAAGAGTGGTATATCTGCCTCACTAGAGAAACCTGTCGAGGAGATGAAGGAATGTAGATCGATGGTGCACCCTTGGTGTCTATCTAAGGTGATGCCAGAAAGTGGGTTGATTATATTTCATGACCGACTTAAGCTTATAAACTACCGCATATTATCAGAATGTCCCCAAACGAGTTTAAACCCTATATTTATGTTTCCTAAGACATTGTTGACGGCTACGCTTTCTACACTTTATTCCATTCATTGTTCTTATTTTTAGGGTTGGAGAGAAGAGAGGAAATCCTTCAGAGTCCTATTGGAACTCCATTGGTTTTATTATTTTTTCTATTTCATTTACTCATCTATGATTTATGTGACAACTATCATGTCTGAGTAGTTACCTTGTTACATTTTTGATTTATTAATGGTTTTGATCGATTAGACAAACAATAGAATTGCTAGGGTGATTATTAGATCTATCAAAATTGCGCATATTTCCTGTGACATAAAGTAGCTAACTTGAACCTTGATATTAGGCTAATTGAAACTATGAGAGTGAGATCATTACCTGAACAAATCCTGTTGAGCTTAAGTTACTAGGGACAATCGAGAGACTGGTCTGGTAATCCTAAGTGAACCACTCGAATCTGGTCATTCAATGCTTGACTAAGAAAGCCATCATTTGATGTTGTTTGCACACCATCGGTCGACGGTCATTCCAAATTTGTACATGAAACTTGTAAACTCTGAGCTTAGCCATAGGATACATATAAATTATATCTTTGCTTATTAAATTTGTGTTCTATGATTGCAAACACCTATGATTGAAAACACCTTGGCTTCTAACCTTTTTTATTCACTACCTGAAAACCCAAGATATAGCTATTTTCCTTAATTGTTTGCAAACCAACTCGTTCATGAATTACTGCTTCTTAAGTCTTATTAACTGCCTTGCATAACTAAGTTGGTTATCAAATCTATTTTTGTGTCTTCCCTCTCTGAGGATTCGATCCCTAAGTACTACAACTTAACCTCTTATTTGAGAGAGTAATCAGTAGTTCTAAGGTAATTTGAGCATGTATCAGTCTCTCATCGCCATAGAGTATCTTTCATCGCCATAGAGTATCTCTCGTCGCCATAGAGTGTCTTTCTTCGCCACATAGTGTCTCTCATCACCACAGAGTATCTCTCATCGCGTAAAATTGTCTCTCGTTGCCACATAGTGTCTCTCATCGCAACAGAGCTCTCTCATCACTACAGAGGCCATTTCATCGCTCAAGATTGCATCTCATCGCCACATAGTGTCTCTCATTGGAATAGAATGTCTCTCATAACCATAGAGTGTCTCTCATCGCCACAAAGCTCTCTCATCATCCGACTGTGCATCTCACCAAAACAGAGTGTCTCTCATCACCACAGATTATCTCTCATCACCACAGAGTGTGTCTCATTGTGTTCTCTTTTGAATCTTTGATGAAATGTCTTCATTTTGTCTCAATCAAAGTTTCCGTTGAGATTTTACAAAGAAAACAAGTAACATATGTTTTTCGTAAAAAATCAAGTCAAACGTGAAGATGATATAGGTTAACTTCACACCATAATATCCTCAACTTAATGAATTGATTTGGTTTAGTTCATAAGACCAACAAAATAGAAAATGGACATCTAACAAATCAACGATTTCTCCGAGATTAATCATTAAAACGCTTGAGTCGTAAAACAGACCGGAAAGACCTAAAACACGACAAAAGCCCACATATGGATTAAAATGAGAACATGCCTAAATGCAATGACTGTCTACTCAAGTTGGATATAAAATAGAAGAAGAGGATAGATGTAAAATTTCCAAGATAAATATGGAAATCGAGAATATAAGGAAAATTTCCTCAAAGAGCTAAACTCGAATCAAGGACAGAAAAGGAAAGATGACAGACCTTGAAGGCCTATATAAAGAGAACCAAGGCGAGGAGCAAAAGGGGGAAATTTTTAGACTCTTAGAACTCTCTGCATTTAGGAACCATAGGCATTATTCTCGACATGCTTAGAATTCTATGTCTTACATTTGAACTCTTGTTCAAACTCTAAAATTGGCTACGCTCGACTTGATCTTCGAATGGGGTACGTAGGCATCCTTTCGTAAGGTTCAGTCCGAAATCAGTATAAACTTTTTTGTATCTGTTATATCTCTTGCTAAACAAGCCGCATAGGGTCTTCACGAAAGAGGTGGTTTTGCTAGAAAATTTAGTTAGGTTTTATTGCCTATGTTATTTGATTTCCGTTGTAATCACGCTTCTAGATAAACTTTCAATACATTTTTGTCTCTGGAATGCTCATATTCAAGTTTTCAATAAAGATGTACTCATTCTTAAGTCATTTTGTTGTCTTTCTTTATTTTCCACATATATATAGTCACTTGTCATTGGCTCTTATAGAGAATCCGAACCTCAAAGAAAGCTACGCTTTCTTCCGCTAACAAATTTAACAGTTCAAATTTTGGTTCCCTCCGCTAGAAGGAGGGGGAGGACTCATGCGGCCGCAAAACGCTTGATGGAAACGATGTCTGGAAATATAAAACACAAACTCGCAACTCGCTTTAAAACTGTCAAAACCGTTGAATTTCTGATAACAAATCTCCAGCAGCGAGCACTTCAATGGCCAACACAAACGCAGACGCAAAAGGCACAGTGCTTGAGGAAATCGAAAACCTAGTTGCGGCACTTAGCCACAAAAAGAACACCAAAACGAGCTCGCAATTTCTCGATCTAAACTGAAAGGGCAATGATAAAATCTATCAAACTCCAAAAAAATTCCGCGAAACCCTAGGTTACTTGTGGAAAAAGGAAGCACATGAAATCGGGCATGTGTCCCTTACTGTTGTACTTTTTCTGAATTACTTCTATAAAAAATCTTCGGAAAAATAAAACATTATTTCCCCAAATTTGGGGAGGAAACCTAGATACTCCCAGAAAAGGAAAAACAACAAATCTGATACACATCTTTCACTGTTGTAGTTCTTACGAAATAAAATCGGAAAAAATGAAGTTGATTTGCCGGAATCTCTCAAAACTCAAATCCATCAAAAAGACTAAAACAACACAAATAAGGATAGTGTATCCCTGACTGCTAAAACGTCTTTAGAAACATCAGATTTTGGAAAATTCAAGCGTCACTTCTATAGCGACATATTTTGCGAATTCTTGATATTTGTCTGCTAAGCTTACTTCCGAAAAAGTACTCAAAACTCCCTTTGGTCAATCCTAGGGAAGCCAAGAAAATTTTGTTTTACACTTGATCCTTATTATAAATCCCATTGTATTTCGAATTTCCCATATAAAACTTGGAAACTAAATTAGCAGAATTGCCACAAAAGGTGAGTTTTCCAAAAACGGCTCTTGTACAGCCAAACTCAAAAACTTTTACGGAATAATTTCGTAAAATTAAGCTCGACAATATTTTACGGAACAACTTTCATAAAATTAAACTAGACAATATTATACAAGACGTCATTCCTAAAATTAAACACAACACTACTTTAGGATACAACCTTCGTAGAATAAACTTGACAATATCCTACAAAACAATTTTTTAAGTAAAGTCAAAGAAATTTACGAAACTACACTCGTAAATAAATTTCATAAATGTTTTTGACAACCTTCAGAAAATCAGGCAAAGATCATCCGAAAATACTCTCGAGAAGGAAAGTATTGGAGCAAGAGCCGAGAAGTGAATATCGCCCATCTGCCTCTCTCTCCACAGTCTCACCATCCTATCTCTCCTGCTTCGTCGCCCATGACCTCTCACCAAAGCGTCATCGCCAAACGAGTGTTCCTGATCGCCCTTGGCATCTCCTGATCGCCCTTGGCGTCTTTTGATTGTCCTTGGCGATAATTTAACGCGAAAAAGGATTTCGACGAGATTCTTATTCGATTTTGAACAGAGAACGATCAGAGACTGAAACGCGGATCGGAAAAATATGGATCGATGAACCAAAATCACAAGACAGAATTCAGCCTAAACGCAGCCTTTAACATAGAGAAATCAAGGAAGAATCAGTAATTTAAATTTCCATGAGGGATGGAAAAACACGAGGACAAGAAAGTGAAACGGAGAAGACGCAAACCCAAACCTCCGAGAAGATTAAGGTATGTCCGACATGGGAATTTTTGAATTCAGACTTAGATTTTCATAGGAAAGAACTGAGAAATAAGAACGTCTTGGAAATTTCCATAATTATAGGGAACTTTGTGGATAGTCTAGCGAAGTAAGTCTTTGACGATCTCCTCTATCTTGTTTTATTGTTTCTTGACTGTTCAGGTAGATCTCGCGGACCGATCTAATCTCTCAAAATACTGAGAAAAGATTTTCATGCATCATACTCAGATCGCTTCCTAAAGAAAGAAAAAACTGTAGAACGAACTTCTCGTACTTAGCAGTTTTCTTAAAATCGGCTCTTTAAAAATCTTCAACCTGAAACTCACCAAAGATCGCAATCTCGTCGAGGTCTTTAAATTGACTCGAATTGTCGATCATTTTTAGTCCTTGGAAGGAGAAGGTACACAACCCATCAAATGATTGGTTCAGCCTTTCTCCTTCGTAAAAAGAAAAAAAAAGAGGGAGTGGATACGTATATTATACTCGTATACTCCCATACTTCAACATCGTTTTTTCTTGCCATCAAAAAATGCTTTTCGACAAAGAAAATTCTCGTAGCAGTAGGCAGAAAAACACTTAGGCAATGGGATGGCCCATCAAAATCATCCCAAAGGCAAACAACAATCTAAGATTCATCTAAACGCTAAAGACATAGCCAAACTGTCACAAAATAGTCTTGAGAACTCTACAGCATCTCTTATCGTAGAAAACCTGTACCAACATCAGACTGAAACTCGGCGGCCAAAGTCACGGGGACCTTGTCAACTTAACAAGAAAAAATTATTATAAAACTGAAAAATATACAAGAAAACTTCAAACACAAAAGCGTTGCTCACAATTTTTGTTAAACCAAATTAGTCACGAGAAAAACATTACGAACATTTGTGACAAAGATAAATCAAGAACACAAGTAGCTGCGATCGCAACAAAGGGAAAACTTTCTCCCCGCTCGTTGACTAGATCTACTTCTGGTGTACCGATTTGTTAATGATCATAACGAAATAACCCTTGATAAAACACCATGAGTGACTCGAAGAAACTTTAAAAAAGATCAAAATCATAGCGAAAACATTTTTCGTAAAATCTGCAGAAACATCATTGTCGTCATAAAACCGGTCACTCACTACTTTCATATAACTAAAAATTATATACGAGACAGCCTACGGAAAACAAGATCGATATTATGCAAAATAATTTTGCAATAAGAAAACGCGGATGAGGAGAACCTAATCCCTGCTCGCAAACATCACAAATAATCTTCAAGAAACACACTCCATTTACTTCTATAAGAAGCCCTTCTTGTAAAACTTACATGAAACACACATCGAATAATCTGATCGGGATTTACAGAGAAACTTTTGAAAATATACATAACAGGTTTTACGAAGAAGTGTTTTAGACAAATGTTGTATAGCAACAAACAAAATTGTATGATTTGTCTTTAGACGGCAATTCTAAACTTTATCTCTTCGTACTATGATCCAACAGATCTCTTCGCAGTACGATCTAAAAGATCTCTTCCTTCAGCCTTACGGTTTGCTGGCTTCTACCCCTCACTTACAGCCAAACAGGACATCATCCTGCAACTAACTACCTATGGATTCAGTATCAAGCATTTTAGACTTCCTATTCCTAGGACAAAAATGAAAAAAAAAATCACATGAAAGCCTTTTGTCACGGCTTTCATAACCAAAACAAGATTATACGAAAACAGTTTTCATAAGACTAAAGGAAACATATTACGAAACACTTATCGTATGACTGAAACCCGAAGTGGAAAATTGTTTTCTACCTCAGCGGCAACCTTAACAATGAAAACTCCAGCATACTTGGCCTGTCACTCTCAAAAAAGGCTCTTTGGCCCTCAGCAATTTACACCTTCCCTTAAAGAATGAACCAGAATTTAGCATCCTCTTTAAGGACAATTCTAAACTCGCATGACCTTAATGCTAGCACAAAATTGGCGTGGTTTAATCCTTGACCTACAACGTCCTCCACAATGCCGCCGAACAGAGCTTTCACGCCAAGCAAAAACGTTTGAGCAACCACGACTTCATCCAATCACTCAACGGTAAAACGACAATCCGCGGTTCACCTAAAAACGCCAAGTAGCGACTACACGCATAACTATCGTATAACCCAAAACGGAAATCATACATAAATTCTTCATAACAAGACTCAGTCCTAACAACCAAACGGTTAACGGAAAATATGAACTTATCGTCAATCGACCATGTTTTATATGCTCCACAACTCACTTTACGCCTGAAACGTTTTACCCATAACACCCGGCATCTGAGGAAACACTTGTAACAGAGCTACTAGATAAATACCAAACATCCCCCTAAAAATACACGAAAATTAAGTTCAGAAGGCCAACACTTCACTAAGCACGGTGAAGGCAAATGTTTCTTTCTAAGGATAATTAGCGACCATTTGGTACTATTTCCTCCATCAGAAATAAAATGATTTAATATCCAAACTTTCACATCCCCATTCCTAGATAGGATCGTTGGGACAAGTCATGGTGCGAGGAAACAAAGCAGCCGGTTGTATAACCTAAAGTCAAGTGTTCCATGACCTAATGAGAAGATTAAGTACATCAAAAGGCTCAGACTTAGCCAAATAAAGAAGGAAATGAGATTAAGGGAGCTCAACGAGTTTTATGATAGCTAGACGATGCAAATAGGAAGCTCGACAAGCTGGAAAAAACTTGGTCAAGGAAAGTGGTTCAGTTTGATCAGCTGGATGGACAGGCTCACTCAGCTGGGTCATCTTGGGGTCAGCTCAAGTCAGCTGGACCGAGCTTTTGGGTTTGGGGAAATTGGTCCATGCGACCAGTCCACGGGCTTGGGTAAAAGGGTCTAAGCCCAAGTTTGTTCTGCTCAGGGGCGGTTTGTAACAGCCATGTGCCAAGGGATATGATCTGGATCAATGATTAAATCAATGGCCAGAAATAAGGCCAAAGGGGTGTGGCCTTTGGAGAGGGAACTTCCCTTCTTCCTAAAGAAGGAATGGGAGTCTGTGGATATGCATGCACGCAATCAGTTCCTTCTACACCATGAAACATAAAGAACAGAGATAAAAAGAGAGATGGCCGGATCAGGGGGGAGATGATGCACGACCCATTGATGGGTGTAATCATTATTTAACGAACACACATGAATAAGAAAGAAAGAAGGGAGATGGCTGGATTACTTTGTCTATGGCCGATACTGCTCTAAAGGCGGATATCCGAAGAGGGGCATATTCGTGTATGATTAAAGGTGAATGACGAACGACCCAGGTATGGGTGTTATCATTGATTGAAGATCATTCCTTGCAAGGTGTGTGAAGGAGAAGAATGGTCGATCAGGATAAAGGAAAGGCACAAGATCCTACACCATCAAGTGTTAGGTAACCGGTTTATGTTTACTTATTGGATTATGATTCTGGTTCATGTAGGATCAATCATAAACAAGTGTGATGCATCTCTGGGAGAGAAGAGACCATGATTATAAAGAAGGATCCAAGACCTTGAGAAATGTATCGGATCATGGTTGGCCCAACTCGTCCAAAGGTGGATGGATCATGAGAAGGTCATTGATTTGACCATGATGTGAATAATTGATCTGGTTCATGAAGGAACCATATGTGGGTCCTAGTATACGAGGAACCGGGAGGAGTGAAAAGGACAAATCGTTTGGAATAAGAAGAAATGATTGGAGATACATGCGTCGCTCATGTGAAGTGATAGACGAGGGTGATGCATCAACCAGACTTCCATGGGGAGTCATGGTTCATGAGTTTGGGTTAATCACAAAAAAACCATCAGCATTTTATCTATGGGTGGGACTGTATGGTCACGATCATGGGCCAAATGTGAAGAGTCGTTACTTTTCACCAATGTGGTTACTCATGATAGTTAACCGACTAAACGAAACTGTTGTAAGATAGACTTAATGGCCGCATGGGCTATAGGGGCTGATGATGTCCCACACTATCAACCATAATCTAGACTTCGAATTATAGTATGATGAGTGTCCTAGCCAAGAGGCACGAATGATTTGGGAGGATGTGACTTACATGAATAGTAATCAAGAGAGGACAATAGCCTCACAAGGAAATAGTGATCGAGCCATGACCCATGGGTGATCCGGATCGATGGTCTCGCTTTCCAAACGACTCAAGGCTGTGTTACTACGATATAGTGACCATAAGAAATGCTAGATAACAACCTTAAAGTTGGTAAACTAGGTCAAAGGATTGGCTAAGAGCCATGAGGAATAGTATGGATAATGCTATGAGTCGGGGACCATAAGTATTGAGCCTAGGTGTGTTTATACCAAGAATTTTGGGTGTGATCTAATCATGGCTGAGTATGGACGACCTTATCCATTGATAATGGGTAAAAAGTTTTGGATCTAACTTGATCAGAGATTCATCAATTTGGAGGATAAGACTGATCGGGGTTGTTTGAATGTTGTCTCTATGGCCGGTCAACTATGAGTAAAGAATCATAAGGTCCAAGTCATATGGGGTAGTTGGTTGATTACCTTATGAAATGATGGGCATTGTCATTCCTGAGGGTTGACATGATGTAATAGCTTGTGAGGCAAAAGGATGCTGGATGGTGCATGATCCGAGAAGGGCAAAATGCATATCACTAACCGTTGAAGACCTATCAAGGGTTACTTAGTCTGCGGGGATAGTTGGTTGACTGACTAAGTTTGATAACCCTTACGATCCAATGAATTTTTGGTCTTGAAAAATTCCCCTCGACTAGTTTGGAGTTGGTCCGATCATAATTAAAATAAAATCGACACGATGAATTAATGTCTCGACGAGACTGTCTTGTGGTCGAAAGACCTCCCCTTGAGAGTTCTGGTCGAGTATTAATTATTATGGCCAAGTTTTACTTAACCTGGACGATTTTGTCCAAGAGCAGAACGAGATTTAACGGACAAGAAATTTTAGTCGAAAACTGTCAAAAGATTATCGACTAGCTTCATGAATGGTTCTTGACCTGTCTTGTGCCTTTCACCGACCTGGCTGCTTTCTTCATCTAAATGATCATGTGATTGTCACAAGCTGTCTGCGTTCTTGGTTAATAAGTATGTCATGTTCAAGTCACAAGCTACTAGCTTCTGCTGCTTGCAGGTTTCTTTATGGAACGGAAAGGTTCAGCTGCTTGGTTACTTCATTGGACAGAAATGATGATGCAGCTCGCCATTTGACTTGATGAGAGCTCAACTTGCTGCCCTTGTGGTTTAGTCATCAGAAGAAGCTCTCACATATGTTTAACCTCTTCTTCTTCGTTCTGGTCGTGCAGAAACCTGAGAGAAACAAAGAAATTCAGAGAGAGAGAGAGAGGAGAGAAAATTTGTGAGGAGAATTCATAAATGAAACCAGTGATAATTTAGAGAAGAGAAGTGAGCTTGGACGCCCTTTCTCACCCTCCGATAAATTTAATCAGTTTGTTCTGGTGTGATTAAGAGCTGAAGTCTGTCATCCTGAAATTGAGAATCATCCATGTTATTTAGCCTTATTTTGAAGTAGTAAGAGCTTATCAGTTTGATGGATCAGTTTTATTAAGCTTCAGTCCATATAAGACAGTCCACGACTTCTTCTCTTTCTGATCTTCATCCAACCCTGAACTCTGATGTGAAAGGGAAAGTCGTGGTTAGCTTGAAGAGACACTACCATCCGGGTTTATTCAGTTGAGTAAAACCGGTAAGCTTCAGCTTCTTGATTCAGTCATGTTCTGATGAAAACCAATTGATGTGTGATAGTTATCCTAACAAGATCAGTTGTCTAAGCCCTCGTATGGTTCATTCTTGGTTGGTTTATGATTTAGTCTGTCTCATAGAATCAGTAGCATAACTAATATGAAATGTTGGAATTAAAAACCGAACTGATTTGATCTTGTATTGAACTGAACCGAGATGAGTATGTCCTGATCTGATCATAGCCGAGCTGCCTATGGTATGAACTTGTCATATCCTGATCTAGTCTGAGTTTATTTGAACTGCTAGGCTTTGTCCTGAACCGCGCTGATAGGAACTGATTGAAGTTTCTTCTTCAGAACTGAACTGTTAAATTGATGTTCCTGTTTACCGAATTTCTTTATTTCAGGTCATTGGTCGAGAGAAATCGGAAGAATAAACCTTGCTCATCAAGTAGAGCTGTGTTCTGTCTTGGTAAGAAGTTGATCATGGACTGATCATTTTCTTAGAACCATTAGTGAACTGATATAAGTTTATGATTAGAGCTGAGTATAGTTATGTTTGAAGCTAATTGAATAATCTTGTATCAAATATCCTGTCTTGGTTCAGCCGGTCTGAGAAATCTGAAGATCAGTCCGGGTAACCTTGTGGACGTTCTGAATAAGGAGTGAAGTTTAGTGTGATTAGCTTGAGCTTGTGTCTAGTCTTCCTTAGTCAATCTCATGGTCTCAAAGGTGAGTCTAGATACATGATTGATGAGTTATGAATGAGTAAAGCATAATTGCATACTGAATATGGTTGATTGATTAAGCATTGTCTCTTGATCTATATTTAATTATGAAGTGTTTACATTGTGCAAACACTTAAGAATTTCTAAGAATAATTCTTTGAGGTTTTCCCAAGCCTTAGTACTTGTTCTCAAATACTACTATCTATAAGCATATAATTAAATATATGAGTAAGAATCGTGTGACGATTTATCATATTCACTATCCTTAAAGTCCCTGCATTACCATGACTTGGTCCTACGAATGGAAAATGGTCTTGAGGACACGATGATGGGGTAGCACCCTGGAGGCCGTGTACTGCATTACGATGCAATCACGTATGTTCGTAAGGACGTTTGAGGATGATGGTAATGCTAACTCACTAGGCCCAATTAGCCTTTGTGGTATATCGGGTCTGGTATATATATTGTATTTATTTATGAGTGAATGGCGGGTGACATGGAGGTGATGTTTGAGATATGATTTACATCAGATTTATGTAGCATTAATGGTGTTGGCCGCCCACATTTTGATGATTGTTCGGACCTTTGACGAGTTGTTTTTTTCTAAAACAAGAGCAGCAAGGTCTTTTCTCGGTGAAGATGCGGCCAAATTACAACATCCTTACCGGCCACTCAAACATAACAGAAATGGCAGTGTTCTTACTTTTACTTTAAGTCAGATACGACTGCATTCGAGGACCCTCCCTCCCCGGGAAAATTTCCGAGTGCTTTGGAATTATAAAACTGGTAGATGTAGCTTGCAGATTATTTTTTTCTCGTTCCAAGCCTTAACCGTTTTCTCGCACTTTTTGTTTTGCAGTTGATCATCTGAATACTCTCGATTACACGGATAAGTTCTTCGATAACAGTCGAGCTGTCACCGCACTCAGTCACCAGCGTTGGCATGATATCAGCGAGGAGAGGATTCTTCGATAGTTAGCACGTATCTCGAGAGGTTAGAATTTCTTGTCCTTAGTTTCTCATCATTCGCACTCTTGTTTAGTCGCAATGGTTCACGGGCTAATAAACCTTTTTTACGTACATCTTTGCAGCCGATTGGACTACCAATATTTCGTTCTCGGCAGATCCTGGGAGAAAACAGCTACAACTCTTCACGAGGAAGGAGAAGACTCAGTTGAAGAGATCCAAGAAAATGAAGGAGTTTTCGGACTTGTGAGGCATGATAAGTGGCAAGCTAAATCTTCAAGGTGCCAATATGATGTCCATTCTTGACAACATGGATCTTGGCGGATTGGTTTCCTTTGATCCTCAATTCGACATTATCACGGAAACTGTCGTTGGATTGGAAGAAGAGAAACCTTTTGAAGTGATACCTGCAGGTTCAACGAAGAAGAACAAGAAGAGGCCAGGAACAAGATGAATGCTCCTAGAGATGGTCAAGGCATGATGCGAGAGGAAACGGCGGACGTGCTGACCTATGATCGTCCCAAGAAGAAGAAGAAGAAGAAGAAGAAGAAGAAGAAGAATTCAGCCGAGGAGAAGCAAGATGGGTCTATGGTGCAAGATCAGATGGATAGCGGACTGACGACTTGTCAAGGGAAGCATTTAAACAGAACCGCATCATCTGAGAGGGACACTTCATCAGATGAACCACTCCAGCGCCGAAGGAGGAAGGACCCTTTCAAGGAGAAATGGGACACACAAATCTCGGAAACACCGAGTAATCTTCAAGTCGAGTTGGTCGGTGAGGGCGAGGATGATCCTTTTCTGAATGAAGGCTCGTCTCCCCGGACTGCTTTGCAAAGGACGAGGGTTGAGAATTGTGAGCTCCCCAGAGTTCTTGGATTACGTTTTCAGACCGAGTCGAGTTAAGATACGCTAGCGATCACCCGCTTATCCACGATTTGGTTCACTTCACCAAACTAGTCCCTCAGATCAGAGGCCGGCCGTACGAGTTACCGGTCGTTGACGATCTGGTCTTCAAGGATACCTACATGGACGCTGCAAGGACCAGAGTGAATGTGAGTTTCCATGTTTCATCTTCTCACAAACTCTTCTTTCGCGACTCTAACTTAGACTTTATTACGTTTTGCAGAGCGACAGGTGCATGAATCTAGTCATTGAGAAGTATGACAGGACGCTGAAGGTCACACAGGCTCAGCTGGGTCGATCCGAAGAGTCTGCTCTCGCCAAAAAGAACCGTGCGGTCGCCCGCAAGATGGTGCAAAAGAGGAAGAAGGAAGCCTTAAGAATCGAGTTGACATCTGCTCATGCCTATGCAGAGGAGTTTGAGTAGAAGATCATCATGTTAGGGCGATAAATGGCTGCTCTGGAGAGGGAGAAGGCTGATATGGAGCAAGAAAGGTCCACCTCTGCTTTGCATTCCTCAAGAAAATGACTCGACTCAAGGATTCGAGGATCAATGAGGTCACTATGAAAAGGATTAGGGTGCAGACCGATATGACCACCAAGTGAAACCGTCGTTCCGAAAGGATCCGTGCCTATCAAGCCCATTGAGACGCCTACGAAACAATGCGTAATTTGTACATGCAGGCATCCGGGATGAGAAAATGTCTCGAGATGCTTAATAGAAGTGGCACATCCATTCCTCAGGCTGTTGTGGACCTGTTCGCTGCACTAGAGAAGCAGTTTGAGGAGGAGACTGCTGCACTTGAGGTGGGAAGGATCCTGTATGATGATCATTCCTTGTCACCGGTTGTCCTCCTGTCCAAGTTCCTCGACGAGCATGTTCTGGCCTGCCTTGATCCGAACGGGTCGAATGTCATTCTGATTGACTCCAAAATTGCCGTTAATCTCCGAAATCCGAGTCGTTCTCTCAGCGATGGCTTGAATGAAGGTCCAAACTCTGAGGCGCGTGTAGGACGTTGATCCGAATCTGCAGGAAACATTAGTCAATCAGGAGAGGAATGCCGAAAAAAATTCTGTAGATTGTCTCAGGGTTCCTGGCTCTTCTAAAGGAGACCAGAGCCTGATGCTTCTAAAGGAGGATTCTTTGGAGGTGGCTCGAACCAATTTGGATGGCCAGACCCGTGGGGATATGGACGGGACAGCTTGCGAGTGGCCCTCCTTGTATGCTGTTGTTGTTTTTACTTGTCTATTTTTTCAGCCAGACAATTTTCTTTTGTTGTTGTGGTTTGGTTCCCACCGGATATTCTGGTAAGTCGTGAACTCTCCTTTTCTGACTTAGAATTTTTTTAAACTGCCGACCTTTTTGTAGTGATGTTTTTGACTTATGGAGGCTTTTCTCCGATTGTAATTACCAGATCTATTAGAAACGATCCATAACAAAACAAAGCAACTTTTAAATGTTGAAAAAGACAAAGGTTTTCTGTCGACACAAAAGTAGTTCTGCGAAGCTTTTAGTCGGCAAACTTGCTCGGGAATCATTCGAGGTCGGAAAATCATCTTTTTATCTGGTCCACGCGCTAACATGACACTAATGACGCGTGAATTAGGGAGGTCCCTTAACTACGTGTCTGAACAGGACTAGTCGTCAATCGGGATCAAGTGTTATTACATCGTTTGTTAAAGAGTCGTAAACATTGTTGAGCTGAAAGCTCTTTTTTCTAGGACGAGTCGATTGTAACCTTTGGTTGGTTGGATTCAGGCTCGGGAGAGAACAACATATATATATATATATATATATATATATATATATATATATATGTTATTGTGGCTGGACCAGTTAAATCTGCCTATGTACCCTTGGAAATGGATTAAGCCTTTCATAGTTCTTTTGGATCGCATAAAAGTGGCCTTAGCACATTTACTCGATTTGTACAAGTGGTCTTAGCGCATTTAATCGATCGTGTAAAAGTGGCCTTGACGCATTGACTCGATCGTGTAAAAGTGGCCTTAGCGAATTTACTCGATCAAGTAAATGTGGCCTTAGCGGATTTACTCGATTCTTCTTCTTTTTTTCTTGGGTATCTTACTTTTACTCAGAGTGGTACTTCTTGAGGTTCTTGGAATTATATTCCCTTGGCACGGGTTCCCCATGTGATGTTTATTGCCGGTAAAACCTAGGTTGGATAACCTGAGTGATCTTGTAGGGACCCTCATAGTTAGTGCCGAACTTTCCTGCCTATCATTCTGTGGGGTTCTAGAACACCTTACGCAAGACTAAGTGGCCCAGGTCGAGAGGACATATTTTGATGTTTTTGTTGTATTAACTTTCTATTTGGTGCTGATAAGTTTGGCTCCTGAGTAGGGCTTTATCGCGTCTTTCCTCTATTTGATCCAAGGCATCGAGCAGCATGTCACGATTAGTCCATAAAGCTGCGCCATTTTCGAATGCCTTAAGCTTGTCAGATATACTTCGGCTGAGGCCATTGCTTCGATCCCGTATGCCAGTGAAAAAGGAGTCATTTTTCTCGCTCTCGCGGTGTTGTTTGGTCTGACCACAAGACCTCGTCGAATTCGTCGCCCATAAGCCCTTTTTATGTCGAGACGTTTTTTAATGTTGTCGATTATCAACTTGTTTAATAACTCGGCCTGGCCGTTGCCCTGCGAGTATTGGGGGTTTGAAGCGCTGAGGAAGATCCTCCATCATTCGCAGAATTCTTTGAAGTTTCCTGACATGAACTGAGATCCGTTATCTGTGACGGTCTCGTTGGCCAATCCGTGTCGGAAGATGTATTCTTCCAAGCGAACCCTTAGATTTCTTTGTTGGTAACACGAACGAAGGACTTTGCCTTTATACATTTTGTGAAGTAGTTGGTCAAGACTAAGACGAATCGTCGTTGGCAAGAAATGGGCATGGGTTTGATAATATCCATTCTCAATCGCATGAACGGATACGAGGAAGTCGTTTTCCGTAGTAGCTTGGTTGGACGATGGATTTTTGAGGCGTGTCGTTGACACAAGTCACAACGTCCCGCGTAGGACTCACAATCATTATTCATAGTCGGCCAATAGAATCCTAGGTTATTGAATTTAAGAGCCAAGGCTCCTTCCCCCCCGGGTGATTACCACCTGCACCTTTGTGCGTCTCAGCCATAGAGAGTAATACTTTATTAGCGGTCCATCGGTGCAGTTTGCCATCTATGAAGACATAATGCGCTCTTCCTGATTTTAGTCGCATGGCTGCCCATTTCTTGGTAGGGATTTTGTTACTCGCTAGGTAGTCGATGAACTCGGTCTTCCAATCTGGGTTCTCCTCAGAGTTCGGGCTTTGTTCCGCATTTTTTGCCTCGATGACAGAGGCCACTAAGAGGTTTTTCTCGGCGGGCAGATTGATGCTTGTTTGCTCAATTCGATGGATTGGTATGGTTCGTTTGGCCTGATCGCGGATTTTTCTTCCCAATGCTGCAAGGTGTCGGCGCAAATATTTTCCCATGCGCGCCGTTGTCTTTGCAGAACTGGTTCGTGACAAGATGCGAGTCACAATAGGCACTTAGTCGTTTAGCCGTTAAATAATTGTCCAGTCGAAGTCTGGAAATGAGCGATTAATATTCTGCCTCTTTGTTAGAGGCGAGAAAACCGAACCTGAACGACTGTCGGATCGATTCTCCAGTTGGTGATATTAGCTGGACTACCGCCCCTGATCCTTTGGTCATAGAGGATCCCTACACATGCAATTCCAAGTTAGTGCTTGGGAGGACGAGGTCTCGTTCAAGCTCATGTGATAGCTCGATCAGGAAGTTGTCAAGGACTTGCGACTTTGATGCGGTTCGTTTTTTATATGTGATGTTGTGTTGACTTAGCTAGATTGCCCATTTAAAGAGATGTCCTGATTGATTAGTATTTTGCATCACTGTGCGTAGCGGTTGGTTGGTGAGTACTTCGACATAATAGGATTGGAAGTATGGCCTAACTTTTCTTGTTGAAGTCACTATGGCGAGGGCCATCATCTCGAGAGTGGGATACCACATCTTAGGTTGGGTAAATGCTTCTTTGCATCTCTCGCCCCATAAGGAACTTTTTGTTCCCGCGCAGCAGTTCGTAGAAAGAAAGGCATTTGTGATACGTCCTAGATTCAGACAGGATCACTCAAACGGTCTGAAGGATATGAACTCTCCAAGAAGGGAGAACTGATGGGTTGAATGGTGACACAAAGGGTTGCGGATGGCCCGATACTACCATAGGGTTCGTTTTCTGCTTGATGTGGCGCACAAGTCCAGCAAAACGAAGATTTGTTTACTCAGAGATAACCTCACCAAGAAACAGAAATGTTCTCAACAAAGAACAAAGAGAATAAACTCAAATATATGAAGAAAATTTATTGATTTATTTCTGTAGAAAGATTACATATTTATTGTAGCAAAGGCATATGAAAAGACTTAAAATTATGTGGAAAAACACACATAGAAAAATGCAAACAAAGACTTGACTAAATTATTGTTTTGACTGAAACTTGGACTACCTCTTGATATAGCCACGACCATGACTTTGAAAAGTGATGAATATGCTCCTGATATGCGCCAAGACATGTCCATTTGAGTCCTGGTCGAAATCCATCTTTTCCCTTGGCCAATATTTTATCGGTTTCTCTATTTGGCCTAAACAAGTCCGTTTTTGAATATTTTCAAAAAACATCAAGCCCAATGCTTTCTTTAACATTTGAATCATGAGTAATATCCTTTGGCATGATTGAATTGGTTGTTGGGCCATCAGAAATAAGGTTAGCCATTTTCAGTTTCTTGGGTGGTCGAACCAGCTCGGAAGATCAAAATAATCACTCAGCTTGTCCAAATGAGTGTCGATCCAGCTCAGATCGTCTAGGATAGGGTCAGTCCAGTTCACTTGAGTATTCAGATTACCAAGATAGTATCAATTAGCTCATCCAGCTCCAAGGCAGTGTCAGTCCAGCTCACCTGAATTCGCACATGTATGAATTCGCGAGAACTGAAGCTCACCTAGTTTGTAAATGACATAACTCCCACATTTGAACTCCGTTTGATATGATTCTTCTTCAAGGATCTCCATAATTTAGTTGATAAAATTCTCCAAGTGATTTCATGCGTAGAAGCGTCGTGGTTTGGAAGATATGAGTCAAACAATGAACATATATCTTTACTGCTTCCCATGATCAAGCCATGCATGTCTGTTTTACCCGGTGTTCTATCCAAGGGCGCATCATTCCCTCCCTCTTGAAAATGATTTGACCTCAAATCCATTATACCTGAATCAAAAGAAAATGTCTCAGACATAATGAATTTTAGAATCATGTAAAATTCAATGAAGGAAAATTTTGGACATAAACTTCCTTGGAGTTTCGAACTTGTTTTCCTCAAGTACTTCCAGTTCCAAGTTTCTGTCTCATAAGACCTTTGTTGTTCTTCTGTGCTTGCTCTCCTTGTGGATTTATCATAACTAACCTGTTCTTTCAAAACAACTAGAGAAACCACATCAAAATTGCGAAAGAAATAATCAAAGGGTTTCTCTATCCTCAAGATATCGAAAACAGGATCCAAGCTCTTAGGACAATCATCAAGCTCGTGGGTAAACATTACGCAAGTAAACTAAGTGCAAATCAATACTTTTAAAAAAAAACAAAGCTTTGAAACCGATAGGAAAAGAATGAGAAAGTGCTAATTTCGAAAGCTTCTCAACATAAACGAAATTAAACTGATTCTCTGGTCTAAACAGTTTTGGTTCATACTTTTTTCTAAGTCCAAGCTTCTTTCAATGCACAGCTCAATGAAAAGAAATCATGAAAAGATTTATGCAAAACATTTTTGTACCACGTAAAGGTCTGTTCTTGAATATAAATCCTTGGGTTAACAACATTTTTATGATGAGCAGAGACAATCAACTCATGATCCTTACAGTGCTTTTGGCTTTCACAAGAAATTGGCTGAGAAATCGCCTTTGTTTCAGTGCTGGCCGATTGCTCCAACAATTTCTCTGGTGTTGAACTCTTTTGTGCCTTTTCTGTTTGATTTTCTTTCAATTCAACGGAATGAGAAGAAGGAAGAAAACACTTAATCTCCATGAGCACTTCCTTGGTGATTTTATTCCTGGCATGACACTTAACAGATTCATCAGCACAAATAAAACTAAAAGTTTTAGAATTACCTCCGGTTTCTTGGCTAAGTGATGAATTTTGTTTTGTCTTTGGTCTAGCCAATTTTTCCTTAGAATAAATTAGCTTTTGGCTCAGTGCTTCAGAACATGAGAATTGGGACGTGTGTATGCTCTTGTTGTAGCTCTCCTCCACAGCCTGAAGTGATGGTAACAACCTTCTCTCACAGTCATCATAGCATCGGTTTTTACTGAACCGATCATCAAGCTCTCTAGGCCGTTGGAAGTTTATGTGATTATCACGCCTACAACCATAATCTGATCCAACCCTCAAGTACATGCATTTTCAAATCTCAGGTTGATGATCTCGGTTAATGCTTTCACTTTTCTGAGGCTGGACATGTTTATTCTGGACACTCAAAAAAAACATTAAAATACCAGGATCATATGTACAAGACATGTGCTTGTTCAACTCATATATCGAAGTCTCTTTCCAAAGAACATGTAGCACACATTTCAACCTTTCAAAATGCACACCAAAGTAAACATTGCAGACCAGAATGGTATCAAGGCATGAAATAATATTGAGCATCTTCAAAACGTGTTTATACTTCTCAAAACCAGAACACAAAAGAGTAAGTTCAGATTGAGAAACACTCAACAAAAGCTCAATATGTTTTTCAAAGAATGTGTTGTAAACCAAAATATTATCAAAGCAAAAAAAATTACAATTCTCAAGCAATGATCTCAACACAAGCCAAGGTCTATTAGTTTCAACACAAAAATTATCAGGCTTCAAAACAGTTTCACAAAAATTGGATTTAACTCTAGGTGATTTCTGTGCCAGCAAAGTCTTAACCATAAATTCGTCCAAGGCATAGGTGGATGCAAACAAATTATCAGTGATCAATGCATGTCTTTAAGAACTCAGATTAAAGTCAGTTTCTTTGAAGACAAATGAATCAAACGATTTTCTAGCACAGAAAACCGGTTGCTGCAAATCAAGCTTTAATGACTTTTCAAGATGATCAAAACCGTTGCTATGTTTCAAAAGTGATCAAACCTCAAAGCAAGATTAGAATTGATGTCATTTCCAAATTGAAAACGTCTTTGATCAGAAAGTTTATCAGGTTCAAACATCTTAAAAGAGTTAATCATGTTTTCAAAAACTGAGTTCGAACACACAAAATTCTTTTACTTTGTCAAAACCAAAACGTTTCACATCTGAGAACTGATCTTAACAAACATTTCAGGAAGAGAATAAATCAAATCAAGTTTCTCACAGTGCTCTTGAATGTTTGTGTACAAAGGCGTAAGAGTTGTGCTTGGATCAAAGCAAAGATGATTCTCCATATTGATGGATGTTATGATTGGTGCTTCCTCATCAAATATTGGGCCAAGTTCGTCTTCCTCATCAAATATGGGACCTAGATCATTGTTCAAATGTATCCTAGTGCCAAGAATCGGTCCTGGATGTGGGTAGTTGAATGGCTTTTCCTCAAAATCATGTGAAACTAGAGCAAGACTACTTGAATACTCCGGTTCAAAACAGGTTAGTACCTTAGTCTCTTCATCATCAAACATAAGATAAGATTTTGGAGAAGGAAGATCACATTCATCCTCACAAATGATCAAACTTTCCAAAAGCACTTCATCATATTCGTCAAAAATGGGTAAAGAATCTGAAAAATCTTTTAGCTCTTCAAAGTTGTTTTCAAATTTACCTTTGGGTTTTTCACTGGTGAATATTGATGGTTCAGCTACTGGTACACATGTGGTTGTGCTCTTCTGTTGAATCTTGTTGACATCCTTAAGGAATTTCATCAACTCTTTCTCAGAGTTTTGACAGATCTCTTGGATATCGAACCAACGAAAAAACCTCATTTGATCAGCTTCATTTCTAGATGGTTTGAACTGCTCTTTGCACCTCTTGTTTGGCATCTTATGTGGTCTTCTTAGGTTTGGGCTTTCCTGCACAGTAACAAACTCATCAAAAATATTCAACAAATTTTGAGATGAAGTTTGAGAAATAGCTTGTCGTTTGGATGTTTCTTTGCCACTTTTCTTGTGAAGACCAAACATCTTTATCCTGAAAATTACTCAACACAAAAGGTTAGCAGATAAAAATCCTCACTCTCTCAAGTGTTTAATCTCACCCACTCAAGTGTTTCTCTCAGATTTTAGTAGTCACTCAAGAGTCTCCTCTCAAAGTTCTAAGAGAACAAATCAAGTAACCCAATGGATTTCTCCAAGCACACAAAAGATGAACACAAGATAGAAAGATAAGAGAATTGGTTTTGAAATCCGTATTAACCACTTCCAGGCTGGATTTCTCCTCAATCAGCAGAATTTCTCCTCAGTCAGCAGGATTTCTCTTCCACCACCTAGCCAAATAAATCAATTTTTTTATAGATCCCTTTTTCTTTTTTTTTTTCTTTTTTTATCGAAGAATGGCGATAAGTAAGGTAGTGGCCTGGATTTGAGATAGAAAGAAGAAGAAGAATAAGTGTTTTAGAAATGGAAGATGAGAAGATGAAAAAACTAGTACCGGTTGAGTGGCTCTTATGCCACTTGATACGTCCTAGATTCGGACATGATCACTGAAATGGTCTGAAGGATATGAACTCGCCAAGAAGGGAGAACTGATGGGTTGAATGTTGACACAAGGGTTGCGGATGGCCTGATGATACTACCATAGGGTTCGTTTGCTGCTTGATGTGACGCACAAGTCCAGCAAAACGAAGATTTGTTTACTCGGAGATAACCTCACCAAGAAACAGAAATTTCAAAACAAAGAACAAAGAGAATAAACTAAAATATAAGAAGAAAATTGATTGATTTAGTTCTGTAGAAATATTACATATTTATAGTGGCAAATGCATATGAAAAGACTTAAAATTTTGTGGAAAAACATACAGAAAAATGCAAACAAAGACTAGACTAAATTATTATTTAGATTGAAACTTGGACTACCTCTTGATATAGCCACGAACATGACTTTGAAAAGTGAATAATATGATCCATATATGGGCCAAGACATGTCCCTTTGAGGCCTGGTCGAAATCCATCTTTTTCCTTAGCCAATATTTTATCGGTTTCTCCATTTGGCCCAAACAAGTCCGTTTTTGAATATTTTCAAAAACCATCAAGCCCAATGCTTTCTTGAACATTTGAATCATGATTAATCTCCATTGGCATTATTGAATTGGTCGTTGGTCCATCAGAAATAAGGTTAGCTATTTTCAGTTTCTCGGGTTGTCGAACAAGCTCGGAAGATCGAAATAACTTGCTCAGATTGTCCAAAAGAGTGTCGATCCAGCTGAGCTCGTCTAGGATAGGGTCAGTCCACATCACTTGAGTATTCAGCTCATCCAAGATAGTGTCAATTAGCTCATCCAGCTCCAAGGCAGTGTCAGGCTAGCTCACCCGAATGCGCACATGTCTGAATTCGCGAGAACTGAAGCTCACCTGGTTTGTAAATGACATAACTCCCACATTTGAACTCCGTTTGATATGATAATTCTTCAAGGAGCTCCATAATTTAGTTGATAAACTTCTCCAAGTGATTTCATGCGTAGAAGCATCGTGGTTTAGAAGATATCAGTCAAACAATGAACATATATCTTTACTGCTTCCCATGATCAAGCCATGCGTGTATGTTTTGCCCGGTGTTCTATCCAAGGGCGCATCAATTTGTCTGTCTATCGAGATATGATTCTTTTGAGTGAAGCGATTCTCCCGGTTAGCCATTGAACTTCCCTTCTATTCTTTGGGCAGGGAAGATTGAGATTGGGATTTCAGTTTGGGATTTCCCTCTATTCCTCTTTGCGTGACAATATACCTGAGGAATTCGCCCGACATAACGTGAAACCACTTAGCCGGATTTAGATTCATGCCATAGTCGTTCAGTTTTTGAACACCCACGTAGGTGCCCTAGGTGGTCTACTGCGTGAAGTGATTTTACCCGCATATCATAAATGTATACCTCCATCGAGATTCCAAACTTATCAGCAAAAATATTCAGCTCACAAGTCGTTGGTAGTTTATACCTAGTTTTTCAATCCAAAGGGCATGACCTTGTAACAGTACGTTCCCTGGTCTGTGATAAAATCCGTATTCTCGCGATCGTCCGTAAAGCACCCTCACCCAAACTCTAAGTCCGATGAGGTTGCTAGACATTCAAGCCTGATTTTTTCTATGGCATTTGGTTTGTTTTAAGTCCATTTCCTTAACATATTCAGTTCGTTTAATTTCATGATTCAGTTGTTTAGAGTCTATATGCGAGTATAATAGAGTCAATATGATAAGAGATAAATCGATTCTTTATTTATTTCTCAAAGGATTCGATACAATGAAAGTTTGCCTTATAAGCTATTACAAAGTAATTGATCCAAATCAGTTTATCTAACCACCCATCCATCCTTGGCTGTGAGTCTTTACAACTAAGCCAAATCCTTCCCACGATCACTATCTTTTCCTGAAACGAACAACAAACATAAGCAATCTAACAATGACTTAGTGACCGGTTTCTATACATGCAACTTATGTTCGGATTATTTTTAAGTTCAAACCAAAACTAGATAGACTTCTCAATTCGTTTAACCAGATCGATCAAGTTCAGTTCGCGGATCCATATCCGACCGTCTTACCACTGAACCATCCAGATCGACCTTAACCCAATCAAGCCATTCGGCTATGATTTGTGATCTATCGGATCTAACACTTAAGTATCAAATCACATGATCGGACCGGCTTATTTTGTCCCTTACCCGGCCCTAAGGCCTAAGTTATTCGATCGTTTATGCATAAGAAAGAAAGAGACAGTCAAGCATATAGAAAAAGAATGTAACCATTTAGGCCGATTGCAAAGGAACCAGTCGGAATCACCCGAAGGCTATGGCGATGGGTTAATCAGTCAATCCACTCACCTTAGAAGTTTGTTCTGGAGTCAAGGTCCCAGTACATGGTTCTTTCTCCTACGGAACCGTTGTTGGATTTATCTTCAAGACTTTGCAGTTTGATTGCCTTCTTGCTTGATTCCGATCAAGTTTTTCTCCAAAAATCGCCCAAGTTATTCTCCTTTGGTTTGCCTTTTTTATGATCATTTCATGAGTTTCCTTAAGAAATTATGTGTTGAAAACTGATCCCAGGGCTTGAAATATAAAGAAGACTCGGCCAAAAACTGCCTTGAGCAAAAAAGTACCGTTTTGGAAAACGTTTGGACGGTTATCTACACATGCCCCTTCGGCCGAAAACCGCCTTACACGCTTCCCACATGTGCCTCAGCCTAGTTTGGATCCGTACCTGATCTGACTTTCACTCGGGTAACCACCCCGACCCAACCAGCTGGCTCAACCGTCGGACAATCCACCGAGCTTAGTTGAGCTCCCCGACAGTTGGTCCAACTGACTGAGCTGAAAAGTTAACTTTGCTTACTGAACTCAGCCTGAGCTCAGTCCAGCTCGTCCCAGCTCCAACCAGCTAGTCCCAGCTCCATCCAGCTCATCCAAGCTCCATCCAGCTTGTTTCACTCTTTCCTTAGCTCGGTCCAGCTTCTTTTTCCTCTTTTTCCTTGTTTTCTTGGCTAAGTGTTGATCATTACTCCGAGTTAACCCAATATTCAGACCATGGAACGCTTGCCTTTTGTGTCTTACGACCGTCTTGCACATTCCCTCGTCCCATGGTCTGTCCTGATGATCCTATCTAGGATCGGGGATGCGACAAGTCTCCCCCAGTCTATAGGGATTCATGCCGAATCGAGACCAAGTGACACTTCATTCTCAAACTGGTTGAACCACTCTGGAAATTCAGCCTTCATTTTGGCTTTGGTTTCCCAAGTTTATTCTTCCTTGTTGCTTTTTTCCATCCTATCAATGATTCCAACCGGCCTTGACTTCAAAGTGAGGTTCTTGCCAACCTCCGAAGGCAGTTCAGGCACTATGACAACTTGATCCGTTAAGCATTTTCGGAATTGAGAAACATGGAACACATTTTGAAATGCTTCCATTTGGTTGGAAAGTTCAACTTGTACACAACCAGACCAACTCTTTCAGTGATCCTAAATGAACCCAAATACCTCGGATCAAGAATCCCTCTTTTTGAAACTCTTGCTCGTCCCTTGAAGGTCACCATCTTTAGATAGACCAGATCATTCACCACGAACTTAAGGTCTTTCCGGTGCTTGCCCGCGTAGATCTTCTGTCTATCTTGGGCTTCCTTCATCTTATATTTAAATAATTTGATCTTCTTGGTTGTTTCTTCAACAATTCCGGGTCTAATTATGCTGCACTCCCCCCCCCCCACTTGGATCCAGCATAATGGCGTTCAAAATGGCCGCCCGTACAATGCTTCGTATGGCGACATACCAATGCTTCTATGGAAGCTGTTTTTGTAAGCGAATTCGACAAAGGAAAGTGACTTTCCCATGAGTCGCCCCAGTCTATGGTACAAGCCCGTAACATATCTTCCAATGTACAGATTATCCTTTCATATTGGCCATTTGTTTGTGGGTGATATGTCGTACTCATATTCACTCATGTTACCAAGGCTTTCTAAAAATCTCTCAAGAAATGGGAAGTGAACCGAGGATCCCTATCTGAGACTATGCTGGATGGTACTCCATGTAACCGGACTATCTTGTCCATATACTTTCGGAGTATCTCTCCCACTCCATATGTTTTCTTTATGGCAATGAAGTGAGCAGACTTGGTAGGTGGGTCCACGACCACCTAGACCGCATCCTTCTTATTCCTTGTGGTTGGAAGACCAGTCACAAAGTCCATTGTGATATGATCCCATTTCTTTTCCGGAATTGGCAGGTTCTGCAACAACCCACTCGAAAATTGATGCTATGCCTTAACAAGTTGGCAAATTGAGCAATTTTCCACCCATTGGGCCCCATCTTGTGGCATACTGATCCCATCATAATATCTCTTTATGTCGTGATACATCTTGGTTTGACCCGGATGAATTAGTAATTCAGATGAGTGTGCTTGCTTCAGGATCTCGTCCTTAAGCTCCTTATCATTATGCACACTGATCCGTCAATTGACCAAGATTGTCCCATTGTTGAACGTTTGATACTCGGTCTTGTCATTTTGAGCAACTTTCTTCAAGTTCTCATCATTGCCTTGCGCAATCCGGATCCTTGTAAAAAGATCCGCTTGGTTAGCTGCCCCCAGACCCAATGGTTCTTGATCCTTAGACTCCTTTTTAGCTGGCACATAAGTGCATCCGCAACTAAGTTTTCCTTGCCTGGATGATAAGCAATTTCAAGATCATAATCAGCCACAAATTCCATCCATCGCCTTTGCCTTAGGTTTAGCTCAGGCTGGATGAAAATGTACTTCAGGCTCTTATGATTGGTAAAGATCTGCATCTTGGCTCCATATAAATAGAAATGCCAAATCCTCAAGGCGAACACCACCACGGCCATTTCGAGGTCATGGGATGGATAGTTCTCTTCATGTTTTCTCAATTACCTTGACGCATAGGCAATCACTTTGCCCTTTTGTAATAAAACACAGTGAAGCCCGGATATAGATGCATCAGTGTAGACTGCATAAGGTTAATCCATTTCAGGCAAGGCCAACAATGGTGCACTCGTCAGCATATCTTTAAATGCGGAGAAGCACTTTTCACATTCTTCCGACCATGTGAATTTCACATCCTTCCCGGTTAGTCGAGTCATGGGTAGAGCAACACTCGCAAACCCTTTTGCAAATTTCCTATAGTAGCCAGCCAATCCGAGGAAACTCCTTATCTTGGTGGCATTTTGGGGTCTTAGGCTTTCCACGCCTTCCTCCTCATGTTGTTCTGTCCGCGGTTTTGGATCCCCGGCTCGTGTCTCACCAAGGTTGGTCTGAACAAGGGGTGTTCCCCCTTCAGTTTGTCCAATATCAGGTCCGATTGGACTCGGGTTTACGGGGTTGAAGCCATCATCAGCCGCTTGACTGGATTCAGCCACACCTTTGGATTTCTTTCCTTTTCCGGTTTTACATTTTCCAGCCTGAGGATAAAATATGTTAGCGAATCGCCGCAACATATATAACACATCCTAGGGTATGCAACATTACCGTGAGACCCGTGTCGGATGAGTGGTTTCCCCAGAACCCAACTATCCTAGAATCAAGCATGCTCTGATACCAACTTAAAGCGCCCTAACCTGGACTCTAAGTCCGGTGAGGTTGCTAGACATTCAAGACTGAATTTTTCTAAGGATTTGGTTTTTTTTAAGGCCATTTACATAACATATTCAGTTCTTTTAATTTTGTGACTGATTTGTTTAGAGTCTATATGCGAGTATAATAGAGTCAATATGGTAATTGGTAAATTGTTTCTTTATCTATTTAACAACGGCTTCAAAATAATGAAAGTTTGCCTTATAAGCTATTACAAAGTAATCGATCCTAATCAGTTTATCGAAGCACCCATCCATCCTTGGCTGCGAGTATTCACGGCTAAGCCAAATCCTTCCCAAGATCACCATCTTTTCCTGAAACCAACAACAAACATAAGCGATTTAACGATGACTTAGTGAGTGGTTTTTATACCTACAACTTATGTTAGCATTATTTCTAAGTTCAACCCGAAACCAGATCGAATTCTCAATTCGTTTAACCAGATCGATCAACTTCAGTTCGTGGATCTATATCCAACCGTATTACCACTAAACCATCCGGATCGGCCTTAACCCGATCAAGCCATTCGGCTATGATCTGTGATCTATCGGATCCAACACTTAAGCATCTGATCACATGATCAGTCCAGCTTACAGACTTGGTCCTTTACTCGGCCCTAAGGCCTATGTTACTCGATCGTTCATACAGAAGAAAGAAAGAAACGATCAAGCATATAGAGAGAAGGATGTAACCGTTTAAGTCGATCGCCATGGAACCAGTCGAAATCACCCGAAGGCTATGGGCGATGGGTTATCCGTTCCATCCACTCACCTTAGAAGTGTGTTCTTGATTCAAGGTCCCAGTACACGATTATTTCTCCTTCGGACCCATTGTTGATTTTTTCTTCAAGATGTTGCAGTCGAATTGCCTTCTTGGCTTGATTCCGATCAAGTCTTTCTCCAAAAATCGCCCCAAGTTCTTCTCCTTCGGTTTGCCTTTTTGTTCTTATCATTTTGTGAGTTTCCTAATGAAATTCTTTGTCGAAAACTGCCCCCAAGGCCCCAGATATAAAGAAGACTCAGCCAAAACCCGCCTTCGGCAAAACGGTGCCTTTTTGGAAACCGTCTGGAAGGTTATCCACATGCGCCCCTTCAGCCCAAAACCACCAAATACGCTTCACACACGTGCCTCAGCCAACTTTTGATTGATACCTGATCCGATTATCACTTGGATAAGCACCCTGACCCAACTAGCTGGGTCAACCGTCGAACAATCCACCAAGGTGAGTTGAGCTCCCCGACAGTTAGTCAAGCAGACTGAGCTGGGTCTACTAGCTGACCGAGCTAACTAGCTTACAGAACTCACCCTGAGCTCAGTCCAGCTCGTCCCAGCTCCATACAGCTCGCCCAAGCTCCATCCAGCTCGTTTCACTCTTTCCTTAGCTCGGTCCATCTTCTTTTTCCTCATTTTCCTCGTTTTCTTGGCTAAGTGCCGATCATTGTTTGGACGTAACCCAATATTCGTACCATGGAATGCTTCCCTTTTCTCTTACGACCAGCTTGCATGTTCCCTCTTCATGTGGTCCATCCCAACAATATCCTATCTAGGATCAAGGATCCTATAGTCTAGGTGCATCATGATCTGGTAATAGCCTGAGAAGGCGTCCTTGAAAGTGAGGATCTTATTTTTCGCGGTTGACTCGACTAACCGATCGATATGAGGGAGTGGGAAACTATCCTTTGGCCAGGCTTTATTTAAGTCGGTGAATTCAACGCATACTCGCCACTTCTTGTTCTTTTTCTTGACCACTACCGGGTTCACCAGCCATTTTAGGTAGCATACCTCGGTTATAGAACAAGCTTTGAGTACCACTCGACTTCTTTTTCACCGCTTTTAAACTTTTTGGTCCAAGCTATTGTTTTTCTGCCTGATGGGCTTGATGTGGGATCCATAAGCTCATAGGAGACGATATGGGGATTGATACCTTTCACATCTGACGTAGTCCAAGCGCAGGTTGACGTGTTTGACTTCGGAAGGCGATGATCTTCCCTTGTAATTCATCGGAGAGGTATACACCAACTCTGATGATTTTTCTCGGGTATGTGTCATCGATGGATACTTCTAGGACTTCCTCTTTCTGTGGGTAGGCTTTGTGAATAGGTTTCCAAATCGAGTTGCGTGGCTCGTCGATTGCTGTAATTTGATGATAGCAATCAGAATATCTCGCGCGGCTTGCTGATCTCCGCACAGCGTATGTATATGTCCCTCTGGGCCAGGAAACTTGACACACTGATGATAAGTTGATGAAATTGCGTGAATCGAGTGTATCCACGGGGTGCCAAGGATGGCGTTGTATGGAGCTGATAGGGCCTGATATTTACCACTATTATGCCATGATATCAGCCCTATTTAGAGCCTATTATATATATTTTTGGAGTATGTTTTAGAGTATTTTCAGGTTCAGGTACGTTCTAAAGAACTTTGGGGATTCTTGAGCTTTTAGAAATGCACAACTGCCAGATGCGTCAGATTTCTAGCTATGTATGGATATATTCCCACTGTAATATTGAGCTGATATACTTACAGAAGATACAGATTTGAGTTAAGTTTCCAATGCCACTGTTTTAAGGTCAATCAGGATCCTACAGCCAAAGTTATGCCCGTTTTACTGGAGAGTGGTATGTCTACCTCACAAGAGGAAACTGTCGAGAAGATGAATGAGTGTCGATCGACGGTGATCCCAGAAGACAGGCCCGGATTGTTTTAGAATGACTTAAGCCCAGAAGCCATCACAAATTACTATAATGCTCTTGGACGACTTAAAACCCTATTTATGTATTTCTATGTCATTGTTTAGGCAACAAGCTTTGTTATATCTATTGATCTTGGGTAAGGAGAGAAGGGAGGAACACCTTCAAAGTTCTCCTGGAACTCCTTTGGTTCTTAATTTGATTTATATTCTATATCTAATTCATCTATGTTTTTTGTGAGAAATATCACGGCTGAGTAGATCTCTTGTTAGGTTTAGGTTTTATTAATGGTATTGATGGATTAGCCAAACAGTAGAATTGCTAGAATGATTATTAGATCTATCAATAGAATTGTGTTTATTGCTTTTGTTCTAGAGTAGGTAACTAGAACCCTTATCATAGGATAGTTAGGCGTAAGCGAGAGCATGGTCTACTACCAAAATTAATCTTGTTGAGCTAGGTTGCTGGAAACAAACGAGAGGAGATTTGGTTAATTTAGTGAACTTATCTAATTAGGTCATAAAGCTTGACTGAAAAGACCATCGATCAACGCAGGATCATTGCCATCAATCGACGGTCATTTCGTGTCATCTGAGACATCAGACTTAGTCAACAGATTACACTTACGGCAAGAGCTTGTTGTCTTTTACAATGATATCGAGCTCTATGATTAATAACCTTAGCTTCTATCCTCTATAATCCACTTGCCTGAAGCCCTAGATCTAGCTATTTATTATTATTATTCACTTACCAATCAATTAATTATCTGCTATAGTTTACTTACGGCTTATTAATCTATTTTCCTAGCTTAATTACGACTGTATTGAGTTTATTGTGTTCCCACGCTCCATATGGATTTGATCCCTAAATACTACAATTTGACCTCTCTTGACAAGAGTAGTTAATTTGATAGAATCTGCATTCAGATACATAAAACCCCTCCTAGCAAATTTTGCGCCAATGTCGGGGAGCGAGGATTCACCGTTAAACTCAATTTGTTTGATTTAGTCTACGTAATTTTCTATGTTAGTTTATTTACATAAAACCATTTTCTTGTGTTTCAGGTACATACATATTAGTACCAGAAAGCATTGAGGAGAGGATTTTTGGGTTCTTCAAAAATGGAACCTGCTTATTCACGCACGATCCATAAGTCTACGAGGGCATCGCTATCAAAGAGAGGCGAGCTTCAATCGACACCAATACTTCACCTTCGACCGATACTAACATCATGACATCGATCGACACCCACACTTCGCCGTTGATTGATACTACTTGCTAGAAGAAATAGAATGTTGAACTGCTCATACTTGAACGCTAATGAGAATGGGATCTTACGAGACGAAGAAGGTCCCCTTCGCAGCAGTACAGGGCAATTGGTTCATGCACAGTGGACTACAATCTCTGATGCTACTTCTGTAGCTGTGAATTATGGGATTGAACGATAAAAGCCACTTAGAGACTACAATAGGCCTGAGAATTTCTTGGGAGAGCCGAGTAGAGTAGAAGAAGCTGATATTAGTGATCCGACTTCAGCATCCATCGACGCTAAGACTTCAATGTCGGCCGACGTTAAGACTTCAACATTGACTGACACTAACCCATGTTGTCGATTGACACCATTCTTGGAGCCAGAGAAATCAGTGAAGCAATTGGATGAAGCACAACCTGAAGATTTGGTCAGGACTCGGAGCAGAAGCTTGATGACGATCAGCACACTTCAAGAATAGATCTGGAAACTTCACAAAAAAACTAGCATCGATCTGCACCCACCTGGCTGCATCGATTGACACTACACAACTGATATTGATCGACACTTTTATTGGAAGAACCAGGTTACACAGTTGAGCTGGAACCAGTTGAGGAGAGAATGCACAAGTCTGAGACCTCTCACCTTGCTGTCCCTGAACATCTACGACCACCTATCTGCACAAAAGACGCTGCTTGTTTCCACAAAAGAGCGAAGATGGTACATGACCTTGTGAAACTCAGTGCTGTTTTTGAGGTTGAATTTCCTATTCCACCAGATAGAAATGTGCATATGGATCTCTACGTTGAGGACCATCGGTCGGAGCATCGATCGACACCATCATTGGGGAATCGATCGACGTCACCATTGGAACATGACCATCAGTTGACATCAACATCGTGAAATCAATCGATACTCTTTTACAGAGTCTGGTATCGAATTTCTCTCTCAAGCTATTTACTTATGATTTATTTTTTGCTAACCAATCCGGGACGGATTACACTGGGAACAATGTAATTTAAGTCTGGGGGAGGTTCGCTAATGCTATTTGATTTGTTTTGAGCCTTATTTAATATATATATATAACTTTTTTAAGAAGTTTTATTGAGTCAAGAAGGGGATTGTGATCAAGATTTATTATTAACTAACCACACTTTAGCTCCATTCTTAGAAGGTTGTTTGCAAAGATTCTTAGAGATACCAAAGTGGAACATTAGGCCACTATATCACACTTGCTTTAAAAGTTTGAAGGAACCGAAGCTGATTTCCAACACTAATCCTGACATTATTTGCTTGCTTTGGGGCTTGGTATACACTGGATCAGATTCATTCTGCAAGTCTGTAGGTACAAGTCATTGCACCTTTGGTTCCCTTCTCTCTCTCTCTTTCCTTGGCATCAGCCTAAAAGCTTAAAATATTGGGATGACTTCCTGAGATGCAGAGGGGCATGTACATTACCGATGACCCCACTATTCTAATTCAGCGAAACTATCACACAATGTTGGAAGCGAAGGATAGGTACATTACCGAAGACTCCACTATTCGCCTACAACTTTTCCCAAAAAGCAAGAAAAAATAAAAAAATAAAAAGAAAAGAAAAAAAAGTAGATGAAAATTGAAAATAAGATGGCAAGATGGAATGTATTAGCATCATTGTCCATTAAGTCTAAGACCATAAATGATTAAGTGAAGAGAGAAAAGAGGGAATAAAGGAATCAGAGAACACTTTATGCCTGGTTGTTCAGATACTTGCAAAGGTAAGAGTCCATGTGTCCTTTGATCGATACTCCCAAGGTAAAGCATGCACTTTTATTTTTATGCAAAGAAATGAAATCAGTAGAGAGGTGAGTCAGACTAGTATTTGCTAAGTTGTTGCTAGAATGGATCTGGTTGTTATACTAGGATAGGGTATATGAAGTTTCTCTATGGTTGACTTGACATGATGTGGGTGCAACAAAGTAGGGTGATAGTTATACATAAGGCATTATGTGAGTCTCCGCTTTTCAAAACCTCTTTCACATGCTTTGTTTGCTTGAGGACTAGTGATATCACTCAAATTACCCTAAGGAGTGACTTTTACTATCTCAAACAAGAGGTTCAACTGTAGTACTTAGGGATCGAATCCACAGGGAGCGTGGACACATAATAGACAATAGATGTTTAGATTAAGCTAGGCAAACAGTTTATTAAAGAAGTAATAGTAGTCAAGTAGGAATGTGATTGGTTTGATAACAATAAGATGAAATAGCTAGGTCTAGGGATTTATCAATCAATGGATTCAAAACACAAATCAAGGATGCTAAGGGCTTTATAGATCAAATTCTAGAACTCAAATTCAATAAGGAAGTAATCCAGCTCTCCATGTAATCAAAAATCAGATGCCTAAATTCTATGTTCCAGCTCACGCATGCAAACCAGGAACGAGCGTCGATCGATACCAACGCTTGGGTATCAATCGATGCTACCTCAGACAAGAATTAACACACATATCGGTAATGTTCAACTAGATCCTATACCAACTCTCGTATGTGCCTTGATATCAAATCCACACAGGGCTCGGGTTCCGTTAATTAATTGCACTCTCGTGCCTCTCAATTGTCCTATGAGTCTAGGTTCAAGTAATCAGTCACACTCTCGTGCTATTCTACTACTCTAGATCCTAGTATTACAAGCCACCTTGGTGTTGAGATCTATAGATACTAGCAATTCTATCACTATCAGCTTGACACTAAGAACATGAAATCCGTAAACCTAACAAGATGATTACTCAGACATGGAAGCAATAACAGAAATCATAGTCTGAATAAGTAATAGATATAGGAATCAATATAAAACCAAAGAGTTCTAAACAATCTCTAAAGAAGAATTGATATTCCTCCAATGGCTTAGAATACTATATAAATTAGGTCTAAACTCGTTCAGGGGTACTTTGGTAAATTATGGTGGCTTTGGGCTTAAGTCGGCCATAAAACAAGCCAGGCCTGTCTTATGAGATCACCGCCGATCGACACTAAGGCTGTGCTGTCGATTGACCCTCATTCATCTTCTCGAAAACTTCCTCTCGCGAGGTAGAGAGACCACTCTCCAGTAAAATGGGCATAACTTTGGCTGTAGGATCCTGATCGACCTCAAACTGGTGGCATTGGAAATATACCTCAAAGATCTATCTACTATCACAAATAATCTCATTCTCAACGAGAAAAGGTCTCCATCTATAGCAAAATATCTGACGCATATGCGCAGTTCTGCATCTCTAAATGCTACAGAATCACAAAAGTTCTCCAGAACGTACCTGAGCATAAAATACTCTAAAACATACTCTAAACACATATAATAGACTCTAAATAGTGTTGATATCATGGCATAATATGGGTATATATCAGGCCCTATAAACAAGCAAAAGGCTAAGTCTGGGGGAGTTGATAGGGCATGATATTTACCACTATTGTGCAATGATATCAGCCCTCTTTAAAGCCTATTATATGTTTTTGGAGTGTTTTTAGTGTATTTTCAGGTTCATGTACGTTATGGAGAACTTTGGTGATTCTTGAGCTTTTAGAGATGCAGAATTGCGCAGATGCGTCAGATGTTTAACGATAGAGATTTGTGTTAGGTTTCCAATGCCACCGATTTGAACTCAATTAGGATATTATAGCCAAAGTTAGGTCTGTTTTACTAGAGAGTGGTATGTCTACCTCGCGAGAGAAAGTTGTCGAGAAGATGAATGAGTGTTGATCGACGGAAAAGCCTTGGTGTCGATTGACGGTAATCCTAGAAGACAGGCCCGACTTGTTACGGCCGACTTAAGCGCAGAAGCAATCACAAATTACCAGAATACCCTTAGACGACATAAATCTTATTTATGTGTTTTTATTCCATTGTTTAGGCAACAATCTTTATTCTATTTATTGTTCTAGGGTTAGGAGAGAAGGGAGGAACTCCTTCGGAGTCCTCTTGGAACTCCTTCGGAGTCCTCTTCGAACTCCTTCGGAGTCCTCTTGGAACTCCTTTGGTTCTTTATTTAGTTTTTATTCTATATCTATTTTATCTATGATTTATGTGACAAATATCATTTCTGAGTAGATCTATTGTTAAGTTTAGTGTTTATTAATGGTATTGATGGATTAGCCAAACAGTAGTGTTGCTAGGGTGATTATTAGATCTATCAATAGAATTGTGTTTATTGCTTGTGTTCTAGAGTAGTTAACTAGAACCCTGATCATAGGATAGTTAGGCGTAAGCGAGAGCATGGTTTACTACCAAAATTAATCATGTTGAAATAGGTTGCTAGAAACAAAAGAGAATTGATTTAGTTAATTTAGTGAACTTATCGAATTAGGTCATAATGCTTGACTCAAGAGACCATCGATCGACGTAGGATCATTGTCATCGATCGACGCAGGATCATTGCCACCGATCGCCGGTCATTCCGTGCAACAAGCGAGAGCTGAGACATCGGACTTAGTCAATAGATTAGACTCGCGTCGAGAGCTTTTCGTATGTTACATTAGATATCGAGTTAAAGAGAAGCAAGCATGGATCGACACCAATACTTCACCGTCGACCGATATTAACATCATGACATTGATCGACACCCACACTTCGCTGTCGATCGATACTACTTGCAGGAAGATAGAGAATGTTTAAATGCTCATACCTGAAACTGAAGAGAATGGGACCTTACGAGACGAAGAAGGTCACCTTCGCAGCAGTACAGGGCAATTGATTCATGCACATGGGACTACAATCCTGATGCTACTGCTGTTACTGTGAATTCTAGGATTGAACGACAAAAGGTACTTAGAGACTACAACAGGCCTGAGAATTTCTACGCCAAAAGGTTTGCGATTCGTTGGTCTGCACCCCAATGGAAGGTCTTTGAGCTGAATCCTGCATATATCTCTCTTGTGGATCAATATCTTTGTCATGGTCTTCCTCATGAATGTCCCACTAACCACCTTGAATCAATCGATGATTTAGCATCGCCCATTAAGTACAATGGAGTCTTCTAAGGTTACTAATGCTGCAAACTATTCCCATACTCTCTTGCTGGAGAAGCAGTATGTTGTTTCAAGAGGTTCCCACCAGGATCTCTCACTACCTGGAATGACATCACAGACACCTTCCTCACCAACTTTCTCTATGATACTGAGGAACAAGAAGAAGATGGATAAGGAGAGCCGAGCAGAGTAGAAGAAGCTGATATTAGTGATCCGACTTCCGCATCGATTGACGCTAAGACTCCAATGTCGACCGACGTTAAGACTTCAACATCGACTGACACTAACCCATGTTGTCGATTGACACCATTCTTGGAGCCAGAGAAATCAGTGAAGCAATTGGATGAAGCACAACCTGAAGATTTGGTCAGGACTCGGAGCAGAAGCTTGATGACGATCAGCAAACTTCCAGAATAGATCTGGAAACTTCACAAAAAACTAGCATCGATCTGCACCCACCTGACTGCATTGATTGACACTACACAACTGATATTGATCGACACTTTTATTGGACGAACCAGGTTACACAGTTGAGCTGGAACCAGTTGAGGAGAGAATGCACAAGTCTGAGACCTCTGACCTTGCTGTCCCTGAACATCTACGACCACCTATCTGCACAAAAGAAGTTGCTTGTTTCCACAAAAGAGCGAAGATGGTACATGACCCTGTGAAGTTTGTTGTTCCCTGTGCTGTTTTTGAGGTTAAATTTCCTATTCCACCTGATGGAAGTGTGTATATGGATCTCTACGTTGAGGACCGTCGGCCGCAGTATTGATCGACACCATCATTGGTGAATCGATCAACCCCATCACTAGAACATGACCATCGGTCGACATCAACAACGTGACATCGATTGATACTCTATTACAGAGTCTGGTATCGAGTTTCTCTCTTAAGCTATTTACTTATGATTTGATTTTTCCTTACCAATCCGGGACAAATTACACTAGGACAGTGTAATTTAAGTCTAGGGGAGGTATGCTAATGATATATATATGTGTATGTGTTTTTCAAGAAGTTTTATTGAGTCAATAAGGGGACTGTGATCAAGATTTATTATTGACTAACCACAGTTTACCACCATTCTTAGAAGGTTGTTTGCAGAGATTACTAGAGATACCAAAGTGGATCATCATGCCACTATATCACACTTGCGTAGGAAGTTTGAAGGAACTGAAGCTGATTTACAACACTAATCCTGACATTATTTGCTAGCTTTGGGGCTTGTTATACAGTGGATCGGATTCCTTCTGCAAGTTTTTAGGTACAAGTTATTGCACCTTTGGTTCCCTTCTCTCTCTCTCTCTTCAGCATCTATCTAAAAGCTTAAAATATTGAGATGACTTCCCAAGATGCAGAGGGCTAGGTACATTACCGATGACCCCACTATTCTAATTCGGAGGAACGATCACACATTGTTGGAAGCGAGGGGTAGGTACATTACCGATGACCCTACTATTCGCCTACAACTTAGCCCAAAAACCAAAAGAAAAAATATAAATAAAAAGAAAAGGAAATAAGAAGAAAATTGAAAATGAGATGGCAAGATGGACTGTATTAGCATCATTGTCCATTAAGTTTAAGATCTAAATATATTCAGAGAAGAGAGAAAAGGCGGAAGAAAAGAATCAGAGAAGACTTTGTACCAGGTTGTTCAGATACTTGTAGAGGTAAGAGTCCATGTGTCCTTTGATCGATACTCCCAAGGTAAAACCTACACTTTTATTTTATGCAAAGAAATGAAATCAGTAGAGGGGTGAGTCAGAATACTTTTTGCTAGTTGTTTGTAGAATGGATCAGGTTGCTATACTAGGATAGGGTATATAAAGTTTCTCTGTGATTCACTTGACAAGATGTGGTTACAATAAAGTAGGTTGATAGTTATACTTATGGCATTATGTGAGTCTCCAGTTTTCAAAATCTCTTTCACAGGCTTTGTTTGCTTGAGGACAAGCAAAAGGTTAAGTCTTGCGGAGTTAATAGGGCCTGATATTTACCACTTTTTGCCATGATATCAGCCCTGTTTAGAGTCTATTATATGTGTTTGGAGTATGTTTTAGAGTATTTTCAGGTTCAGTTACGTTCTGGAGATCTTTGGTGATTTTTCAACTTTTAGTGATGCAGAACTGCGTAGATGCGGCATATGTTTAACTATGGATGAAGAACTTCCCACGGTGAGATTGATCTCATTTTTAACAGAATATATAGCTTTGAGTCAGGTCTCCAATTCCACCGCTTTCAGGTCAATCAGAATCCTATAGCCAAAGTTTTGCATGTTTTATTGGAGAGTGGTATGTCTACCTCGCGAGGGAAGCTGTCTTAAAGATGAATGAGTGTCGATCGACGACACAGCCTTGGTGTCGATCGACGGCACATCCTTAGTGTCGATCGAAAGTGTTCCCAGAAGAAAGGATCGACTTGTTTTATGGCCGACTTAAGCCAATAAGCCATACAAATTACCAGAATGCCCTTGGATGACTTAAAACCCTATTTATGTGTTTTTATGCCATTGTTTAGGTAACAAGCTTTATTCTATCTATTGTTCTAGGGTTAGGGGAAAGGGAGGAACTCCTTTGGTCCTTTATTTTATTTATATTCTATATATATTTCATGTATGATTTCTGTGACAAAAATCATGTCTCAATGGATATTTTTTAGGTTTAAAGTTTATTAATGGTATTGATGGATTAGCAAAACAGTAGAAATGCTAGGATGATTATTTGATCTATCAATAGAATTGTGTTTATTGCTTGTGTTCTAGGATAGGTAACTAGAACCCAGATCATAGGATAGTTAGCCGCAAGCGAGAGCATGGTCTACCACCAGAATTAATCTTGTTGAGCTAGGTTGCTAGAAACAAACGAGAGTTGATGTAGTTAATTTAGTGAACTTATCGAATTAGGTCATAAATCTTAACTCAAGAGACCACCGATCAATGCAGTATCATTGCCATCGATTGATTTTTATTCCGTGTCAACAAGCGAGAGCTAAGACATCAGAATTAGTCAATAGATTATGCTCGCGGCGAGAGCTGGTCTTCTTTTACAATATATATCAAGTTCTATGATTAATACCCCTAGCTTTTATCCTCTATAATGCACTTGCCTGAAACCCTAGATCTAGCTATTTATTATTATTGTTCACTTACCAATCAATCAAACATATGCTATAGTTTACTTACTGCTTATTAATCTATTTGCCTAGCTTAATCGTGACTGTACTGAGTTTATTGTGTGCTCACGCTCCCTGTGGATTCGATCCCTAAATACTACAATTTGACCTCTCCTGACAAGAATAGTTCGTAGGGTTAATCTGATAGAGTTTGCATAGAAATACATAAAAACTCTCTTGTCAAATTTCACGCCAGTGTCGGGGAGCGAGGATTCACCGTTAAACTCAATTTGTTTGATTTAGTCTAGGTATTTTTCTACTTTAGTTTATTTACATAAAACATTTTCTTGTGTTTCAGGTAGATACATATTAGTACCAGGAAGCAATGAGGAGAGGATCTTTGGTTTCTTCAAAAAAGGAACCTGGTGATTCACGCAGGATCCATAAGTCTACGGGGGCATTCGACACCCTCCAAGCAGTGATCGCTAGCAAAGAGAGGCGAGAATCGATCTACACCAATACTTCACCAATACTAACATCATGACATCGATCGACACCCACACTTCGACGTCAAACGATACTACTTGCAGGAAGACAAAGAATGTTTAACTGCTCATACTTGAAGCTGATGAGAATGGTACCTTAGGAGACGAAGGAGGTCACATTTGCAGAAGTACAAGGCAATTGATTCATGCACAGGGGACTACAAGCCCTGATGCTACTTCTGTTACTGTGAATTCTGGGATTGAACGACAAAAGGCACTTAGAGACTATGACAGGCCTGTGGATTTCTACGCCAAAAGGTTTGCTATTCGTCGTTCTGCACCACAATGGAATGTCTTTGAGCTGAATCCTGCATATATCTCTCTTGTGGGTCAGCATCCTTTTCATGGTCTTCCAAATGAATATCCCACTAACCACCTTGAATCATTTGATGGTTTAGCATAGCCCATTAAGTGCAATGGAGTCGCTGAAGATTACTACTTCTGCAAACTATTCCCATACTCTTTTGCTGGAGAAGTAGCATGTTGGTTCAAGAGGTTGCCACCAGGATCTCTCACTACCTGGAATGACATCAGGAACACCTTCCTCACAAACTTTCTCTATGATACTGACGCAAATATGGAGATCTAGATTGAAACTATGCTGAGATATAATGTAGAGGAAGAAGAAGAAGATGGATATGGAGAGCCGAGCAGAGTAAAAAAAGTTGATATTAGTGATCCGACTTCAGCATCGATTGAAGGTAAGACTTCAATGTCGACCGAAGTTAAGACTTCAACATCGACTGACACTAACCCATGTTGTCGATTGACACCATTCTTGGAGCCAGAGAAATTCGTGAAGCAATTGGATGAAGCACAACCTGAAGATTTGGTCAAGACTCGGAGTAGAAGCTTGATGACGATCAGCACACTTCAAGAATAGATCTGATAACTTCACCAAAAACTAGCATCGATATGCACCCACCCGACTGCATCAATTGACACTACAGAACTGATATCGATCGACACTTATTATTGGATGAACCAGGTTACACAGTTAAGCTGGAACCAGGTTACACAAGTCTGAGACCTCTCACCTTGTTGTCCCTGAACATCTACGACCACCTATCTGCACAAAAGAAGCTGTTGGTTTCCACAAAAGAGCGAAGATGGTACATGACCCTGTGATTTTTTTGGTTTCCAGTGCTGTTTTTGAGGTTGAATGTCCTATTCCAGCAGATGGAAGTGTGTATATGGATCTCTACGTTGAGGGCCATCGGTCGCAGCATCAATCGACCCCATCATTGGTGAATAGATCGACGCCACCATTGGAACATTACCATCTGTCGACATCAACATCGTGACATCGATCGATACGCTTTTACAGAGTCTGGTATCGAGTTTCTGTCTTAAGCTATTTATTTATGATTTGATTTTTCCTAACCAATCCGAGACAGATTACACTGGGGACAGTGTAATTTAAGTCTGGGGGAGGTTTCCTAATGCTATTTAATTTGTTTTGAGCCTTATTTACATATATATATATATATATATATATATATATATATATTTGTTTTCAAGAGGTATTATTGAGTCAAGAAGGGGATAGTGATCAAGATTTATTATTGACTAACCACACTTTAGCAACATTCTTAGAAGGTTGTTTGCAGAGATTACTAGAGATACCAAAGTGGATCATCCTTCCACTATATCACACTTGCGTAGAAAGTTTGAAGGGACCGAAGTTGATTTCCAACACTAATCCTGACATTATTTACTTGCTTTGGGGCTTGGTATACACTGGATCGGATTCCTTCTGCAAGTTTGTAGGTACAAGTTATTGCACCTTTGGTTCCCTTCTCTCTCTCTCTCTCTTTAGCATCTACCTAAAAGCTTAAAAGATTGAGATGACGTCCCCAGATACAGTGGGCTAGGTACATTACCGATGACTCCACTATTCTAATTCAAAGGAACAATCACACATTGTTGGAAGCGAGGGGTAGGTACATTACCGATGACCCTACTATTCGCCTACAACTTTGGTCAAAAAGCAAGAGAAATTTTTTAAAATTAAAACAAAAAGAAAAGAAAGTTGAAAATAAGATGGTAAGATAGACTATATTAGAATCATTGTCCATTAAGTTTAAGATCTAAAAATATTCAGAGAAGAGAGGAAAGGGGGAAAATGAAATCAAAGAAGACTTTGTGCCATGTTGTTCAGATACTTGTAGAGGTAAGAGTCCATGTGTCTTTTGATCGATACTCCCAAGGTAAAACCTTCACTTTTATTTTATGCAAAGAAATGAACTCACTATAGGGGTGGGTCATAATAGTATTTGCTTGTTGTTGGTAGATCGGATCATGTTGCTATACTAGGATAGGGTATATGAAGTTTCTCTCTGATTGACTTGACAAGATGTGGTTGCAACAAAGTAGGGTGATAGTAATACGTAAGGCATTATGTGAGTCTCCGCTTTTCAAAACCTCTTTCACATGCTTTGTTTTCTTGAGGAAAAGAAAATGGTTAAGTCTGGCAGAGTTGATATGGCCTGATATTTACCACTAATTTTCAATGATATCAGCCCTATTTAGCGTCTATCATATTGGTTTGGAGTATGTTTTAGAATATTTTCAGGTTCAGTTATGTTCTGGAAAACTTTGGTGATTCTTGAGCTTTTAGAGATGCAGAACTACGTAGATGCGTCAGATGTGTCAGATGTTTAGCTATGGATGGATATCTTCCCACGGTGAGATTGATCTTATATTTTACTAATATATATAGGTTTGAGTTAGGTTTCCAATGCCACCGGTTTAGGTCAATCAGAATCTTACAGCCCAAGTTATGCATGTTTTACTGGAGAGTATGTCTACCTCGTGAGGGAAGCTGTCAAAAATATGAATGAGTGTCGATCGACGGCACAGCCTTGGTGTCGATCATTGGCACACCCTTGGTGTCGATCGATGGTTATACCAAAAGACATGCTCGACTTGTTTTATGGCCAACTTAAGCCCATAAGCCATCACAAATTACAAGAATGCCCTTGGGCGACTTAAAACCCTTTATATGTGTTTCTATGCCATTGTTTAGGCAACAAGCTTTATTCTATCTATTCTTATTGGGTTAGGGGAAAAGGGAGGAACTCCTTCAGAGTCCTCCTGGAACTCATTTGGTTCTTTATTTGATTTATATTGTGTATCTATTTCATCTATGATTTTTGTGACAAAAATCATGTCTCATTAGATATCTTGGTAGGTTTAGGGTTTATTAATGGTATTGACGGATTAGCCAAACAGTAGAATTGCTAGGATGATTATTAGATCTATCAATAGAATTGTGTTTATTGCTTGTGTTCTAGGGTAGGTAACTATAACCCTGATCATAGGATCGTTAGGCGCAAGCGAGAGCATGGTCTACTACCAGAATTAATCTTGTTGAGCTGGGTTGCTAGAAACAAACGAGAGTTGACTTAGTTAATTTAGTGAACTTATCGAATTAGGTCATAAATCTTGACTCAAGAGACCACCGATTAATGCAGGATCATTCCCATCGATCGACGGTTGTTCCGTGTCAACAAGCGAGAGTTGAGACATCGGACTTAGTTAATATATTAGACTCGCGGCGAGAGCTAGTCGTCTTTTACATTATATATCAAGTTCTATGATTAACACCCTTAGCTTATATCCTCTATAATCCACTTGCCTGAAACTAGATCTAGTTATTTATTATTATTGTTTATTTACCAATCAATCAATTATATGTTATAGTTTACTTACTGCTTATTAATATATTTTCTTAGCTTAATGGCGATTGTATTGAGTTTATTGTGTACCTATGCTCCATGTGGATTTGATCCCTAAATACTATAATTTGAACTCTCTTAACAAGAGTAGTTCGTAGGGTTAATTTGATAGAGTTTTTATTGAAATACATAAAAACCCTCCTGTCAAATTCCGCGCCAATGTCGGGGAGCGAGGATTCGCCATTAAACTCAATTTGTTTGGTTTAGTCTACGTAATTTTCTATGTTATTTTATTTACATAAAAACATTTCCTTGTGTTTCAGGTACATACATATTCGTACCAGGAAGCAATAAGGAGAGCATTTTTGGGTTCTTCAAAAAAGGAACATGCTGATTCACGCACGATCCATAAGTCTACGAGGGCATTCGACACCCTCCAAGCAGTGATCGCTAACAAAGACATGCAAGCAACTATCAACACCAATACTTCACCGTCGATCGATACTACTTGCAGGAAGACAGAGAATGTTGAACTGCTCATACTAGAAGCTGATGATAATCGGATATTACGAGACGAAGAAATTCGCCTTCGCAACAGTACAAGGCAATTGATTCATCCACAGGGGACTGCAATCCCTGATTCTACTGCTGTTACTTTGAATTTTGGGATTGACGACAAAAGGCACTTAGAGACTACAACAGGCCTGAGGATTGGGTATAAGATGGCAAGATGGACTGTATTAACATCATTGTCCATTAAGTTTCTAAAAATATTCAGAGAGAGAGAGAGAAAAGGGGAAGAATGGAATCAGAGAAGACTTTGTGCCAAGTTGTTCAGATACTTATAGAGGTAAGAGTCCATGTGTCCTTTGATCGTTACTCCCAAGGTAAAACATGCACTTTTATTTTATGCAAATAAATGAAATCAGTAGAAGGGTGAGTCGTAATAGTATTTGCTAGTTGTTGGTAGAATGGATCATGTTGCTATACTAGGATAGGGTATATGAAGTTTCTCTGTTATTGACTTGACAAGATGTGGTTGCAACAAAGTAGGGTGATAGTAATACTTAAGGCATTATGTGAGTCTCCACTTTTCAAAACCTCTTTCACAGGCTTTGTTTTCTTGAGGATAAGCAAAAGGTTAAGTCTGGCGGAGTTGATAGGGCCTGATATTTACCACTATTTTCCAATGATATCCGCCCTATTTAGAGTATATCATATGGGTTTGGAGTATGTTTTAGAATATTTTCAGTTTCAGTTACGTTCTGGAGAACTTTGGTGATTCTTGAGCTTTTAGAGTTGCAGAACTGCGGAGATGCGTCAGATGTTTAGCTAAGGATGGAGATCTTCCCACGGTTAGATTGATCTCATATTTTACTAATATATAGTTTTAGTTAGGTTTTCAATGCCACCGGTTGAGGTCACTCAGAATCCTACAGCCCAAGTTATGCATGTTTTACTGGAGAGTGGTCTGTCTACCTCACGAGGGAAGCTGTCAAAAATATGAATGAGTGTCGATCGACGGCACAGCCTTGGTGTCGATCGTCCGCACACACTTGGTGTCGATCGTCCGCACACACTTGGTGTCGATCGACGGTGATACCAGAAGACAGGCTCGACTTGTTTTATGGCCGACTTAAGCCCATAAGCCATCACAAATTACAAGAATGCCCTTGGACTACTTAAAACCCTTTATATGTGTTTCTATGCCATTGTTTAGGCAACAAGCTTTATTCGATCTATTCTAATTGGTTTATGGTAAAAGGGAGGAACTCCTTCAGAGTCCTCCTGGAACTCCTTTGGTTCTTTATTTGATTTATATTTTGCATCTATTTCATCTATGATTTTTGTGACAAAAATCATGTCTCATTAGATATCTTGGTAGGTTTAGGGTTTATTAATGGTATTGACGGATTAGCCAAACAGTAGAATTGCTAGGATGATTATTAGATCTATCAATAGAATTGTGTTTATTGCTTGTGTTCTAGGGTAGGTAACTATAACCCTGATCATAGGATCGTTAGGCACAAGTGAGAGCATGGTCTACTACAAGAATTAATCTTGTTGAGCTAGGTTGCTAGAAACAAACGAGAGTTGACTTAGTTAATTTAGTGGACTTATCGAATTAGGTCATAAATCTTGACTCAAGAGAACACCGATCAATGTAGGATCATTGCCATCGATCGACGGTCGTTCCGTGTCAACAAGCGATAGTTGAGACATCGGACTTAGTTAATATATTAGACTCGCGGCGAGAGCTAGTCGTCTTTTACATTATATATCAAGTTGTATGATTAACACTCTTAGCTTATATCCTCTATAATCCACTTGCCTGAAACCCTAGATCTAGTTATTTATTATTATTGTTTATTTACCAATCAATCAATTATATGTTATAGTTTACTTACTGCTTATTAATATATTTTCTTAGCTTAATGGCGATTGTGTTGAGTTTATTGTGTACCTATGCTCCATGTGGATTTGATCCCTAAATACTATAATTTGAACTCTCTTAACAAGAGTAGTTCGTAGGGTTAATTTGATAGAGTTTTTATCGAAATACATAAAAACCCTCTTGTCGAATTCCGCGCCAATGTCGGGGAGCGAGGATTCGCCATTAAACTCAATTTGTTTGGTTTAGTCTACGTAATTTTCTATGTTATTTTATTTACATAAAAACATTTCCTTGTGTTTCAGGTACATACATATTCGTACCAGGAAGCAATAAGGAGAGCATTTTTGGGTTCTTCAAAAAAGGAACATGCTGATTCACGCACGATCCATAAGTCTACGAGGGCATTCGACACCCTCCAAGCAGTGATCGCTAACAAAGACAGGCGAGCATCGATCGACACCAATAGTTCACCGTCGACCGATACTAACATCATCACATCGATCGACACCCACACTTCGCCGTCGATCGATACTAATTGTAAGAAGACATAGAATGTTGAACTGCTCATACTTGACGCTGATGATAATGCGATCTAACGAGACGAAGAAATTCGCCTTCGCAGCAGTACAAGGCAATTGATTCATGCACATGGGACTGCAAATCCCTGATTCTACTGCTGTTAATTTGAAATCTGGGATTGAATGACAAAAGACACTTAGACACTACAGCAGGCCTGAGGATTTCTACGCCAAAAGGTCTGCGATGCGTCGTTCTGCACCAAAATGGAATGTATTGGAGCTGAATCCTGCATATATCTCTCTTGTGAGTCGGCATCCTTTTCATGATCTTTTTCGTGAATGTCCCACTAACCACCTTGAATCATTCGATGATTTAGCATCGCCCATTAAGTGCAATGGAGTCTCTGAGGATTACTACTTCTGTAAACTATTCCCATACTCTCTTGCTGGAGAAGCAGCATGTTGGTTCAAGAGGTTGCCACCAGGATCTCTCACTAGCTGGAATGACATCACAAACACCTTCCTCACCAAGTTTCTCTATGATACTGAGGCAAATATGGAGACCTAGGTGGAAGATATGGAGAGCCGAGCAGAGTAAAAGAAACTGATATTAGTGATCAGACTTCAGCATCGATCAACGCTAAGACTTCAATGTCGACCAACATTAAGACTTCATCAGGCACTAACCCATGTTGTTGATTGACACCCTTCTTGGAGCCAGAGAAATTTGTGAAGCAATTGGATGAAGCACAACCTGAATATTGGTGAGGACTAGGAGCATAAGCTTGATGACAATCAGCACACTTCGAGAATAGATCTGGAAACTTCATGAAAAAACTAGCATCGATCTGCTCCCACCCGACTGCATCGATCTGCGCCCACTCGACTGCATCGACTGACACTACACAACTGATTTCGATCGCCACTAATTATTGGACGAACGAGGTTACACAGTTGAACTGGAACCAGTTGAGGAGAGAATGCACAAGTCTGAGACCTCTCACCTTGCTGTCCTTGAACATCTACGACCACCTATCTGCATAAAAGAAGCTGCTGGTTTCCACAAAAGAGCGAAGATGGTACATGACCCTGTGGAGTTTGTGGTTCCCAGTGCTGTTCTTGAGGTTGAATTTCCTATTCCACCAAATGGAAGTGCGTACATGGATCTCTACGTTGAGGACCATCGGTCGCAACATCGATCAACACCATCATTAGCGAATCAATCGACGCCACCATTGGAACATGATCATTTGTCGACATCAACATCGTGACATCGATCGATACTCATTTACAGAGTCTGGTATCGAGTTTCTGTCTTAAGGTATTTACTTATGATTTGATTTTTCGTAACCAATCCAGGCCAAATTACACTGGGGGCAGTGTAATTTATGTCTGGGGGAGGTTTGCTAAGGCTATTTAATTTGTTTTGAGCCTTATTTACTATATATATATATATATATATATATATATGTGTGTGTGTGTGTGTGTGTGTTTTTCAAAAAGTTTTATTGAGTCAACAAGGGGACTGTGATCAAGATTTATTATTGACTAACCACACCTTAGCACCATTCTTAGAAGGTTGTTTGCAGAGATTACTAGAGATACCAAAGTGGATCACCATGCCACTATATCACACTTGCGTAGAAAGTTTGAAGGAACCAAAGTTGATATCCAACACTAATCTTGACATTATTTGTTTGCTTTGGGGCTTGGTATACATTGGATCGGATTCCTTCTGAAAGTTTGTAGGTACAAGTTATTGCACCTTTGCTTCACTTTTCTTTCTCTCTCTCTCTCTCTCTCTCTCTTCAGCATCTACATAAAAGCTTAAAAGAGTTAGATGACTTCCCAAGATACAGTGGGCTACGTACATTACTGATGACCCCACTATTCTAATTCGGAGGAACAATCACACATTGTTGGAAGCGAGGGGTAGGTACATTACCGATGACCCTACTATTCGCCTACAACTTAGCCCAAAAACCAAAAGAAAAATTAAAAAAATAAAAAGAAAAGAAAAGAAGAACAAAAATGAAAATGAGATGGCAAGATGGACTGTATTAGCATCATTGTCCATTAAATTTAAGATCTAAAAATATTCAGAGAAGAGAGAAAAGGCGGAAGAAAGGAATCAGAGAAGACTTTGTGCCAGGTTGTTCAGATACTTGTAGAGGTAAGAATTCATGTGTCCTTTGATCATTACTCCCAAGGTCAAACCTGCACTTCTATTTTATGCAAAGAAATGAAATCAGTCGAGGGGTTAGTCATAATAGTATTTGCTAGTTGTTGGTAGAATGGATCATGTTGCTATACTAGGATTGGGTATATGAAGTTTCTCTATGATTGACTTGACAAGATGTGGTTGCAACAAAGTAGGGTGATAGTAATACTTAAGGCATTATGTGAGTCTCCGCTTTTCAAAACCTCTTTCCAAGGCTTTGTTTTCTTGAGGACAAACAAAATGTTAAGTCTAGCGGAGTTGATAGGGCCTGATATTTACCACTATTTTGAAATGATATCAGCCCTATTTAGAGTCTATCATATGGGTTTGGAGTATGTTTTAGAATATTTTCAGGTTCAATTACATTTTGGAGAACTTTGGTGATTTTTGAGCTTTTAGAAATGCATAACTGCGCAGATGCGTCAGATGTTTAGCTATGGATGGGGATCTTCCCACGGTGAGATTAATCTCATATTTTACTAATATATATAGGTTTTAGTTAGGTTTCCAATGCCACCGGTTTTGGTCAATCAAAATCCTACAGCCCAAGTTATGCATGTTTTACTGGAGAGATGTCTGTCTACCATGCGAGGGAAGTTGTCGAAAATATGAATGAGTGTTGATCGACGACACAGCCTTGGTGTCGATCGTCCACACACACTTGGTGTCGATCGACGGTGATACCAGAAGACAGTCTTGACTTGTTTTATGGCCGACTTAAGCCCATTAGCCATCACAAATTACCAGAATGCCCTTGGACTACTTAAAACCCTTTATATGTGTTTCTATGTCATTGTTTAGGAAACAAGCTTTATTCTATCTATTCGTCAGATTCGTCAGATGTTTAGCTATGGATGGGAATCTTCCCACGGGGAGATTGATCTCATATTTTACTAATATATATAGGTTTTAGTTAGGTTTCCAATGCCACCGGTTTTGGTCAATCAAAATCCTACAGCCCAAGTTATGCATGTTTTACTGGAGAGATGTCTGTCTACCATGCGAGGGAAGCTGTCGAAAATATGAATGAGTGTTGATCGACGACACAGCCTTGGTGTCGATCGTCCGCACACACTTGGTGTCGATCGACGGTGATACCAGAAGACAGGCTTGACTTGTTTTATGGCCGACTTAAGCCCATTAGCCATCACAAATTACCAGAATGCCCTTGGACTACTTAAAACCCTTTATATGTGTTTCTATGTCATTGTTTAGGAAACAAGCTTTATTCTATCTATTATTATTGTGTTAGGGGAAAAGGGAGGAACTCCTTTAGAGTCCTCCTAGAACTCCTTTGGTTCTTTATTTGATTTATATTCTGTATCTATTTCATCTATGATTTTGGTGACAAACCCATGTCTCAGTAGATATCTTGTTAGGTTTAGGATTTATTAATGGTACTGACGGATTAGCCAAATAGTAGAATTGCTAGGATGATTATTAGATCTATTAATAGAATTGTGTTTATTGCTTGTGTTCTAGGGTAGGTAACTATAACCCTGATCATAGGATAGTTAGGCGCAAACGAGAGCATGGTCTACTACCAGAATTAATCTTGTGTAGCTAGGTTGCTAGAAACAAATGAGAGTTGACTTAGTTAATTTAGTGAACTTATCGAATTAGTTCATAAAACTTGACTCAAGAGGCCACTGATCAATGCAGGATCATTGCCATCGATCGACGTTCATTCCGTGTCAACAAGCGAGAGCTGAGACATCGGACTTAGTTAATTGATTAAACTCGCGGCAAGAGCTGGTCGTCTTTTACATTATTTATCAAGTTTTATGATTAATACCCTTAGCTTATATCTTTTATAATCAACTTGCCTGAAACCCTAGATCTAGTTATTTAATATTATTGTTCACTTACGAATCAATCAATTATATGCTACTTTACTTACTGATTATTAATCTATTTGCCTAGCTTAATCACGACTGTATTGAGTTTATTGTGTGCCCACGCTTCCTATGGATTTGATCACTAAATACTACAATTTGACCTCTTTTGACAAGAGTAGTTTGTAGGGTTAATTTGATAGAGTTTTTATTGAAATACATAAAAACCCTCCTGTCAAATTCTGCGCCAATGTCGGGGAGCGAGGATTCGCCATTAAACTCAGTTTGTTTGGTTTAGTCTACCTATTTTTCTATGTTAGTTTATTTAGATAAAAACATTTTCTTGTGTTTCATGTACATACATATTAGTACCATGAAGCAATGAGGAGAGGATTTTTTGGTTCTTCAAAAAGGAACATGCTGATTCACTCACTATCGATAAGTTTACGAGGGCATTCGACACCCTCCAAGCAGTGATCGCTAACAAAGACAGGCGAGCATCGATCCACACCAATATTTCACTGTCGACCGTTACTAACATCATGACATCAATCGACACCCACAATTCGCCGTCGATCGATACTACTTGCAGGAAGACAGAGAATGTTGAACTGCTCATACTTGAAGCTAATGATAATGGGATCTCACAAGACAAAGAAATTCGCTTCGCAGCAGTACAAGGCAATTGATTCATGCATAGGTGACTGCAATCCTTGATTCTACTGCTGTTACTTTGAATTCTGGGACTGAACGACAAAGGCACTTAGAGACCACAACAGGCCTGAGGATTTCTACGCCAAAAGGTCTGCAATGCGTCGTTCTGCACCACAATGGAATGTCTTGGAGCTGAATCCTGTATATATATATCTCTTGTGAGTCAGCATACTTTTCATGATCTTCCTCCTGAATGTCCCACTAACCACCTTGAATCATTCAATGATTTAGCATTGACCATTAAGTGCAATGGTTTCTCTGAAGATTACTACTTCTGCAAATTATTCCCTTACTTTCTTGCGGGAGAAGCAGCATGTTGGTTCAAGAGGTTGCCACCAGGATCTCTCACTACCTGGAATGACATCACGAACACTTCCTCACCAACTTTCTCTATGATACTGATGCAAATGTGGAGATCGAGATGGAAGCTATGCTGAGATATATGGTGGAGGAAAAAGAAGAAGATGGATATGGAGAGACGAGGAGAGTAGAAGAAGATGATATTATTGATCTGAATTCAACATCGATCAACGCTAAGACTTCAATGTGGACAGACGTTAAGACCTCAACATCGACTGACACTAACCGCTGTTGTCGATCGACACCATTTTTGGAGCCAGAGAAATTTGTGAAGTAAATGGATTAAGCACAACCTGAAAATTTGGGTCTGGGCTCGGAGCAGAAGCTTGATGACGATCAGCACACTTCGAGAATAGATATGGAAACTTCAACAAAAACTAGCATCGATCTCAACCCACCCGACTACATCGATCAACACTACACAACTGATATTGATCGGCACTTATTATTGGACGAACCAGGTTACACAGTTGATCTGGAACCAGCTGAGGAGAGAATGCACAAGTCTGAGATCTCACACCTTGCTGTCCCTGAACATCTACGACCACCTTTTTGCACCGAAGAAGCTGCTGGTTTCCACAAAAGATGAAATTAACCGAACTGCCAGTGTCGATCAGCACTTTAGTAACGTCACACTTCTGGATCCCGAGTTCAACGAGGAGAGGGTCGTTATGTGCCATCCAAATGCCGATGGCATCTTTGGCTGAGAATGTGATATGCGAATCATTCTCGGGCTTGACAGGCCACTTCTGCGAGGTTGTTTCTTTCTGACGATTGTCTTTAACTGATCTTACTGACTCTCCAGATAGGGGAGAACCGCTTACATGCGTGTATTTATGGTTCTGGCAGGGTAATAAAGTCCTACGTAAGAGCACACACTGCCAAAAACAACAGCATCAATGTGGTCAACGTTGCACAAGTTGTACATGAAGACATCTTTACCAAATAGAATCTACGTTCTGCTAAGGTTATATACATTTAAGATATCTGATTACAAGAACATTGACAAGAATGTTGTTGATTTTCTGAAACTGGTGGCAGACCTCAACAATCTACAAGTATAAGTGTCTGAGGAGGTGCAAGCCATCCTTTTATAGAGTTCATTATCGCACCGGTATGATCAGTTGAAAGAGAGTCTAAAATATGTTAGAGACACTCTCATTCTCAGCGAGGTTACTGGAGCTGCAAGGTCAAAGGAACGAGAGCTGACTGATAGCGGAAAGGGTTCAAGGTCCACATGAAAAGTATTTTATGTTGACAGAGGCAGATCAGATAACAGGTCGAACCGTGGCAGTGGAAAGAATGGAAAGTGAAGATTTTGTAGGTCAAAGTCTCCACCGAAGGGTAAGAAGGGATGCTTTATTTGTTGAAAGGAGGGGCACTAGACAAGAGAGTGTCCTGATCAGAAGTACAGCAAACCAGAGAACTCAGCCAACATTGCAGAGGAACCAAAACAGCTTCTGGTGTTAACCATGGGCACTCACGAAACACGGAAAGAGTGGGTCATGCATTATGGTTGCTCTGTTCACATAACTCTAGACAATGAGGTTATGTTCGATCTGGAAGAGTTCAAAGGAGGCAAAGTACTGATGGCTAACAATACTCACAGCAATATACATGAAATTGGAAAGATGAGGATAAGAAATCCAGATGGCTCAGTTGTAGTCCTCACGGATGTAAGATACATGCCAGGAATGAGCCAAAATTTAAAATCATATGGAATGTTGGAGACTTCAGATTGCAGGTACGAAGGGAAAGTTTTGATGGTTCACTTCTACAAGGATGATAAAAAGGTGATCTCTAGAAAATATCACCAAGGCTTGTACTATCTGCAAGGGTCAGTGTTAAAGGGCGAGACAAACTTGTCCAACGAAAAATTGTGATCAGACAAGTCTGTGGAACTCAAGACTTGGACAAATGAATCTGAAGAGTATGAAAGTCTTAGCCAAGGAGGGATATGTGCCTTACAAAGAGGTTAATGAGTTGAATTTTTGCGAAGACTATGTTCTGGGGAAGTCTCATAAACAAAGCTTCCCAGTCACAAAACATGTTACGAAAGGAATCCTAGACTATGTGCATTCAAACATGTGGGATTCACCATCAACACCAACTAGTTTGGGAGGCTGCAAGTACTTAATCACCTTCATTGATGATTACTCTAAGAAAGAATGGCTATATTTTCTAAAGAATAAAAGTGACGCATTTGCTACATTCAAGGAATGAAAGGTTTCTGTTGAGACTCAGACAGAGAGGAAGATCAAGTGTTTGAGGACAGACAATGGTCTGAAATTTCGATGGTTATTGCAAGGATGCAGGCATCAAACGGCATAGAACATGTACCTATGCTCCACAGAAAAATGGAGTGTCAGAGAGTATGAATCGAACTATAATAGACAACGTCAAGAGTATGCTTGCTGAGAAAGATTTGGATCAAAGTTTATGGGCTGAAGCTGCATCAACGGATGTCTACTTGATCAACAGGTCTCTGAATTCAACACTTAACTTCAAGTTACCTGAACAGGTTTGGTCATGTTCAAAACCGAATATGAATCATATAAGGCGGTTTGGATGTTCAGCGTTTGTTCAAGTCACCGGGAAAGACCAAATTCAGAGCTATAAAGGGTGTATTCATGGGGTACCCATTTGGTACAAAGGGATACATGGTCTAGATACCTGAGGAAGGAAAATGCAGAACAAACATGGATGTGGTGTTCAATAAGAATGAAACTTACAAAGACACGTTGAACAAAGGAGTTGAACAGGTTGATTCAGTTGCACAAGATGCAGTTCAAAAAAAGAAGAAATCGAAGAAAAGAGTGTCGTTCAGTGAAGATATGATTCGGCGTCCTACTATTACTGCTACTGAGATAGAAAGGAATGATAGTTCAGATTAAGAAAATGATATGTAAGAGTCTTCATCAGAAAGCTTGGAAAGCGAAACATGTTCAATCGAGGAAGCTGATTAACAGGTAGAGGACGACATGCCTCAAATATTGGATGTTATGTTCTTGGACTAGACAGAGAAAAGAGGAGGAACATGAGACCTCCATCAAGATATGAGGATGGAAATTTTGTGGCCTGCGCTCTAACTACTGCTGAGGATTTGGAAGTTGATGAACCAAGATCATAAGCTGAGGCGATTAGAAGCAGAAATAGAAAGTTGTGGAAAATGGCTGCACATGAAGAGATGGATTCTCATACAAAGAATAGAACTTGAGATTTGATCGACAAACCAGACAAGAAAAAGCTGGTTGGGTGCAAGTGGATTTTTAAGATCAAACCAGGTATACCAGGGATTACGGATGAGAGGTATAAGGGAAGGTTGGTAACAAAAGGGTATTCACAAACTTAGGGAATTGGCTACAATGAGATCTTCTCTCCACTGGTGAAACGCATCTCCATCAAATTCATGCTATCAATTGCTGTGAATTTTTATTTCGAATTGGAACAGATGAACATAAGAATGCTTTTCTACATGGAAGTTTAGAAGAAAATATCTTAATGACTCAGCCAAAAGGGTCCATAAAACTAGGCGATAAGAATAAGGTTTGCTTATTGAGAAAGTCACTTTACGGACTAAAGCAATCTCCTAGAAGGTGAAATCAACGGTTTGATAGTTTCATGAAAAATCAATTGTTTGACAGAAGCACCAAGGATCCATGTGTGTATGTCAAGAATGCACAAACTGATCAAGTTGTCTATGTATTGCTCTATGTCGATTATATGCTCATTGCATCATTAAATAAGAAGGTGATTAAGGAACTCAAATAGAGGCTAAATGGAGAATTCGAAATGAAGGATATGGGACAGGTTTCGAGAATCCTAGGAATGGATATTTGAAGGAATAGAGAAAACGACACACTAATTTTGTCGCAAGACGACTATGTTGAGAAGGTATTGGAACATTTTGGATGTTGAATGCATGTTCAGTGATCACGCCAACAGCTGCTCACTTCAACCTAAGAAGTTTAACTTAGAAAGAATGGAAGTTGGAAGCCCCACACATGGAGAACATCCCATACGCGAGTGTTGTGGGAAGCTTAATGCATGCTATGCTCGGCTCAAGGCCAGACCGAGGCTTTGCAGTGGGGTTTATCAGCAGGTTCATGAGTACACCAAGAAGAGAACATTAGGATGCAGTTAAATGGGTGTTAAAGTATATAAAGGGAGCGGGAAATTCTAAGATCAACATAACATTCAAGAAGCATACAAAGTTCATCATCGAAGGCTATGCAGATTCAGACTATGCAACAGACTTGGACTTGCAGAGGTCAGTTACATGTTATGTTTTCAAGGTTGGAGGGAACACAGTTTCATGGAAATCGTGTCTGCAATATATGGTGGATGTTTCTACCACAAAAGCAGAGTATATGGCTTTAAACGAGGCAGCAATTGAAGGTGTGTGGTTAAAAGGATTATGTGTAGAGTTAGGTTTCAAGCAGGAAAGTGTTCAAGTGCATTGTGATCCGCAGAGCGCTATAGCCCTAGCAAAGAGTCCTCTAGTTCATCAAGAAAGAACCAAGCACATTGATACTAAGTTCCATTTCATCAGGGGCCTCGTATCAGATGGAGAAGCAATCCTGAACAAGATCCACATCACAATTAATCCAGCATATTTTCTCACAGAGACCGTACCTTGTTAGAAGTTTCAGCTATGTTTCGAGCTTGTAAACCTTCACTGAGACAGGAACGGCCACTCCAGGTAACTCTAGAGTAGAGAAGAATACCTCAAAAGACACGTCACATAACCGAGGGTTAGCATGTGTCAAGATAGAGAGGATGAGTTACTCAAAGTGTTGGAAAAAAGACTACATGGCAAAGGGGATGAACTCGTGGTAACACTCACGTGTTCAAGGTGGAGTATCTTTCACCTGAAAGCAAGCAGAGAGACAAGTTATTCATTGTTAAGAAATGCTTAATCAAAGGTAAAAGGCAATTCAAGGTTAGACTTAGCTTGTAGATTCTTGTCAAACGCAGTGGAAAATGCGCAGGCGGAATCTAGTTGAATAAGTTGTTACAACAAATTGTAATCATGAAGTTAAAGTGTATGAGACAACAATCATTAACACATAGTCAAGAAGCAAAAAGTCCCTACCACAGCTAGTATAAGCATGTGTGAGTTATACCTTAGAGGAATCGTCATGAAGTGTCTAAGCCGGAGGTTTCAGTTGAACACACTCAGAAGAAGTAAGGGATGTCAATTTGGTCTCACAACCGCTGTCGTCAAGGCAAAGGTTCGAGTCATCTTGGGTGGACAGGGTCACCTCAAGTACATAACTGAAAGACCAAATCATTAGCAACATCAACCATCATTGGTTGAGGTGGAGTTCCAGATCCATCATTAGAGCTCATTAGGAGGAACATGCATCAAGATCGGTGGACAAATCGATCAGTTACCTCTACTGAACCAAAGTGATTTCAAGAGAAAGAAGTCAAGGAAGAAGGTTAGAGTTACCTGAGGTTCAGAAAGGTGTACAGGGATGGTGTTCAATGAAAACACAAAGTGATGACTCATCAATGATGAGAGAAGGAAGATAAAGAGAGAAGGTGGTGACTTTCTCTAGTTCATCACAAGTGGGAAGAAACAGAGACCAGGAAGTGTCTGCACAGAAGCAACGATTATGGGCTTGGATCAAAAAGGTGGAGTTTTGTGAGGTTTGGTCAAAGCCCATTGAACGTGTTTATTGTTGGGCCGGCTTTGCACAAGTTACGCGCAGACAATCTATGAGCTCATTCGATTAAGCCTATTAAAAGCTAATATAATATGTGCGTTAGGTTAAGTAAGAGACACGGTTCTTCCTTCACCCACAAAAGATCAAGCTTCAGAAAGAGACAAGCTACACAAGAGAGTGTCATGCACGTGAAAAATGATGGACGGTGACGCATGGACGGTGCAACCAACTTGGACGGCATGAACGGCGTGGACGGTGGAGTTGGTAGAAAGAAGAAAGCTTTGTCAACCTTGGTGGCTCCATCAAGCTCATGATCTCTCTATAAATACCAAGCACAAAGTGAAGAGCAAAAGCATCCCAAAACAAGAAAAACACAGAAGAAAGAAGAAGAGAAGAGAGAGAGAGAACGAGAGAAAAGAAAAAAAAAAGTTTTTTCTTTAAGAAATTATTATTAATTTCTTGAGTGTATTTGGGATCGGGGTGTGTTGAAAGCTTGTAAAAATTTCCCGGTGATAATAAAAGGATCGGTAGCAGGTCTCGGAGTTACTATTTAAAATAGTGGGTTACTGTTCACAATAGTGATTTTGTAAATAGTGGGTTACTGTTCACGAGAATAGTGATTTCGTTAATAGTGAATTTTGTCGGTAACATCGGTTCATCGACGGAGGTGTTTTAAACACGGTGGTTTCAGAAACGATGGGAGGCGAAGACGGTTCAGCACACGGTATCGGGAAATTTGATGGTACAGACTATGCATTTTGGAGAATGCAAATTGAAGATTATCTGTACGGACGGAAGCTTCATCAACCACTGAGCAAGAAGCCTGAGAAGATGGATCAGGCTGAGTGGGAGCTCCTTGACAGACAAGTTCTGGGTGTTATAAGGCTAACACTGTCGAAGAACGTTGCTCACAACGTTGCGAAGGAGAAGACCACTGAAGGGCTCATGAAAGTTCTCTCTGATATGTATGAGAAACCTTCGGCAAATAATAAAGTATTTCTCATGAAGAAACTCTCTCATTTGAAGATGGAAGAAGGTGGCCTGGTTGCCGCACATGTGAACGAGTTCAACACGATTGTCAACCAACTGTCATCGGTTGAAATCGAGTTTGAAGATGAAGTGCGAGCACTGATTTTGTTGGCATCTCTGCCAAATAGTTGGGAGCCAATGCGGGCAGCGGTTAGTAATTCTGTGGGTACTCAAAAGCTCAAATTCAATGATGTTAGAGATCGTATCCTTGCCGAGGAAGTTCGAAGGTTAGACTCTGGGGAAGCATCAACGAGCTCTGCTTTCAACGTGGAAAACAGAGGGAGAAACCCAGATAGAAGTAACCGGAGTTATGGCAGATCGAAGTCAAGGAGTGGACGGGGTCAGTCCAAATTCAGACAGCCTGCAGAGTGCTGGAATTGTGGAAAGACAGGCCACATTAAGAAGAATTGCCGAGCACCACCGAAGAAGGAAGACAACACTAGAGGCGGAGCCAATGCAGTGACACGTGAAATCGCTGACGCATTGGTAGTGTCTGTTGATTCCTCGAGGAAAAGTGAAGCTCGTGATGCAACTGGAAATAACACCAAAGCGTCAATCTCCTATGTCGATAGCCCAATAGATTCATGGGTGCTTGACTCAGGAGCGTCATTTCACACCACACCGCACCACAACATTATGGAGAATTATGTTGCTGGAAATTACGGAAAGGTATATCTCGCTGATGGATTACCTTTGGACATAGTTGGTATTGTTAGAATTCATGAGTGTTTGTCTCATGTCAAGAGAGTATTCAGTCAACTTGTGACTGAATTCCCTTCTACCAATAACAAGAACTCACAACTACAAGGAAGAGACAATCAACTTGTGATTGAATCCTCTCAGCAAAACACTCTACACACCATCTGAATCTAACAAGATAAAGTGGCTGTGAGATTGATACAAGAACTAGAATTAAACTATCTCTAGTATGAATCTATCCTTGTGAAGTAGCACAACACTTATATTTTGTGTGCTTAAGACTAAAAAGAGATAGAATCAGTAAGCTAGAGTAAGAGAAGATTAATAAAGAGTTTAGAGGTGATTTTAACAAGTATTAGGCTGCCTTAAGAGAGGAAGAGCTAAGGCAGCCTCTAAACCATGATGCTTAACTCCTTACATTATAAATATTGATTAAACACAAGCAAGAGAGAGAGAGCCACGAATTTAGAGTGAGAAACTTGTTCTTATTACTTGCTTAATTCAGAATCAAGATACAACACATATATAGAGTTTAAACTTGCATGAAAGGGGACAAGGAGACAAGAACAACATAATTGGGTTTGGAATAGTAATATCCACTCCCAACAACTCCAATTTGAATTTGAACTTGTAGATCCACATTTGAACTTCAAATCCCCTTCTAGAAGCTTTCTTAGGCGTGCTCAGGTTGAGCTGAGAAAGCCTCTCAGCTTCCTTGCCTTCCAAGCCACTCTAGACTAAATCACTCTTGCTTGAGCGGGCAGCAGAACACCTGCAACTTGTAACTGGTGTAACTTCCAAACCATAACTCTTTTTGGACTGATTCTAATTCGCCGCGTGCCCTTGATGAGTGTAGAATGTAGGACAATTGGTTTCATGGTCAAATTCTTCATGGTTAGGAATTTACACCCCTTTTCCTGAGACATGCCAGTGTGAACTCCATCACTAGCATTTTTTCTTCTTCATTCTAATACTCCCCCTCAAGCTTGACCATAGGAGATCCTTGGGCAAGCTTGGAAACTTGAAGAAGCTCCCTCATTAAAAACCTTAGCAAGAAAACCTCATGGGACAAAACTTTCTAAGGGAAAAAGAGTGGACTTCTACAAAGCCTAGGGATTGGCCAATGAGTTCTATGTGTCTTAGAACCAGTGTGGTTGGACACATAGACTCTGGATCAAGGCCTTTCTTAAGCAGCAAGTATGAACTCCATAACTTGCGCACATCATTTCTTGGATCATCTCTTCTACAAGCTGGTTTGTTGTCTCCCTCTTTCTTGTGACTTCTTGCCATCTTCAAGGAGAGTTATGGTCTACCAGCTTCTGCTATAGAGAACTCCAAGTACCTTCTACATAATGCATAAACACTTGCATCAATTCTCAAGGCATAAACCAATCAATTCATATTTATAGATTGAAATGGTTACTCCCCTTGCATATGGTTGGTATGAATGGTGAGGAGTGTCTCTTGGACACTTGAATCCTCCATATTATCTGAGGTGAGGCAATGGACGACTTGGACCTTCAGGATAGCTCACCATTACCCCTCCTCAAGCTTGATCCGGAGAGAATAAGTGAAGGATCAAGCTTGGAAGTGAGCACATTGAGTATTGAAACCAGGAGCGCATCACCCCTACAGCTGCGCTTAAGTCAACCGGCTCCTCCCTTAGTCTTTTCTCCACTGCCTCTTGTAAGTCTTTTGAACCAGGAGCTCAACACCCAAACAGGCTGCGCTTCTTCAACCGGTTTCACACACAAAACATCTCTCCATGGTCAGGAATGTACATCATGTGTAGGCTCTGAATGACACAGGAATATACATCATGTGTAGGCTCTGATCAGCATGGACAATGTCATTATTCTTTGTCTTGGACTGGTGATGAACAGAGACAACACTTGTGTACCTGAAACACCACTCAAACTCCAGCAAGAATTAGACCACACACACTAGGATAAGACCTTGATAACTCACCAATTCTGATCCCAATGATTTAAGAAAAGTAACCAGTGAATAAGTAACCAGAGAGTAAGTGAATGAGTAACAAGAGAGTGAGAGAATGAGTAACCAGAGTATTAGTAGAATGATCCATGGCATGGTCCATGATCAAACTGGGGGAGAACCAGTCACATCTGAGCTGATCCATCAACTTCACCCAAAAGGTCTCCATTGGTTCTAACTTCAGTATGCGCTTGCACCTCCAGGCAATAGACTCCTTCTGTCAAGCTGATCCATCGCTTTCCACCAGACTCTTCACACCAGGTTCTTCAAGCTGGGGAAATCGGTTCTAACTTCAGATATGTTCTGTGCCCATACATTTAACTTCATGCCTCAATGAGACTATGATCATATCAGTCATTTGAATCTGTGAACTTAGAACATCAAAGACAGAATCAGTGGTGGAACTTCCTAGTGAGGGCACACTCACGCTTGTGGAAGTTCCAAGAGTGCCAGAGAGAGTGAATGATCATTGTAAAATGAGAGAGATTAATAACTAGAAATTGAGTATAAGTAACCAAAGTGTATTAGATGTAACCAAGAGTATAGTGGATGATTGTGAGATGGAGAGTATAAGCGGAAGCATCTTCAGTCCATGACCTTCAAGGTTCTATGTCTGAGCAAAAACATCAAACCACAGCACTAAGGCGTTCACGGTTGATCACCAATTCTGGAGAGGCAATGGCTTCTCAACCAGTCTTTCCTTACATGGATGCAAGGACATGCTCCTTTCAAGAGATTTCTGCAACCTTAACAACAACAACTAACTCATTAAGAGATTAGATCACACAAAGGTGATTTCTGGAGGAAAGAACAAGGGTTGAATGGAACACAATTCTTTGTCCATCAACCAAGTTCAAAGGCCATAAAGGCCAAGAGAAGAAAACCTTTTCACAAATGGTTTGAAAACCTTTTCTTTCAAAGAAATCTTGCAAAGCAATTTAAAGCAATTTTCTAAGGAATTAAATCCTTTTACAATGGTTTTAATAAACCAAGAATTCATCAAGAACTTATCAAAAATAATTTTAAAATACTTTTCCAGAATTTTAAAAATACTTTCCAAAACCTTTTCATAAGGAAAATTAATTTACAAAATATTTTCAAGAGTATTCAAACTCAAAACAATCTTTTAATTACTCTTCCTCCCTCAAGCATATATTTTTACAGACTTAATAGCCCAAGCTTATTAAGAAAAACAAGAGGAGAGGAATAAAAGAGTTTGAAATCACAATGCAAAACATTTTTCAGAATTCAAAATCCTTTCAAAGAACACACATATCTTTGAAATCGATTTTTTTTTCAAGTGTTTTTCAAGACACAAGTTTAATCTTTTCTCCCTCCCTCAAGCCGGTATGAACAGACTTTATTCTTTCATCCAAAAGCTTAAACAATGAGGAGATCAAGGGGAGAGTCATTGATTTAAAAAAAAACTTTTAAAGACTTGCATCTTGAGTAAACACTCAGATTTTGAAATCATAACTCATCTAAACTCTCTACTGTCCAAGTTTTGAATCCTAGCCACATAGCTCCTCAAAACTAATTTGAGTCAGAGAGAGAGAGTTTCAGATGAAGAAACAGACACAAAAGAAGTGAGTTCATCCCAAGAAGAGCAACAAGGCTCTGATACCATGTTAGAATTCATGAGTGTTTGTCTCATGTCAAGAGAGTATTCAGTCAACTTGTGACTGAATTCCCTTCTACCAACAACAAGAACTCACAACTACAAGGAAGAGACAATCAACTTGTGATTGAATCCTCTCAGCAAAACACTCTACACACCATCTGAATCTAACAAGATAAAGTGGCTGTGAGATTGATACAAGAACTAGAATTAAACTATCTCTAGTATGAATCTATCCTTGTGAAGTAACACAACACTTATATTTTGTGTGCTTAAGACTAAAAAGAGATAGAATCAGTAAGCTAGAGTAAGAGAAGATTAATAAAGAGTTTAGAGGTGATTTTAACAAGTATTAGGCTGCCTTAAGAGAGGAAGAGCTAAGGCAGCCTCTAAACCATGATGCTTAACTCCTTACATTATAAATATTGATTAAACACAAGCAAGAGAGAGAGAGAGCCACGAATTTAGAGTGAGAAACTTGTTCTTATTACTTGCTTAATTCAGAATCAAGATACAACACATATATAGAGTTTAAACTTGCATGAAAGGGGACAAGGAGACAAGAACAACATAATTGGGTTTGGAATAGTAATATCCACTCCCAACAACTCCAATTTGAATTTGAACTTGTAGATCCACATTTGAACTTCAAATCCCCTTCTATAAGCTTTCTTAGGCGTGCTCAGGTTGAGCTGAGAAAGCCTCTCAGCTTCCTTGCCTTCCAAGCCACTCTAGACTAAATCACTCTTGCTTGAGCGGGCAGCAGAACACCTGCAACTTGTAACTGGTGTAACTTCCAAACCATAACTCTTTTTGGACTGATTCTAATTCGCCGCGTGCCCTTGATGAGTGTAGAATGTAGGACAATTGGTTTCATGGTCAAATTCTTCATGGTTAGGAATTTACACCCCTTTTCCTGAGACATGCCAGTGTGAACTCCATCACTAGCATTTTTTCTTCTTCATTCTAATAGGTATTGGAGATATCAATTTGAAGATGTCAGATGGACGGGTGTGGAAGATTACGAAGGTCAGACATGTGCCAAAGTTGATGAGAAATCTAATCTCGGTAGGTCAACTTGATGATACGGGGCACGATGTCAACTTTGGTGGTGGAGCCTGGAGAGTCAAGAAAGGTTCCATGGTGGTTGCTAGAGGTCATAAAAGAGGCACTCTCTATATGACGACGAGCTACCAAGACACTGTTGCTGTTGTCGAGGATGCCAAACAAACCAAGTTGTGGCATTGCAGATTAGGGCACATGAGTGAGAAGGGGATGAAACTCATGGTGGCAAATGGTGCTCTTCCAGATCTGAAGACGGTGGATCATCAGATGTGCGAAAGTTGTGTCCTTGGAAAGCAGAAACGAGTTAGTTTCTTGAAAGGAGGAAGAGAGCCGAAGTCTGAGAAGTTAGAGTTGGTGCACACTGACGTGTGGGGACCCGCTCCTGTTGCATCGCTGGGTGGTTCGTGCTACTATGTGACCTTTATCGATGACTCCACAAGAAAGGTGTGGGTTTACTTCATGAAGAACAAGTCTGAAGTGTTCTCGGTTTTCAAGAGATGGAAAGCCATGGTTGAGATTGAGACGAATCTCAAGTTGAAGTGTTTAAGGTCTGATAATGGTGGAGAGTATATCAGCGAGGAGTTCAAGAGATATTGCGCTGATAATGGAATCAAGATGGAGAAGACTATTCCGGGAACGCCTCAACAGAATGGAATAGCAGAAAGGATGAACCGGACCTTGAATGAGCGTGCAAGGAGCATGAGATTGCATTGTGGATTGCCAAAGACGTTTTGGGCAGATGCAATCAGTACCGCAGCTTTCTTAATAAATAGAGGACCGTCGGTGCCGTTGGGATTCAAGATCCCTGAAGAAGTTTGGAGCGGCAAGAAAGTAAACCTTTCTTATCTAAAGGTATTTGGATGCTTAGCTTATGTTCACATTGACGATGCTGCACGAAGTAAACTTGATTCAAAGTCGAAGAAGTGTTACTTCATCGGTTATGGTAACGAGGAGTTTGGTTACCGGTTTTGGGATGATGAAAATCGGAAGATCATCCGCAGCAAGAATGTTGTGTTCAACGAAGAAGCGTTGTACAAGGATAAGCTAAGAGAAGGCTCGGAGAGGAAAGAGCCTGGAGCTGTTGACTTAGATGATATCCTGACACCAGGGTTGCCACAGGATACCCCAACAGCAGAAGAAGAAATCTCTCAAGACGAGAGTGGTGAGGCTGAAGAGAGTGATGATTCTGAAGTGGTCCCATATACACCTATCACGGAGTTACGACGGTCAAGTAGAATCATCAGAAAGCCTGTAAGATTTTCTCCATCGCTTAACTACATTCTGCTCACAGATAGAGGCGAGCCTGAATGTTATGAAGAGGCTATACAAGTTGATGAGTTGATCGTGGGAGCGGACTTGCATGAGATTAATAGCTTGAAGACAAAACTCTCGAAAGAGCTTGCGATGAAAGACCTTGGAGAAGCAAGGCAGATTCTACGGATGAGAATCAGTAGACGCAAGGAGAGTCTTAAGCTATCACAAGAGGAGTATGTGAAGAAAGTCCTCAAGAGATTTAACATGGATGACGCGAGGCCAGTCAATACTCCGCTGGCAAGTCACTTTCGGTTATCCAAGGATCAGTCTCCAAAGACGGAAGACGAGATGACATATATGGATAAAGTTCCATATGCTTCTCCTATAGGCAGCCTGATGTACGCGATGGTATGTACAAGGCCAGACATTGCACATGCAGTGGGAGTCGTTAGCAGATTTATGAGCAATCCAGGAAAGGAACACTGGGAAGCTGTTAAGTGGATTTTCAGATATCTGAAAGGGAATCCAAGTTTGTCGCTATGTTTCACAAAGTCTGAAACGGGATTGCAAGGATATGTTGATGCTGACAACGGAGGCGACATTGACAGCACGAAGAGCACAACCGGATATGTCTACACTTTTGGTGGTACTGCAATTTGTTGGGTTTCAAAATTGCAGAAAATTGTATCTCTATCAAGCTGTGAAGCTGAGTATGTTGCGGTTACGGAGGCAACAAAAGAGATGATGTGGTTACAGTCTTTTCTACAAGAGTTGGACCATGACCAAGGGAAAAGTGTGTTGTACTGTGATAGTAAGAGTGCCATCGATTTGGCAAAGAATCCGGTTTACCATGCTCGGACGAAGCACATACATCGTCGGTATCATTTCATCAGATCAGCGTTAGAAGATGAAATGTTGGTGCTTGAGAAGATCTCAGGAAGTAAGAATCCGGCAGACATGCTAACGAAGGTCGTGCCGTGTGAGAAGCTGAAGTTGTGTGAAACCTCAGTTGGCTTGTTGGAGTAACAAGCTAGGAAGACCTGCTACATTGATCGAAGTGTGAAGACAGATTGAAATCAGTCTTCAAGTGGGAGATTGTCATGCACGTGAAAAATGATGGACGGTGACGCATGGACAGTGCAACCAACATGGACGGCATGAACGGCGTGGACGGTGGAGTTGGTAGAAAGAAGAAAGCTTTGTCAACCTTGGTGGCTCCATCAAGCTCATGATCTCTCTATAAATACCAAGCACAAGGTGAAGAGCAAAAGCATCCCAAAACAAGAAAAACACAGAAGAAAGAAGAAGAGAAGAGAGAGAGAGAACGAGAGAAAAGAAAAAAAAAAGTTTTTTCTTTAAGAAATTATTATTAATTTCTTGAGTGTATTTGGGATCGGGGTGTGTTGAAAGCTTGTAAAAATTTCCCGGTGATAATAAAAGGATCGGTAGCAGGTCTCGGAGACGTAGGCAAAGTTGGCCGAACTCCGTTAACAAATTTGTGTGTTTTTCTTCCCGCTCCCGCAAATTCTGATTTTTCCGCAAGGAAATTTGACCCATATTTCCTAACAGAGAGATAGAGACATTAGTTTAAGCAAAAAGAACACAATTGAACATATATTGTTCTAGCTTAAAGACCTTGAGATTAATTATGTCTTCTTGGTCTTTTTCAACCATCATAGTTCTATAAGAGATTGGTTCTTGTAACTTTTTATTGATCTAGTGGAGTTTAAGAGCAAGAGTTTTTTCACGAGACGTATTGATTAAAGGTCGGGAAATAGCTAAAGATGTTTGTGTTAATTAGCTAAACGTTTAAGTAATAAGTTGGTCACTTAGATTCAGAATCATACGATGTTGAAACCATAACAAGAACAAATCATTCATGTGTGAATCTTATGCACGTCAATCTTTGATCTTTTACGAAAAAATACTTTATGAAAATGACTTGTATACTGTAATTTGTAAAGGAAATATTGTAGTGCAACTAATTATTAAAGTATTGCAATTCAACTAATTTTATAATTAACCATTTTCAACTTTAAACCCTATAAAGATTCATAACAAGTCGTGCACGTCGACGTTCAATCACCCTGTGTTATTCCATCATTATCTAAAATAAAATTCATAATAATTTGAGTTAATACAACAATATATATTGGTATCCGATTTTAATATAGTAGGTAGTAGCTTAGTAGGTAGGTAAAACATACATCTACTACCAACATAAAGTTGTTCATAAAGTTTGTTGAACACGCGTACCCAACTTTTTATCTATCAAAGGCTACGTGAATTTAAATTAGATAAATTGTGTTGTCAATTGAACTGTACCATTAAAGTCATTTGTTGGGCACGTTGTGACCTCTCTCTCCCTCCCTCTCTCTCCCTCCCTCTCTCTCTCTCAACTTTTCAACCCACACAATAATAACTTTCAACCAAATAATTTTCCTTTAAAGGTTGATAGTGGTATGATATCTTTCCTCATTGGACTAAAAAGTATCTCATCTGTTCTCGTTTAAGAAATATACAAGGATTTTGTATATCCATATAAATATTGTTTCTATTTCATATAAAAACTATTTATGTAAATAAAATAATCTAACTACTAATAAAATGAGAAATTGCCAAATATGATCTATAAAGTGATTTTAGATGCAAAATAATATTCCAAATTTAATCAAATCCAAAGAAATCCAAAATATTAAAAAAAATTACAATTAGTCATTTTCTATCAAACAAAAAAAGTTTATGTATTTTTACAAATAGAATTTCGAATTATGTGGTTAGTGAGGTTTTTTGTTAAAAACTTTTTAAGAAACTAATTTTTCATGAGGAGATTTGCCAAAAAATCTCGTGTGAGAAACTTTTTCAAAAAAAAAATTGCATTATCATATATTAGATCTTAAAAATCACTTATAAATTTTATAAAAAAATATTTTTATGGGGAAAAACTAAAATTACGTAACTAAAAATATTTCTAAATGATTTAAATTTAGATTTATTTTTCTTATGCCATTTTTGTTTCACCATCCAAATGAGTTATTCAAATGGAGATGAGAGTTTTATTTGTTTAGTCACTAAAAGTATAACTCATTTGGATGACTCAGTGACTTTAAAATTGTAGGCTTAATTTTAAAGTTCATCCAACTGAACCAATTCAGACTATCTCGGTGGAGATGGTTATGTCTAAATGGAATATTCTCTATTATATCTTTTATATAATTCACAAATTATACGCTTACATCTAATATCATTTTGTCACTCAAAAAAATATGAAAAACAACATTTTCCAACTAAATAAAAACTAATTTTTCCATCAAAAAACCAAAATGCATTTTTCCGCCAAAAACGAAAAAAAATATTTTTCCACCAAAAAAGTAAAAAACATTTCCCCACAAAAAAAATATTTTCCCGTCAAGATCGCAAAAACATATTTTCCCGCTAAAACCTGCAAAATGCATTTTCCTGTCAAAATCCGCAAATACATTTTCCCGCCAAAACTTGCTAAACACATTTCTCACCAAAATTACAAAAACTTATTATGCACCAAAAACGCAAAAACACATTTCCCCGCTAAACACATTTCCCCCAAAACTCACAAAAGGCATTTTCCCGCTAAAACCCACAAAAATCATTTTTCGCCAAAACTCGCAAAACACTTTTTCTGCAAAAATTGCAAAAAAGACATTTTTCCGCCAAAACACACAATAATGCATTTTTCCGCCAAAACCCGCAAAATGTATTTTCTCGTTAAAATCCGGAAAACATATTTTTTGCCAAAAACGAAAAACACATTTCTCGCAAAAATCGTAAACCACATTTTCTTGTCAAAACTTGTAAATGTATTTTCCCGCCAAACCCAGCAAACATACATTTTTCGTTAAAACCCGCAAAACGCATTTTCCCGTTAAAACCCGCTAAATGCATTTTCACGTCAAAAAGAATAAAAAACTCCCCAAAAATGCAAAAAATACATTTTTCCCGCAAAAAACACAAACCGCATTTTCCTGCAAAAAATGCAAAAACACGCATTTCCCGCTAGAAATCGTAAAACGCATTTTCTCGCTAAAAATACAAAATACATTTTCCCGTCATAACCCACAAATCATATTTTCCCGCTAAACCCGCAAACATATTTTCCTACCAAAATCCACAAAACATATTTTCCTGCCAAAAAAAATTGTATTCCCCCCCCCCAAACATAAAATTCCCATAAAAAAGAAAAAATATGTGTTCCCTTTAAAATTATATTTTTAAAATAATTATATTTTAGATAATAAATAAAAATTAATAATGAACAAAAAGCAAATATGAGATATCTTAGTAATTTGCTTACTAAATTCATTTGAATGACAATGAAAATAAAGAAACCAACATAAGTCTATTCAGATGATTCATCTAGGTGAACCATCTAGATGGACAAACAAACAATCCCATAAAATCTGGATGAATTTTGGATGGACCATATTAATGGATCAATTAGATGGAGATGATTGATAAATGATAGATTGTTATGGATGTCTTTGGTTTAGAGTTTGGTAACATAAATTGTAGTATTATTTGTATTTTATAGTTAGATTTTATATTGTTAATTTTGTAAAGAAAATTCAATAAGACATATTTATGTGTAGTTTTGTATATATTAAACACCTTATAAGTTGACCATATGTTTATTGAAGTGTTTCTTGCTATGTACTTATTTATTTGGTTCTAGTGTTTAGAAGACTTCTACTGAAATCTTCTAGCATGTAATGCATTAAAAGACTTCTTAGGAAGTCTTCTCGGATGAATAGTATATAATTTTTTTGAAAGTTTTCTGAATCAAAAATATTTAACTTAATTAGAATTTTAGGTTTCTTGCAAATATGATTCAAAACTAAAAGTCAAACACAAAATTAACTCAATTTATTTAGAACTTTCATTTACCCTATTCACCCCCAAAAGTTCGGATGATTCACGAAAATGTCATTACTTTTTTTTTAAAAAATGAGTATTTTACTCTATCATCCTCATATTCATCAAATATTCACGGTATTGCCATTCCATCAATACACCGACCATCATGAACAACATATTTGAAGTTCTTAATACACCTAAAAACTAATTTTCAATCTTTCTATCTTATTTTCTTATGCTCAAAACAAAATCTCTTTCACTTTTTCTCTATATTCCTTTAAAAAACCCAATACTTTGATTATAAACTTTGTAAGGTTCAAAATCATGATTCTTGGTCATTAACAAGTGGAGTTGTTTTGGGGTGAAATTATGTGTGCTAGGAGAAGCTAATCGTTATCTCACTGGTTGAAAGTATGAAATTGATTTTTTCCAGATTTGTTCGTCAGAAGACTTCCGTGTAAGTCTTCTGGTCATAGAAGACTTATACGGAAGTCTCCAGGTCAATGCCGAGATTACTTTTTCAATTGACTTTATGTGTGGTTTTCAGAGAGGACTTCTCTAGAAGTCTTCCGACTTTTATTTTTAACAAAAAAAAACTCAAAAATACCAGAGAAGACTTTCAGTTAAGTCGTCTAGGATAAAGAAGTTAGTTTTGAAATTTACCGGATTGTGTAAAAAATGTGACTTTCTCTAAACGACTTACACGTAAGTCTTCCACCAGAAGACTTCCATGTAAGTCTTCTAAACTCTAGGTGGAAGTCTTCTTAGTGTCGGTGAAAGTCGTCTCAGGTTACTTTTGTAATTGAAAATAAAACTTAAATATATAAATTTAATTAGACGACTTTCATGTAAGTCTTCTAGAAAATGACTTACACAAAAGTCTTCCGAAATTTTTTGTCAGAGATTCTGGTCAAACTTTGGATATCACATAAAACTTCTATGTAAGTCGTCTCACGGAAGACATATATGTGGGTTGTCTAGTTAAAATTAAATATTTAGGTTTTTTTCGTAATTGCAAAAGTAACTTGAGACGACTTACATATAAGTCGTCTAGTAAAATTCAAATTTCTAACACAATTTGGTTAAATGCAAACTAACCTGCTTATCCTAGACGACTTACCGGGAGGTCTTCTCTGGTATTTTCGATATTTTTTTGAAAACAAAAGTAAGCCAATATTTAGAACGAAAGACTTCCAAAGAAGTCTGCTGTATAGTAAACTTCTTATGAAGTTTTCCTTTGTAAATTTTCAATTGCAAAAATGACCTTACGAGCGACTTCTGTGAAAGTCGTTTACGTCAACGGTTATTAAACTTACATTTTCTCTAAAACTATAAGCATCTTTTAACATTTTCTTTTTAATTCATGTATATATTTGATATTTGGGTACCTGAGAATATTTCTATGGAAGTTTTCTACGTTAAACATTGATATTCATGTTTATTAATGTTTCTAGCTAATTTGAGAATACTTCCGTGGAAGTCTTCTACGTTAGTTTTCATAAACTTGTTAAGTAACTTTAAAATATGTTTTCTAACTTTCAAAAGTGCTTAACTTCAAAAATATCAAGTAATATGGTTTAATGTGTCTTCTTAATCATAAGATATACTTTTTAAATTTCATGAATTATAAAATTTCAATTTCAATTTTCCGCTTTAAATTTAAGTATTCCAGTGAAATTGTATATGTTTAAACATATGTAATATTTATTATTTTGTGAATTTGGCTAAGTTTTCTTGAGATGTCTTATCCCTTAGTTGTAGTAAATTTAACTAATATTTTGGTGTTATTGTGTTTTTCTATTGAATTAGTATCAATAACTTCAATAAATTCAGTACTTTTAGCAAGATAATATTATAGACATGAATATATTTATCAAATTATTTTCATTAATATCTCTTTAAATTTAGAAAAGAATTCACAATTAAAAAAATACACATCACAAAACGACCATGAACAAAATTATTATAGATCATTCCTCTACAAAACAAGCTTGGACTCCACTTGACATGAGAAAAGACTTCAATAACTTCAATAAAGTCAAAACTTTTGGCAAGATAATATTATAGACATGAATATATTTATCAAATTATTTTCATTAATATCTCTTTAAATTTACAAAAGAATTCACAATTAACAGAATACACATATACATCACAAAACGACCATGAACAAAATTATTATTGATCATTCCTCTACAAAACAAGTTTGGACTCCACTTGACATGAGAAAAGACTCCGTCAGAAAACTTCCAGAAAGTCTTCTAGCACATTATATGTTAGAAGACTTCCAAAAATACTTCACTGGAAATCTTTCAGTTCGTCTCAGATTTGAAAAATTTGCATATGCAAAAGCATTCAATTGGCTTCAAAACATTAAAAAGCTTCAAAAATAAGGTAAGAACTTAAACAAAAAAAAAGTTTTCAAATGTTAAGAGATTTAAACAACAAGAGGTTACCAAATTAAAAAACAAATATGATTTATAGATATACCTTTAAAGAAGTAGAAGATCAGAACCATGTAATGAAAAATTGCAAAAACAAAATAAATCAGTGAGGAAGACATGAGATAAAAATGAGAAACTGATATAAAATTTGGTGTTTTTAAGCTCAAAAAGATTAGAGAGAGGTTGGAGAGTTTTAGTTTGGGAAAAACGTAAGAACTTTAAGCAACCAGAGATTTACCAAAACTCCGCCATAAAGAGTTACCAAAATGCTCAGATATGCATGAAAGAGGAGATATGGAAGAAACCTCCGTCAAAAGACTTCCAGGAAGTCTTCTAGTGAATTAATTTGAAGACTTCCTTGGAAGTCTTCCAAATCGTCTCAGATCTGAAAATCTGCATATCCAAAAGCATTTAATTGACTTCAAAACATTGAAAAACTTCAAAATAAGGTAAGAACTTAAAACAACAAATAGCATTTTTAAAACTTAAGCGATTTATAAAACAAGAGGTTACCAAATGGAAAAATATGATTTATAGATCTACCTTTAAAAGAGTGCAAGATAAGAACCATGTAATGAAAAACCTGCAAAAATAAAATAAAAAGTGAGAAAGACATGAGATAACAATGAGAAATTGATATAAAGTTTGGTGTTTTTAATTTCAAAAAGATCAGAGAGAGGTTGGAGAATTTTAGTTTGGAAAAATGTAAGAAATTTAAGCAACTAGAGACTTACCAAAAATCAACAATGAAAACTTACCAAAATGCTCAGATTTGTTATGAAATAGGAGATATTGAAGAAAGCTTCGCCAGAAGACCTCCAGGAAGTCTTCTAGTGCATTAAATGTTAGAAGAATCTGAGAAGACTTTTGTGGAAGTCATCTAAGCCGTCTCAGATCTAAAAAACCGGTATATCCAAAACAGATTCAATTGGCTTCAAACCATTAAAAAGCTTCAAAAATAAGGTAAGAACTTAAACAACAAAAAAAAATCAAAAGTTAAGAGCTTTAAGTAACAAGAGGTTACCAAATGAAAAATATGATTTATAGATCTACCTTTAAGGGACTGGAAGATGAGAACCATGTAATGAAAAACCTGCAAAAACAAAATAAATCAGTGAGAAAGACATCAGATAAAAATAAAAAATTGATATAAAGTTTGGTTTTTTAAGTTCAAAGAGATTAGAGAGAGGTTGACAAGTTTTAGAATGAGAAAATTACATTTTTTGCAGTCATTGAATGGAAGAGAGAAAATGTGTAAATTTTTTCTTTATATAAGGAGACAAAAAATTCTAATAAAATTAAATATTTTCGATTCAGAAGACTTTCAATTAAGTCTTTTAATATAATACCTCATTCTAGACCTTAAATTTACTGTTCGTCCAGAAGAATTCCGCGGAAATCTTCTTATGCATTATTTGTTGGAAGACAGTCACATAAACCCTAAACTCAAAATAACTAATTAATTAGAAATCAACACTTCATAAAACTTAAATAAACTTTAAATGTGCTTAATATAAACAGAACTAAACACATGTAAGCCAAAATTTAATTTTTTCAAAAAAAAGTTTAAGCTTCCAAAAATTAACCCTAAAAATACAAACAATTCTAGAATATATGTTACCAAATCCTAAACCAAAGAATACCATGACTCACAACATTCACTCATCTATGTTGAAAATAATTCACTTTTACAATATCTTAATTTATGTCATTTACAAATGTTTATAATTACATGATTTCAATTTTTCTTTCAGGAATCTTTTTTTTTATAAAATTTATAAATTATCTTTAAGATCAACTATATGAGATGACTTCAAGGTTGTCGTTCAGACGACTTACACAAACTCAGAAGACTCATAATACTTACCATGATTATATTCGTAAAAATGAATTCTGGTTTTTTGTTTGGTCATAAGGGGCTGATTATAAATTCAAAAGGTTTTTTGGTTACTTTTGCATTTGGTTAATGTTTGGGTATACTTTTGCATTAAAAATCAAGTTTTGAGTCATATTTGGAAAATGTCTCTAGAATTTTTGTCTCTCTATATAAAGAAAATTTAAATATTCTCTATCTTCTTCTCAAATGTTTACAACAAAAATGTATTGTTTCTTACTCTAAACCTATGTAACCTTTCTCTAAACTCTTTATAACTTCAAAACACCAAACTTTATATCAATTTTTCATTTTTTTGTTTCATGTACTTCTCCTTAATTTATCTTATTTTTACAGATTTTTCATTACATGGTTCTCGTCTTTCACTCTCTTAAAGATAGATCTATATATTTTGATATGTACTTGTGTGTTTTATAAGTTAAATTCTCAAAAGTTACAGATTCAACTTAATGTGATTGGTTTATTTATTATTAAAGCATAAATGATATTTTCATTTTTTCTATATTTTAAAGCAATTTGAACGTTATTAGATATGCATGTTTTTTAAATATGAGTTGGAGTTCAGAAGACTTTCCAAGTAAGACATAAAAGATATGAGCGTTTTGGTAAGTTTCCATATCTTACTTTTCTTCATCTGGTAACCCTCTTGTTGGTTAGTGCTCTTACCTTTTTCCCAAACTATGTTCCAAAGCTTTGATTTCGTTTCAGATTTGAAGTTGTCAAAGTGGAGGAGTTGTCCAACCTGGAGGAGGAGGTCTCTGAGGTTTTTGTTGGGGGTGTCAAAGTGGAGGATGAGGTCTCATAGGTTGAAACTGATGGTGGAGTTAAACAGATTTGAGCATTTTTTATAAGTCTCCATATCTGACTGTTTTTCATTTGGTAACCATCTTGTTTCTTATACCTTTTACCCTTTTCTTCATCTGATAGACAAATCTGAGTTTGTTGAAGAAGATCAAAGTTTCAGGTTTCAGTTTTTTGAAGACTTTTGGGAAGAGTTCATAAACGCAAAGTCTTCCGAAGTATTCTAGGAAGTCTACCGAAGTCTTCTGAAGATTTCGGAAGACTTCCTGGAAGAATTTGTATGCATGAAGTCTTCGAGGAAGTCTTCAAAAACAGTAAACATGAAACTTCCATTAGCTTCAACACACTCAAATATGTTTTGGAAAGCTAAGATTCCCACCAAGAAGAATCTCGTGGTGAAGTCGTGCACAAGCCTTCCCGTCTTCAAAAAAGGAGTGTCACCCAAAAACACAAAATAAAAAGCATACCCGCCCTTTCGAGTGGAAGCTGACGCCAAACAGGAGAATTCAGACCATCATCCGCCACATGCCTCTTTGAGACAGCGATATCACAATTCCAAAACCAGGAGCAGACCGCTTCTTATTGTCAATCTTCGATCTCGACTGATGCCCCTTATCAGATATGTAGAAGTGTTAGCAGGCTTTAGAAATCCCCTTGACGATCTCTGAGCTGGGAAGGACTCTAATCTCGCCTCTCCAAAGGGGACGAATTGTAGCTGCCTCCACTGCCAAGGACTCCGAAAAAGATCCCCTCGAAACCGCATAAGACGAAGGGAAAGTCGGTAGCGGAGGCATCAAACCCACAACCATGGCAGATGGATCAACAATCCTAGAAATAATAGGACCACTGGCCTCAAGAGGACTAATTGTACTGGGAACACTCATAGGAACCTCCCCCATGAACTTCTGCCTCAGGGGCCGAACTTCGAGCTTATGTTTCCCGAGATGCTACTTTTCTAGCAACTGCATATCGACCAGCTCTAGCCTTCTGCTCCCTGTTCTTGGTAGAATCGGCCACCTCCTGAGCAAGGTTAGGGATGGTAACATTTGGGTGAACCATGATGAAATTAACCTCTGAAACCAAAATACAAAACACTCGTGAAGATCACAGACACACATGCAAAAACCAACAAATAGGATACTCACCACAAATAGTACGAAACAAGAAACATTCATCTACAAAGGACTAATCGATAAACAACATACTCAAGACATCATAACATTTATCCTCGTTGTAAAACCCTAAAGCAAATGGGACTATTTAAAATGGAAATCACCAACAAAAGACTTAACCCAAACAATCACAAAGGAATAATTTTAAATAATAATAATTAGAGCATGAGAGGAAAAAGATCGATCGGAAAATCTCGAGTAAGAACCCCGACAAACTATCCCACACTAGACATAATAGAGAAGACAAACCTTTCTACTTCCTTTGACGAAAGCAAGTGAAAATGAAGGAGGTAGAAACACAATTTATATTCCAAAAATCAGAAAAACATAAAACAAAATGATTGCCATGTAATTCGCTTTCAAAGTAGGGAAAATCAAATCCCTTAATTTACATTAATAAATCTAGTAATAATTCGACTAATTAGAATCTTGGACCGAATCTTAAAACACATAGACCACCGCTTTGAAACACATAAGAAAGTTCACAAGAATAATAACCACAAAACCCTAATCTAATACCAACAATCATTTAATAATATATATATATATATATATATATATATAATGGAAAAAAATATTGCTATAAATGTGATATATCTAAATCAAATTGAAGTAATACTATTTGAAATATATATATATATACACTTTAATAAAACATAGATATAATGTTTTCTTTTATTTATAAGAAATATGTAAAACTATAACTTTCAAAGTTTATTCGAAAGTTAAAACTTCATATAATTTTTCCTTTTAAGATAAATAAAAAAAAATCATTTTTATGAGAATGGAAGAAGTTATTCTTAGCTACATAAAAAGTCACAAAGAATAACAACCACAAAACCCTAATCTAATACCAACCTTCATTTAATAGGACAAAGAAACATTGCTATAAATGCGCAGTATCTAAAGAGGTTGTCGAATCATCAAACTAACCATGGAAAAGAAAATAATTCTCGAGAGAGACGACGTCGAGACAACGTCCATGGAGCCGCTTAGCCCAATGTCGCAGATGTTAAGTTCGCCAAATTTGTTCATTGTGATAACTTTTGGGTTTAACACTAAATGCAACCCATCAGCCTTTGTTGAAGGCTTCAAGACCACACTGATCAATGCTCCCAGATTTTCTAGCAAAATGGTAAAACATATTCTACACATCAGTGTCGTCTTAAATTATTCATGGACCATATTTTAAAAATATTAGTAGTATTTAACGATTTGATAATATAATAGTTATAAGAGTTATAGCCCTATTTTATATATATATCTGATTTTATTTTTGAATTATAATTTTTTTAAATTTAGTAGTATACCTAAAAATTTTAAATTTTTACCATAGCTTATATATTTATTCTTAAAAGAATTAATTGCGTTTTACTTTTACATTCGGATGATGTTTGACAGCTCCACTTGCTCATGCATTAGTGGTACACGCACACATGCATAATTGTTTTTACATTCATGCGTGGATATATGCACGCACAAACTGGGAATATCTAATAATTAAGTATAGTTAATATTATTATGTAAAAACTAAATGTCCCTAGTAAACGATAGGAATTTTATATGGTCCTCTTAATTTGTTTAGATAGAAACTGATTAGATATCCCTTTATTTACTAGTTATTACTTTGGAGTGTGTTTTATTTTCTTTAGTACTATCTACTTCATGATTGTATGAACCGTGTAAATACAAAAATAAATATATCTATTTTAAAACAACGAAATACACACTTCAAAAATCCAAAAGTAATATATACATTTATTGTAGTGTCTTAATTTAAAATCAAAATATTGATAACTATATATATTTTTCTTTAGGAAGTAATCATTAAATATTCAAATGCATGCAAAAGATGGAAAAAAAATCAAAAGATTTCTTATACATTATTTACCAAGTGAAAATATTGATCACTATATATATTTTTCTTTAGGAAGTAATCATTAAATATTCAAATGCATGCAAAAGATGGAAAAAAAATCAAAAGATTTCTTATACATTATTTACCAAGTGATTTGAATAAATGTCACTACCACAATCATTCTAAGGAAAAAATGATAACATAGCATCTTCAAAATGATGACATGTATACAACTTAGTTGTGACATGTACAATATTTTTTATAAATATTTTTATTGGGAATTTTCAAAAATACCACTTTCCTTGTACCATTTTTCATTTTTACCTTAATTAAAGAGACATTTTCAAAAATAACACTTTTTTAAGGGACAAATTTTTTAAAAAATTAATTAGAATCCTAAATTTTACATTCCTAAACCTTACCCCCACCCTACACCACCCCTTAACTCTAAACCATAAGTCTTAGATTAGTTAACCCAATTGTTATAAGTGTGTTTTTCCACTTAAAAACAAGGATAAAAGTGATTAAGGTATTTTTGAAAAGTGGTACAAGAAAAGTGACATTTTTGAAAATTGGTACAAGAAAAATGGTATTTTTGACAATTTCTCTATTTTTATTTACGGTAAGGCTTTTATAATATAGTAATGACTATTAACTACTAAATCACCACTAATGTAATGTTTCTATATAAATATTTTGGCAAAACTATTAAAATATATTAATAATTAATAACTTATACTTAACTAAAACAAACAAAAATTCAATTTTTTACAATTCTTATATTTAAATATATATGTATTTTAAACTAGGTAATAATCTATATATTTAAAATAAATAATCATAAATAATATAAATAAAATAAATTATTTATAAAATGTAATTTAACTCTATTAAAATTTAATTAAAATAAAAAGTACTTAAGCAAATAAATATGATAAAAAAAACATTTATGATTTTCTTAACCAATGAAGTTAAAAAAATATAAATAATAATGTCCAAATGTAAATGATTTTTTAAAATAAAAATTATATTATATTTAAAATATATTTTAACTCCTAGTATCATACAAACATAAATTATCATATCTTAGATCAACAAAAAAAACAAATATGTTTATCTTTAATTCGATAATCACAAATGTTAATTGTTTGTGAATTCTTCATTTATGACGCCAACACATTCATGTTTGACTCACATGTATAAAACTAAGTCACATTTTTTTAGACATTAATATAGATATATAAGCTTTTGTTTCGGCCCATTTAAATACCGAGAAATAAAATTTATCTATGGGTTAGATTTTCCCTTGTGAATTAGTCTGAATCCTTCCATATATCCAAGGTAGCTCATGTTAATCAAAAAAAAATTACATTGTCAATGTCTACTTTATATCTTCTTTTGATCATGATGATCTATAAAATTCATTTGGTTCACTCAATTCGCATAAACAGAGAATTTAAATTCGTTGGTATCTCTTCATGTACCAGTTACTTATTGATCTGCGTTCATAAATTAAAATTTTCAGGTTATTAACTATAAGAAAAAGGGAGAACCGGTTTGGATTCCTGTAAGCATTCGAGTAGAAGATCATATAACCGTTCCGGATCTTGATTACCCCAATATAGAAAATCCTGATCAGTTCCTAGAAGACTATACTTCAAGAGTTGCTAATATTCCAATGGACATGTCTAAACCCCTTTGGGAAATACATTTACTTAACATAAAGACATCACAAGCAGAATCTGTGCTTCTAGCTAAAATACATCATTCAGTTGGTGATGGAATGTCTCTTATGTCTCTTTTACTTGCCTGTTCAAGAAAAACATCCGACCCTAGCGCACTAATATCTAATACCTCGGCCACAACAAAACCCGTTAAATCCATGATTTCAGCATGGTGGTTGATTGCTGGACTTTGGTTTATGTTAAGAGTCACCCTCACTACTCTTGTTGAGTTTTTTAAGTTAATGCTTACAGTATGTTTCTTGCGGGATAGCAAAAATCCTCTACTGGGAAACCCTGATGATGGAATTCAATCTTGGAAGGTTGTCCATCGGATAATAAGTTTTGATGATGTCAGATTAGTGAAGAACACAATGAACATGGTATATATTTATTCCTGTCTTTATTTATATTGATAGTTGATATTGTGTTCTTACACTAACAACTTCATTATTTCAATATTTTCTTGCAGAAGGTGAATGATGTCCTTCTTGGAATGACCCAAGCAGGTCTTTCAAGATATTTGACTAAAAAATATGGTAAATTCAAAGTACTCCCAGCATAATATTGTTATCCATCTCAGCATTTGCTTAATACCTAGTTTTACAATAGTCTATGTTTGAAAATAGATGAAGATGTAACAAGAGAAACATAAAAATGTTGTTCCAAATAATTGTATACTATAAATCTATGAGATAATTTATATATATATATATATATATATACACTTTATTTAAAAGATAATAATTTCTAAACAAAAGAAAATAGTAATAATGGCAATTTTTTAATAATTTAAATTTGTTAATGGTATCTATGTAATTGAATTTAAAATTGGTATGAGCGATATACAAAATATTAACTTTTCAAATAGTATTATCAAAGTTTTATCAAGAGAAATACTCTAGGATGGTATTAAAAAATTTTTTGTCACAAAAATAGTCTCCAAAGAAAAAATATCTAAAATAGATTTTATTAAATAGTGTAAATATACATTTATACCCATATGATTAACTGATCTAGACTTAAAATTTAGATTTATGGTTTAAAATTTAAAAAAAAATTCAAAATTTCAAAATAAAAAAGCTATTTTGGTCATTTTATTTTTTGAGAATTATTTTGCTGACAAAAACTTAAAAATAACTATTTGAGAGAATTGCAATTTATTACTCACCTTTTATCTAATCTAAACGTATACTAGGAGACTTTAATCCCAGTTTCAAATATTACTTGAAACTCATATACTGATATATTTTTATAATGTTAGGTTTCTCACGATATAAAACAGTCTTGTTTTTTTTTTTGTCAAACAGATAAGACAGTCTTGTTAAAACATTTTTCTCCAACAGTTGTAATATCTGATAATCATCGCAGATGGATATACAATGGCCCAGAAGAAAAAAATCTTGGAAAAACTCCGTTTTCGTGGAGCTGTAGCTATAAACCTAAGACCAGCAACGAATATAGAGGTGATAATCAATATAACGATACAATCATACAAAATTTTATCTTTTAACTAATTAACTAGAGTGTAAATTTCTAACAAAATATGAAAATGTAGGATTTGGCTAATATGATGACGAAGGGATCAAAGTGTAGGTGGGGAAACTTCATAGGAACTATTATATTTCCATTATGGATAAAATCAGAGAATGATCCTTTGGAGTACGTACGACGAGCCAAAGCTACTATGGATAGGAAGAAAATATCTCTAGAAGCATTCCTTTTCTATGGTATCATTAAATTTACCTTAAACTTTTTTGGGGGAAAGGTGAGATACCAAGCGTATATGATCTATTCAATCCACAATATTCATTATTTTGCATATTACTAATTTCGATTGTGATAAAATAATAGGCAGTAGAAGCTTTTGGAAAGAGGATATTTGGTAACACATCATTGGCATTTTCAAATGTGAAAGGTCCCGACGAAGAAATAAGTCTATTTGGCCATCCAATTTCTTATGTCGCAGGAAGTGCATTAGTTGGATCACAAGTAAGTATATTTTTCTGAAGAATATATTTATCATGTCTTCTCAAGAATATCAGTTTATTTTTCAGAAATATTTTTCAGTTCTTTTTATTTTTGAAACTTAATATTTTTCAGTCCTTATAAGATTAATTTATTTATTGTCGTTTGTGGTTGTTACTCGATGTTCAACAAGGCTCTCAATATCCATTTTATAAGCTACGTAAACAAGATTATCATCAATCTAGCTGTGGATACAACGACAATTCCAGATCCTCATCAATTATGTGATGAAATGGTAGAAGCCCTCAAGATCATCAAATCCGCTGCTGTACAAGAGAAAAGATCTCATAAGATGGAGGTGTGAAGCATGTTACCGGATGTTTAGCCTCAACTCTCCAATATATAAATATGAAGTTTTTTTTTTTGTTTCGAATAAATTTGTTAAAATAATAATAAGAAAAAATGTGGTGAAGTGTTTTTTTTTTTATGTTCAAATGGGGAAGTGTTACTTTGTTAATGAAATTCGGTTTTATGTAAAATACCGTATGTGTCATTCATCTAAATATCTGAACTATATTTTTGTAAACACTTTGTTTTAGAAAACAAACTTTCCGAGCTGTTTTAAATATACTTTTTCGATATAACAAAGCCACTGAAACCTACTTGTGGAAAATGATGTCTCCGCAACAGCATGCCACATAAACAAATGCTTTTACCAAAACACGCCAAAGTTAGCCATACTCTCAGGGAGGGGTATGAGTTTAATTATTGGGAGATGAGGTGCAATATACCCAACAAAGATAATTTACAAAAGAAAAAATATACCCAACAAAAACTCATATTAGTGAAACGCCCATACAAGTGGATAACCCAAAAGCTTGTATCCCTTTGGCTAATATATGACGAAACTACCCCTGCCATATGCTTGATATTCGGTGGTGAGGTCGTGAGTGTCAGAATGCAGACATAGGGAGATTTGGTGGGGAGTATTTCTGTGTAATAGGTCTGCGAGTAGGGTGCGGTTCTGACGAAGATCCGATGGGTAAAGAAGAGCTTTGTACCTGTAATGTTGTCGTTGCATCGGTAAGTGGTATCGTGCTAGCGTATTGGAGAATGAGAAGGATACTAGGGTTTATAGACTCGAATATATATCCTTAGCCGTCGATAAAGAATTTTGAGAGAGGCAAAGTAAAAACGAAAACCGTGATTGAGAGCTTGGAGGTTAGGAACTCGTTTGACAGTGTTCGTTATCTCTTAGAGAAAAGGTAATTTTCTTAGATAATTTATTCTTGAAAAGAATTGGGAATTTATGGATTAATCATAGAGAGTAACTTCATATGCTATATTTACGGATACTTTTTTTGTCTTAGCAAGTAACAAAAAGTTATGCCGATTGGGCATCTAGTGAGACTGGTCGTTGTTGATTGGCAAAGACTTGCACCTGCTGCCTGGAGGTTTGACATTGGTCACACCCACGTGAAGTACGATGTGGTGTTGAAGGAGAATGAAACTTACGACTTGGTGATGGAGATGGTGAGGAGTAAGTAGTCTGTGCTCCCCTCTGAACCTGTCGCCTTGACGTATGACTTCCCAGACTGGATGAAGGTCCCTGGAGATTACACCACACCACCCGTGGACATACTTGAAGATGGGGATGTGGAGCTCTTCATTGCAGTGAGGCTGGAATATTTTTATCTGAAGATGTGTGTGGACTTTGGCCACGAAGATGTTGACTGTTATCTGATGATGCATAGGAAAGAATACATGGTGACAGAGAGCGGAACAGAGGTGGTTCCACCAAAACCAATTCCATGGAGAGGTATGTGATATTTTTTAAGATGTGTGTTAATTGATATGTTTAACTACTAACTTTTCTGTTATCGTATAGATCTGCGTGGGAGGGGTTATCTACAAGTTAGCGATGACGTGTTGATGACTATCTACACGCGTGAGCAAATGGAATGCATTCGTGCCAGCTCTATGAGATTTACAAGAGGCGATATGGACCAGACTGTCATACCAGGTGATGGAATCTTGTATGAATCGGAGTCGTCTGATGAAATGGAGATTTTAACTCAAAGCAGTGGTGGGATTGTCAGGCTTGAGGAGATGAGTACCGAACCTCCACAGCCAATAAACCTGACACTAGCCATAAGTAAGCAAATTGTGGGGGGGGGGGGGTGGGGGTTGAAGTACAATAGGTTTTGCGTGTTATTATATGGTGTAAACGATAAGTAAATGATTACCTATAATCTGTATTGGTAGATGCTATGACTGGAGATGGTGATGGCCATGGAGAGTCATCTCACAAGGGAAAGGAAAAGGTGGCAGATTCATTGATTGATGAAAATTAGTTATTGGATTTGCAGATGTGTTTAGGACCGGCTGATGGAGGATTTAGTGGAGGACTGGCAAAGTTTCTCGGTGCCCCCGTTTTGAAATAAAGACGCTAGAGAACAAAAACCAATGCACTGTCGATGAGAGAGGCCATTTTGGGAGACATGCGACCTACTCCATTGTAGGAGGCATGATGAGAAGCAAATACGTGGGGACTGGAAGTGGCCCACGGCCCGGGGCTTTGAGGGAAATGATGAGGACATACCATAGTGTTCCGATTTCTTACTGGACTGCATGAAAGTCCTGTGAGATTGCTACAGAGAATGGTCGGGGGAATGTTGAGGAAGCATACAGTATGTTGCCTTCCTACCTACAACATTTGGCAATAGCAAATATGGGTTCTCTTGTTGCATTGGAAACAAACAAGGGAGCCGGAGGTGTCCAGCATTTCAAGTACATCTTCTTGTCATTTGGGGCAAGCATCAAGGGGTATGCCTTCATGAGAAAGGTAATCATCATAGATGGGACACATTTGAAGGAGAAGTTTGCAGGGTTTTTTCTGACAACAAGTGCACAAGATGGGAACTATCAGATTTTTCAACTCGCGTTTGGGATAGTGGATAACAAAAATGACCAATCATGGTCATGGTTCTTCATGAAACTCTTAGCTGTAGTGCCTGATGCTGAAGACTTCGTCCCTGACAGGCACACTGCATCTATTCAGGAATACGCCGGGTTAGCATCTACAACTTATCCTTCTTTATTATGGGAGTAATGATGATTAACCAGTATTGATTTGATTGCCGGCTAACATAGATTCAAGTAAATGGTACATGATAACAACTAGTTTTGTGACGGGTAAAAAACAAGTTATTTGTTAACTGTTAGAGCAAACCGTACTATGTTATCTGCTAATAGTTGGAATGTATTGGTAATAGGTATACCCAATGGCCAAGCATTGTTCTTGCTTGCTACATCTGCAGAGAAACGTCAAGATCATCTTCAAGAAGAAACATTAGATTTACGTGATGGCGAAGGCAGCAAGAGCGTACAAGCTGGAGGAATTCTACATCCACTTCAACTAGATCAAAGTTGTTGACATCGCATGTGCAGACTACCTAATCAGAATCGGACTTGAGCAATGGGCTAAATCCCATTTTGATGGCTCAAGGTACAATATTATGACTAGTAACCTCGCTGAATCCCTGAACGCAGCTCTTTCTCAAGCTCGAGAATATCCCACTGTGCCACTCCTGGAGTAAATTCAAACAATGATGATGGGATGGTTTTCTATGAGGAGTGAAACATCAAGAAGAAACGTGGGTTCGCTAACTCCAAGAGTCACTGACATTTTGACAAAGAAATCACGGACTCAACCGGATATCAAGTAAACCACATCATAGGTAGTGAGTACGAGGTCATTGATGGGAATGAATGTATTTCCGTGTGGACCTTGATCAGAAAGCTTGCTCTTGCAAGGAATTCGAGGCATTAGCCATCCCTTGTGCCCATGTAGTGGCTGCTGCTATGCACGCAAAGAAGTCTGTTGAAAGTAAGATAGATATCCTTTACAACAATGCATATTGGACTTCAGCCTACGAAGAGAGCATTAATCCGGTGGAACATGACAAGATTGCGGCATATAGGTTTGGTGTCGATGGAGAAGGTGGACATCTTCTCGCTCCAGCAACTCACCGTCCACCTGGGAGGCGAAGAAAGGCAAGGATTCCACCTCGTGGTGAATTTAAGGTTGGTAATTCGCACAATTGGATGTAAATTAAATACATGCCAGTTACAATATAGGTTAACGGCTACACTTTCATCTAAATGGAATTCTTTGTGAACTGTAGATGGCTGGAAGTTTCAAGCACCGCAGGACATGCAGCAGGTGTGGGGGAACATACGATAAAAAGGTCACATGTAAAATGCCTATATGAGAAGGAAGAATGTTAGTAAGTATGTAGGGGTGAGTGGGAATGTATCTTTTGTAATGGTCAGAACTAGGGCGACCTTCTTTTGTTATGATTTACTAAGCTAAAGTTCCCCTAAGCAGCCCACATTGACATATATAATGGAGGGTCTGAATAAGGGCTCCCCCATTTTATGTAATGAATTCGGTTTTTAATTTGCTTTATTAGTAGCTATGTTTTAAGTTTTTCGTCTAGTTGTAATTGTTGGTTGATAAGTGTCATAGTCACAGGTTTAATGAGTCAAACGGTTGTGAAGATATAGTTTTCGGGATTACTGACATAGTTATGTATATTTACTAGGTAAGACGAGCATTGTTTTATCTAAGTTGGTGGATTGAATTCGAGAAATAGAACGAAGTAGGTAATTGGTGTCTTATTAAATCACATTGTTAGAATCAACTGAAATTGTTGGTTGATAAGGGAACTGTTGGTTGATAAGTGACATAGCTACAAGTTTGACGTATAGTGTACTCTATCACCTAATATGTTTGTGAGAATCTACTGAAACTGTTGGTTGATAAGTGAAAATTTTGGTTGATAATTGACATATTCACAGGTTTGATGAGTAAAAGGATTGTGGAGACATTGTTTTCGAGATTGGTGACATAGTTATGTATATTTACTAGGTTAAACAAGCATTGTTTATCTAAGTGGGTGGACTAAACTAGAGAAATATAACAAGCTAGGCAAATTGTTTGCTTGCTAAAACACATTTTTAGCAGTTAATGGAAACTATTACAAGCATGTTGAGTGTCCTTCATTTCTAGTGAGGTAATAGTAAATCTTATCATGTAGTAATACTATGGAACCAAAATAATTAACAAAAACATTCCCCAATTTGAAGGTAAAGCAGGTAATATTACTATTGACCCCATAAAACAAGTAATAACCGCCATAGCTACTTAATCAAACGAGTACATGTATAATGTATTTTATCACCTACAAAATTTGTTAGAATCTACTTAAACATATTGAAAGTGAAGCATGTGAGATAATGGTAAATGTTAACATGTAATATTACTATTACCCTATGAAATTAGTAGACACTACTACAGCTACCTAATCAAACAAGTACACTTATAATTATTTTATCACCTACTAAATTTGTTAGCATCTACTGAAACAGATTCTCTGATTAGTGTACACGCGAGTAGTGCGATAATAATGTTTTAGAAAATAGTAAAGCTGAAAAACACTCCAGAATACGATACGCAGCCTTAAAAGCTTAGAGGTTCACAATCAAACAGGAAAAAATAAATGAGAAAGAGTTTATAGTTTTTTTAGATCGATGAACGCAACAATTACTTAGAGAGGTCTTCATAAAATTTCACAGCAAGTTGCATGGCAGCTTCTGGGAGAACGCAAGGAGTAATGTACTTACAACCATCAATACCAACAGACGAGTGATCTTCAATCAATAGTACATTCATCACGGCTGAGTCGGTCGAACTAGTGACCTGCAGAATACCCTTGCATCTTGAAACAAGAAACGCCTTAGGGTTTGCACTACTTACGAAGAAGCCAGCTGATTTGAGGATGTATGGGCTAAGGTTGGCAATAGGGTTAAGCTCTCTCTTCACAATTTGTCAGTACGAAGAGAGGTGTTGCAATCCAGTACATAGAGAATGGAGGCTTTGGTATAAATGCAGACTCCCTCCCAATGTTGTTTGTCCATGTTAAACGGAAAATATAACCTCTCCGGCACGTTTCGGCAGCCTTCACAAGCGGTACAGCGGGAAACTTAAGCTTACCACAGTCTTTTGTGGATGTCTTGACAAAGTGAAAGGAATGGTTCATTAAAGCTACTGGAAGACTAGTGTCGTAAATAGCCGGTTTCTCCCTAATAGATGGTACTGTAGCTACAAAACTCATGAGGGCATCCATGACCTATATCGGTGAATGACGGGTTACTATAAAGTAAAAGAATAAAAAAATTAACTGCTTTTCTTACCCCTGTTGGTAAAAAGGAAGCATGATGAGCAATATCGCAGAATATAGACTAACTAATTGCGCAGTCATTACGAAGAGCTATAACCTGACATAAAAAGCGTTACAATATATTTTACCATTTTTTGGGTCTGCCAAAATTATTTACATAAATAGACTTACGATTCCTTTTGGACCTGCCTCCAACTGCTTAAATCGATTATGGAGATCAGGAATGAGAGAGAGACCAATTGCGACTTTTGGATCACATTTGTAATCTTGATAAGCAACTGGCATAGTCCTGGCTCTTTTGCTCTTCCGCCTCCCCAGAACATCTGCTTCTGCATCCCTATTTGGTACGTCATATTATATTGGGTTCGCCTCCCCAAGTTCAATGGGGTCATCTTCCTGCGAAAGTCCGCTTGAGAAAGACGGGATCTCGAGAAGATTATACGGTATATGCATCTGTTTATGTGTATAAACACATTTACCTTAAGCAATTTCTGATAATCAGTAGCTATTAAAATGTGGTATATATTATAACCTTGTCGGAAGTAAACCCATCGGAGGGAGAGGAGATAGGATTGTTAGGTCGGACACAATGGGTGCTCACTGTTCCCCAGGTCCACCGATATGAGATTCCTTTGGAGCGTAACAAGGTTATCGTTCATATGGAACCATACTACTTACCTTTAAAAATATACTTGGGTGCTAAAGTGAAATTTACCAGTGCATTGATGTTGTTAGCAGTTACATTTGGTTCTATCTCCATACCAATAACGGGTGCGCTAATCATGTTTGCGTGCGGGGGGTTGACCTGTACATTGTATACATAACAAAAGAAATACAAAACAGTGATGCTGAAAATCACAGATGCTCAAATAATAAACTATGGTAAACAATAAAAATATAATATAAGTATATGGAAGGTCTAACCTCTAATGGTTCATTGAGGTCACGCAACACTACATTGATGCTTCCATAGATATCATCCTGATCGTTATTATTCGCCTGCTCGGCTACGAATGCGGAATTGAAGCAAGATTCCTAGTTTCTTCCAAGGGTGGGTCGCCCGTGTGCTCTTCCCCATTAATCGTCTCCTACGAACTAGAGACACATGTGTTAGGTTCGCAATTGAGATCAGTTATACCCTTCATTAGTGCGGTTTGCATTTTGTTTGACGTTGTCAACTAGAGCATTGTATAGCTTCTGCTCAATCTCCTGGAGGCGTCGCGCAACTGAGGCCTCAAGTAGAGCTAACTGCTGTTCATGGTTAGTTAATGCAACCAGATTTTCTAACTTATCGTCCATAGAATGCTCTAGGCGCCTCTCCAACGACATATTCTTGTCGCGTAGATCGGTGTAAGAAGAGCTCAACTTCTCATTAAGCTGAGAGGCGACCAAAATAGCAACTGCAATATGGTTTTGTGGGTCTGAAGACTCGCCATCAGCCATTTCAAGGACATTACTGTGACAACCCGTCCCGTGGACCTCACTGTCCCATAGACCTCAGGTTCACAGCGCTGCAACGCACCAACCCCAACCCCTCCATTATGAGTTCTCATTAACTCCATAATTAGGTTGTTGGTGAGACTCTAACCCATGCCTCACCCTTTAACATCACTCCCACAGGACAAGTTGTCACCAATTGATCTGCAGATTACAGGGAAGTTCTGACCTAAGAGGCGTCTTGCGACCTGTCGTGGGGCGCAACGAGGGCGTGGCGTCCTTTGAGAGGGGGTGAATTGTAACATCCCGAATTGTGATATATGAAAAAGGCTTAAGAGAATTGATTTGACTACCAATGTCACCAAAGTTGTCTTACCTTTTCTGTCACACATCACTTTAGAACTCAAGGGTTAAGCGTGCTTATGCTGGAATAGTGAAAGGATGGGTGACCTATCGGGAAGTGATTCGCGATATCGTGTTTGTGAGGCCAAAAACACGGGGAAAGGTCGGGTGGTGATTGCAGGGTTAGTTAACGCACGACCGTCAGATGGGATGGGGCCCATGGGCCGAGAGAGCGGACGTGGATGACCCATTAGCCGTGGACGATCGGGGCGTTACAAATTGTGAGCTCCGCATTTTTGAATTAACTTAATAAATAATAAACTCCTGAAATCTTCGTTTATTAATTCTTAAAAAATCGTCTCCAAACACCATAACTCCAAATAATCCGAATGAATATCGATAAACCGTAAATTCAGAGACTGAAGAAGTAAGAAAATAGAAATGTCCAAAAGCACTAGTCCAAAATAATCACTCTCGAGCGTCAGTCTCACCTGAAAGGAGGAAAGAAGGAGGGGTGAGTAACAGGGGAGTCACTCAGTGAGGTATGGGATGCTAAACCGCAAACCACTGACTCAGTACATAGCACTACGACTATGTAGGCCTAGCTCTAGCATGAATAAATACGATGTCTAAAGCATCACACAAAACAGACAATGCAATGATAGCATAAGGCTAATCCATACACCCCGCATTCTCCTCATAAAGATATATATATAAATAACTCTATGCGCCATTAGTACAAGAGTCCATCCTCGTACCCCGCAATCTCCTATGCGCCGCTAGTACAAACGTCTTTGTACCCCGCAATCTCCACACAATGCGACGCTAGCATAGACGTCTATATTCCCCGCAATCTCCATACAATGAGCCGTTAACACAAACGTCTTTGTGTCCCGCAATCTCCACAATGCGCCTTTAGCACAGATATTTTTGTGCCCCGCAATCTCATAACAATAGACTTATAGTATATATTTATATATAGCAGTTTTAGCATCACACAATTCACTCAATCGTTGAATCCTCTAACATCCTATATCCGGTTTAACAAGCATAAAATAATAACAAACAAGGCTTTCATGCAGACTCGATTCATAGAGACGGAACATGTTTAGAAACTAGGCTTTCTATAATAGTAGTACTAAACTAGCACGAGATTAAATAGAGTAGCCCTCACTTTAGCCATTGGTTGGAATGATCAATGGAAGATGGTCAACTAAGGTCAACTGCAACACGAGAGAATCAACGACTTAGAGTCTCAGGAATTAAAGTTTCCAAAAGTAGATTTTTTTCTAAAAAGAAAACTTCCCTAAAATGACAACTTTCCTAAAATAGCAACTTTCTTAAAATAGAAATTTTCCTAAAATAGAAACTTTCCTAAAATAACAACTTTTCTAAAATAACAACTTTCCTAAAATAGAAACTTTCATAAAATGGCAGGTTTCCTAAACTAGAAATTCCTCTAACTAGAACTTTCCAAGACTAAAAATAGGGAGGCGATAAACTTACCAGAATTCTCGCCCGAGAACTTGCCCAGAAACTCGTCCGGAAACTCGACCGAAAATCTCGCCAGAAAATTACTTAGTGACTCGTCGTCGGATAACTCAACAACTTGTCACTCACAAAGCACTGCTTTGACTTGATGAAAATAAAAGGGAATGGTGATGTTTATTATATAGGGGAAGGAAAGGGAGGTAGGTTTTCTAAACTTCCAATGTGGGACAAAGTAAAAAAAAAAGCTATGGGTTTTAATTACTAAGGCAGATGGGCCTATCTAGGTTCACGGTCGTTACAATTCTTCCCCACTTAACCGGAATTCGTCCCCGAATTCTAAAAGGAATCCAAGAAGAACTTCAACGGCTACGAAGGAAAGAAGAACACGAGATGAGAAACAAATAAAGTCTTCTCATGCAATAAAAGAAAATTAGAAATGCTAACGACTAACTCCATAGAACTAGAAGTGTCTTTTTTTTTTTGAAAATTCCCAATCCCATAGAACATTTGAAAGTCATTGAAAATCGTTAGAACCGAGTCTACGTAGATCGCCATCCCGGGTCGGAGCTGGTACGGAACCCGCTCTGATACCACTTGTAACGCGCCGATCGTCCACGGCTAATGGGCCATCCACGCCCGCTCTCTTGGCCCGTGGGCCTCATCCCATCCGATGATCGTGCGTTAATTTTTTTCAAAGGCTCGAAATAATTGTTTACTAACCCTGCAATCACCACCCGACCTTTCCCCGTGTTTTTGGCCTCACTAACACGGTATTGCGAATCACTTCCTGATAGGTCACCCATACTTTCACCACTCTAGCATAAGCACGCTTAACCCTGGAGTTCTAAACTGATGTGTGACGAAAAAGGTAAGTCAACTTTGGTGACATAGGTAGCCAAATCAATTCTCTTAAGCCTTTTTCATATATCACAACTCGGGATGTTACAATTCACCCCCTCTCAAAGGACGCAATGTCCTCGTTGCGCCCCAGGACAGGTCTCAAGACGCCTCTCAGGTCATGCTTTTCTTTCATTTCCTTTTCCTTATGCTTCTTCTTAAGTCTCATACGTGCAAGACCATTCGCAGTAAGACAACCTTTGAAGATTTCCTTCCGAAAAGAAAAATGTTCCCCAATCAGGAAGACCATGTTGTCCATAGTAGCATCTTTGGTTTCATCAACCCATGAAAAATCTTCTCGAGATGACCACTCTTCAGACAGATCATCGAGATTTGACTTGACGGGCACCTGCAAACAAGGGTGAGTACATGAACGTTAAATCACATCAGCCAAGATAACTTTCATACGGTAGTATATACTATAATAAAAATAATACATGATAACCATGGGAAGTACCAGTAACTGGTAACATTAGCGCCCATGGAATATAGTTAACATATAACCTATTTAGTCTACCCACAATTGTAACGTATAATCCGTATATTACTGGATAACAGGTTTCTTAGCACATAACTAACCTGACAATCAGTATCGATAGCCTTGGCGTGACCGGGATTACACATAACTTGGTCACTAGTGAAGGTTTTTCCGACCTAGGCACACTTTCATCCTCCTCTGCCGTCCCATCTTCACCCGGCTCATCATCACTGTCTGACTCAACAATTAACACATGCTCATTTGTGATGGTTTCTTCCTTTAACTTGGGGATGGCTGCTAGGAGCACAAATTGGATAGCATTAATGTACCCCCTAATCGCCAGAGATTCTTGGGATAAGGCAACTTTTTCTTTTGCAATTAGAGATGTAGCCAACATATGATATGATGCTCTGCCCCAAGCGTATGCAAGAAATTCATCTAGGTCCCTTATCAGTTCAACATGCTCCGGGATGATGCGAGGTATATGGGACGACGAAAGAAGGATTGATGAGGTCATAGCAAGGCAGGAAAATTTAATCCTAGTTTCCCTGTCTTTCACAACGTTCTTCTTCAGCATATCAATAACAGCGTCGACATTGCAAAACTTGAGCGAGCCAAGGAGTTCATTCCAGTAGAGATTCTTGTTGAGAGGGTTCCTCCTCTTCTTCTTAGGTCGTTCTCGTATCTTACCGCAATTTAGACCCGTAACAGTGGCAATTCACCAAGGGACATTCAGACAGGGTTACCAGAAAACAAAACCCAGATCTCATATTTTTTTAAGTTTTAGGAGCTGTACAATAAAGTACTTTTAGGATCTGCACAATAAAGTACTTTCCGAACGCGCCAGAAAATTGAGGGTTCTCCTCTATGGCAAGAATACCAAACGTGGAGTTTCTGAGGAACTCCAACTCTTTTGGCTCAAGTGCATCATTAATCAACTTGTTTTTCTTGATTTTGTGATACGAATTGATGCGCTTACCGGTCGTTTCTTCGCCGACTGCAAACATTCTTTACTGCAAGTCACTACTACCATTAGAATTATTTTAGGGTTTAGTCTAGTTTATTTTCTTTACTGCAAGTCACTACTACCTCCGTTTCATTTTAGTTTTCGTTCTACGTTTTTGCACACAGATTAAGAAAACATTTAATTTTACATAAAATAAAAACATCATTATCTATAAACCTAAACACATTTCAACCAATAAAAAGAATAGCATATAAAATTATTTAATTTTGCATTAAAATCATAAAATGACACTTATTTTGAAACAAAGATTTTTCTCTACAACGATATCTAAATTGAAACGGAGGTAGTAATAATTTTTTTTCTTGTCTTTTAAATGCATGCCTAGCAGTACCAGAAGCCAAAAAACAAGGAATTACTCTTCTCGAATCCCGTTACAATCGAACGTTTTATGCGCAAGCAGATACGACAAGCATCGATCAACACTAGCACAACCGCCAATCGACAATCCTTCTGACCAACCTCGATTGACAGTACCCACATGGCATCGATCAACAGTAGTTCGCGGGTTCAGATGGTTGCGACTTTAGTTGTGGTTTGAGATGAGAAATGAGACATGTAGGACCTTGAAGGTCATCTGCGTAATGCAATAGGTCAGAGAATTGATGATCAGGGGGCTGTAATTCCTGAACCAGAGATAGAACTACACACTGCAGTAGCTCTACCAGAAGCTGCTGCCCAAGCAGCTCAACGGACACTGGCAGACTACAATTGTCCAGACCATTTCTATGCTAACAGATTTGAAATTCATCCTCCAGATTTCCAGAGGAACGACTTTGAAATCAAATTGTTCTTCTTCACAGTTTTTGCGCAGACACCTTACCATGGATTGCGACATGAGCACCCGATGGATTATCTGGAGCGATTTGAGGATATAGTATGTGCTATTAAAGCCAATGGAATCACTGAGGACTATATATTTTGTAAGCTCTTCAAGAACTAAGTTGCTGGAGATGCTTCGCATTGTCTTAAGCTACTACCACTAGGACCTTTAACATCCTGGACAGACATCGAGAATGCACTCCTGCACAATTTCTTTGCTGAAGCGCGAGCAGAGGACTTGAGAAGCAGAATCGCTACATTCACACATGAACCTGAAGAATCATTCAAAAGCTCTTGGTCCAGATTCATGTCCTACCAGAGAGACTGCCCACACCACGGATTCAACGAGGTGCAGCTGCTTAGCACCTTCTTCAAAGGTACTGCTCTGAAGTACCGATGGCTTTAGGCACAACTAGTGAAGGAAACTTCAGCACTAGGAGTCCAGAAGAAGCCACAAGGCTTATTGAGAACTTGACGTCTAGCAATAGCACCACGAACACGAAATATTAGAGGAAGAAATCATCTCTATCTTTGAGCAAGGAGCAAATATATGAAGTCAAAGCAAAGCTGGTTAGTGTTCAAAAATTTCTCAAGTGAAAGCAAAGGAAAAAGAAGAATAGGAAGAGGATGTGAATTTTGTTGGTGGAAACGGTTTCCAGAGACAGGGAAATCAAGGCTACAATAGAAACTCCTACGGTGGCAATAGGAGAAACTACAACCAGAATTCACAGCAGCAAAGGCCTCATGTCAGAAAGTTAGAAGCTATGGTTGATAGAATACTAGAGTAGCAGCAGCATATGACTGTGAACTTCAATGGAAAGATAGATGCTCCGTACATCAACCTTAACACGAAGTTTCAAACACTCAACGCACATGTCAAGAAGTTGGGGAATCAAGTGGTCTAGGCAAGTGAGGCCATTGAGAGACATGAGATCCTGATTAAGGAGAAAGGGGACGCTAGCAAGAAGCACTACATCAGTGCATTGAAAGGTGATGATTTTTGGCAAGAGGTGAAGAGAGAACAGCTCCAGGAACGAGATTTCCGTGTAGAAAGTGCTATGCCCTTCGGCAGTTCGCATTGGTGTCGATCGATACCCAAACCTAAGCATCGATTGGCGGAACCTTCAGAGTCTGTAGCTTTGTGTGAGTCTTTGAACATCGATCGACGTAGAGAAGCCAAGATCAATCGACGGTCTCCAACAGCAGAACCTATCCGTTTGCCAAATTTGAATGCCGACCTATTTTTCAGACCTACGAGTATGGAGACTCAAGAACAGAACACTGATACACCTGAGCCAATGAAAATCGATAAGAAAACATAAAGGCACCCTAGAAGGAAGCATAAGATTCCTAAACATCTTCGCAGAGAAGCAAACAACAAAGAGATGGATGGCTAGCTTTGCCAAAAGAGTTTTTTAAAAATTCCTTTAGATACTCAATTTGATGAAGACAGAAAATTACATAGAGCGTATGTTCAATAACCTCAAAGAGAAGCTGAAGCAGAGGACCACTCTCAAGGAGAAAAGTCCCCCTGGAAATTTGTGATTCCATGTTTTGTCAAAGGTCACGAGTATCCCAATGCCCTCTGCGATACTGGATCAGCAGTAAACATCATGCCTAGAGTTATGGTGGATAAGCTAAGCCTGAAAGTGGAGTCTTCTAGTCACACTTTCACCTCTGTCGGTTGTTCCAAAGTGAATTCAGGAGGGATAGCTAGAGACGTCCCAATGCAGATTTGCAACGCCTTAGTCCTACTAGACTTCCATGTGATGGATATAAAGATTGACGAGAACTCTTTCTTACTCCTTGTAAGAGCATTCATAGCCACAGTGAGAGCTATCTGCGACATGAAGACAAAAAAGTTGTATCTATCCTTGATTGATCCAAACAAGTTTTATGAACATGTTAAAGTCAAGAACAAGGTTACTCTGATAGAATTGGGTGATGATCCAGTCCTGATTGCTACATGCTTCTGAAACTATGATCAACATGATGAGGCTGTTGACACAACATCCATCGACACCCAACCCATGGTAGCGATCGACGGTAGCTACACCCATAACCTGCACGAAACCAACATCAGTTGACGGTTATGCCACAGATCAAAACGACGATGACAATAAAGAAGATATAGTCTACATTGGGCAGAAATACCTTGAGATGACACCAGAAACCACTAACCCAGAATACGGTGCTTCCTACTTTAAAGAAGAAGCAAACGAGTACCACGCTTTTGCACTAGAAAAGGCTGAAAATTTCAGAAGATCCTATGGAACCTGGAATTCAACATCGATCGACGGTGACTGATGTAGCTTTTATTATGCGCTCTCAAATTAACACTATAAGCTACTTTTACTCACTCAAAATAAGAGGTTCAATTGTAGTATTTAGGGATAAAATACACAGGGAGGGTGTACACAAAATAGACTATAGATGTTTAGATTAAGCTAGACAGACAATTTATTAAAGAATAAATAATAGACAAGTAAGCAGGTGATTGATATAGATGAAATAGCTAGATCTAGGGATTTATCAATCAATAGATTCAACAAAACAAATCAAGGATTCTAAGGGTTTAATAGATCAAATTCTAGAACTCAAATTCAATAGGTAAGTAATCCAGCTCTCGCATGCAATTACTAATCAGATGCCTAAGTTCTATGTTCCAGCTCTCGCATGCAAACAAAGATCGAGTGTCGATCGATAACAATCCTTGGGTATTGATCAATGCTACCTCAAACAAGCATTAACACATATTGATAATATTCAACTGGATCCTAGACCAACTCTCGTATGCGCCTAGATATCTAATCCACATAGGGCTCGTGTTCCGTTAATTAATTGCACTCTCGTGCCTCTCAATTGTCCTGTGATTCTATGTTCAAGTAATCAGTCACACTCTCATGCTATTCCACTACTCTAGATCCTAGTATTACAAGCCACGTGGTGTAGAGATCTATAGATAACCTAGAAATCCTATGACTATCAGTTTGACATTAAGAACATGAAATCCCTAAACCTAACAAGGTGATTACGAAGACATGGAAGCAATAACACAAAACATAGTTTGAATAAGTGATAGATATTTAAATAAATATAAAACTAAAGGTGTTCCAATCTATCTCTGAAGGAGACTTGACATTCTCTCCAAAACATAAGACAATCAATAATATAAACACTACAAGAAAACAACTATATAGCGACGGCGGATTTCGTGGCTATTTCCTCGCAAATGAGGTTTTACGAGGAAATAGCGACGAAACACAAAATGTCGTGCCACGTTCGTCGTAAGTCATATTTTCTCGCTAAAATCTCATAATTTTACGAGGAAATATTTCCTCGTAAACGCAGAACTAAGTTTCCTCGTAAAAACCACCCTAAGGTTTCCTCGTTCAAACCACGTAAATGCTTCCTTGTAATGAACTCGTAAAAATTTCCTCGTAAAAGTTTCCACGTAAAATCCACGTGAATCTTTCCTCGTAACCTTCTCGTAAGTATTCCCTCGTAACTTCCAAGTAACTCTTTCCTCATAAACGACACGCAAGATTTCATAGTCAATTCCAAGTAAGAGTAGCAAGGAATTTACTTCGAAACTTATTTTTCTGAACTGAAAATTAATTATAATAAAATATTAAAATAATAAAACTTTTTATAAAAATTTAAATTAAAATATAAGAAAACGAAAATATTTTATAAATATATAAGTTTTAAATTTATATTACAAGAACAAAAAAATATAAAGATCTAAGGGATCTATGAGTCATGGCGGTCTGGATCTGGAATGCCCAAATATCTCCTTCTCTCTGCTAACATCATATCCAATTGAGAATATCCAGCCGCTAAAGCGTCGAGGATAGTCTCGAGTGAACCCATTTGAGCTTGCGTCATGCTCAAATCAGAACGCGTCGCGCTCAACTCTGAACGCAGCTCAGCAGTCTCATCTACCCGTTGCTGAGCATAAGACGATGTCGCTCTTGGGACATCGTTAACGGAACCAATCCCCAATGTACGTCCCTTTTTCTTAGGGACGACCTTGAAAAAGTAAATTTAAATGTTAGCCACTAATAAAAAATTAGATTTTAAACAAATTATAATAATTTAAATTTAAATTATACCTGCTCGTAGATCTCATCCACTTCAGCTGTGGATAATATGACGGGTATCCCATCGGGGGATTGCTGTGTCATCTGGGTTTGCCGCTCTTCAACCCGAGCAACAATGTTGTTGTAGATTTCACCAGGCCTGCGGTCTGAATCGCGGATCAGATCTTTCATGCTGGAGACTTCGAAAAGTTCTTTGGCAAGCAGCTTTGCGGCCAACCTCGCACCAAGAACTTTGCAGTTAATGGTCGAGCGACCGCAGGCCTGGTGAAACTCGCAAAAGACATCCTCGTCTTAATTTGGATTTCGGATCCACGTGTTGCCTGTCGTCCGGCCGCTCTTCAACCTTTGTTGACGACGGGGTCGAACCAGTTACACTTGAAGAGGACGCACTTCAGCTTCAATAACCTTGGGAATTCAACTTCAATAATCTTCTGCAAGATCCCATAGAAATCTGTTTCGCCTTTCACACATATTCCATATTTACTTGTCGCCCGGTGTTTACCATACTCATATGTATGAAAACTATAGCCTCTTGTGAAATACATCGGCGATTTTGTAACCTTTGCAACTGGACCCTGAATTAATTCGTGAAACCATACGAGATAATCTGGATCGTCATAATCAACCTGCATGTAATAAAAATAAAAATTATCACTTTGAAATTAATCGTACCGAATGTTGAATAATTAAGAGAATGTTATAATACCTGTTTCCTCAACCACTTAATAAAGTGTTGATCTTTCCTTTTGTCTACCTCACTTGTGGATATATCCGGGATTGCTTCTTCGACTTGAGTAACAAATTGACTGTGAAATTTTTTGTGAATTAATCAATTCCAAAAATATATTTATGTGTTTGTAGTTATAAGTTTAATTACCTTTCAAAATAGTGCATCAATGCATGCTCGCAATTGAGAAGTATGTATATGTGTGCACTATGGAGGTCTTTATCACTCGACCACCAAACCTCTTTCAATTTCCCACCAAATTGTCCAATTTGGCAAAAGATATATGGAACATCCTTTTCCATATATGTCGGCACAACACCACCATCATCATACCTTCTTGGAGCTCGTTTTTGGGTACTTACATTCGGTGAAAAGTAGTATGATGTGAAGTGTGATGTTTCTTCCGTCAAACTTCCGGCAACTATAGAAACTTCAACTCTTGCGAGGCTTTTTGCTTTTCCTTTCAAAGTTTTCATGGTCCGCTCATACTGATACATCCATCTGTAATGTACAGGTCCTCGAAGCAATGCCTCATACGGGAGGTGGACAACTAGATGCTCCATGACGTTAAAAACTGCTAGCGGAAATATTTTCTCGAAGTTGCACAGCAAGATGGGAATGTTCTCATGAAGTTGTGTAACGACATCCTCTTTAAGAGTGTGTGTGCTCAGATCCCTGAAAAATGCTCCAATTCCTTGCATATTTCAAAATTTACAGATATTAGTAGTCAAAATGTGTATATAAATAAAGAAATTAAGTAAAGCATGTGTTTAAATTTACTTGCAACTGCTTCATGTACTTTTGTTGGAAGTAGCTCCACAAAGGCAAAGGGAAGTAGTCGTTGCATAAATATATGACAATCATGACTCTTCATCCCTGAGAACTTTTGACCCTTTTCAACACATCTAGAAAGATTTGAAACATACCCATCAGGAAACTTCACTTCTGATGCCACCCAGTTGAACAACACCGAGTTCTTTTCTGATGACAATCTGAATATCGGAACTGGGACTTGTCCATTGCTTTTAATATGTAACTCACTTCTCGAGCAAATATCAGGTAAGTCCAGCCTCGATTTTATGTTGTCTTTCGTCTTTCCTGGGACATTCAATATTGTGTTGAGGATGTTTTCAAAAAAATTCCTCTCTATATGCATCACATCGAGGTTGTGACGCAAAAGAAGATCCTTCCAATATGGAAATTCCCAAAATATACTCTTCTTGTGCAAGTTGTGCTGAACTCTGTAATAATCATGCACATTATTGGGAACATGCCAATTACCACCATGAGGAACAATTTCTAGAGCACCGTAGTAATGGATTTGCGCTTTGATTTGTTTCCCAGTTAAATATGGAGGAGGAGTGTCTCTCACAACCCTTTTGTGCCTGAACAATGTCTTGTTTGTTCTGTACCGATGGTGAATGGGAAGAAATCGACGGTGACAATCGAACCAACTTGTCTTCCTACCATTCTTCAACTGAAACGCTTCTGTCATTCCATTACAATATGGACAAGATAATCTCCAATGTGTAGTCCATCCAGACAACATCTCATATGCAGAAAAATCACTTATGGTCCACAAAAGCATCATTGGCATTGTAAAATTTGTTTTTGTTGAAAAAATCATACGTCCTCACCCATGTTGACCACAAATCTTTCAACTCTTTTATCAGTGGTTGTAGAAAAACATCGAGAGATCTTTTTGGATGCTTCGGACCAGGTATTAATATGGTCATGAATAGAAGATCCTGTCGCATGCACATCTCCGGTGGCATGTTGTATGGTGTAAGAAAGACTGACCACAATGAATATTGTCTGCCTGACATTCCAAATGGACTAAATCCATCTGTGCATAATCCAAGATACACATTCTGGCTATTGCTAGCAAAATCTGGATGTATATTGTTAAAATGTTTCCAAGCTCTTGCATCTGATGGATGAGTCATCTCACCCTCCGTCTGAGTATGCTCGGCATGCCATCTCATTCATCCGGCAGTTTCCTCAGATTGGTACAATCTTTTCAATCTGTCTGTAATTGGTAGGTACCACATCCTTTTGTACGGTACCCTATTACGCCCTCGTCCTTGTGGTTTGAATCATGGCTTCTTGCAGAATCGTCATTCATCTAACTTCTCATCATCTCCCCAATAAACCATGCAATTCTCGATGCAAACGTCTATCATTTCCGAAGGCAACCCAAAACTATAAACCAATTTCTGAATCTCATAATAAGAATCAACAGACACATTTTCTTCCGGCAAATACTCTTTAAACAAGTTTGCCCATGCATCCATGCAATTTTCAGGTAGATTATGATTAGTTTTAATATTCATCATTCTAGCAGCCAACGACAATTTAAAGAGACGTTCTCTACAACGATTGTAAATTGGTTGATTCGCAGCATCTAACATTTCATAATACTTTTTTTTGCATCTATGTTAGGTTCTTCAGCTTCATCATCATGAGCTACAAATGCATCACCTACCATATCATGAACCCTATTATAATCTACAACTTGTTCCTCTTGATAACTAGTATGCAAATGATCAACTGCCGGTTAAACCTGAAAATTGCTATTACTACTACTAGCTTCATTCCCACAATCACTTTAACCTTCTCCATGTTGAAACCAAATATAGTAATGTGCCGTGAAACCTCTATTTAATAAATGCTTCCAAACGTTTTTACGAGGGCCTAATTTTGAATTGTTGCATTTCCGACAAGGACAGAACATCTTACCGCTTCCCTGTGCAAGCGGTGTAGAATCTGCTTGATGCATAAATGTCTCCAGCCCTTCGAGAAACTCTTTCGTCACTCTCCCGTTCCCATCTCCGTGTGTATACATCCACCTCCGCAACTCAAAAATATTTTCATCTCCGGACATTTTTTTTCTTTCACGTTTATAATTTTTTTTCTTTCAACTTTTCAATTTTCTTGGGTGTGTTTCATTTGAAACTCAAACAACATATTAATAGGAAAATTTCAAATTGGTAGGCGAAAATTTACCACAAATTTACGAGAAAAACTGGTAGGTGAACATCCTTCAAAAACACGTTTTCACCTAAAAAGTGGGTGACCTCGTTATTTCCTCGCTAAACAATTTTCTCATAAAATAAACATAAACGTAGCGAGTACTTTACGAGGAAATACAACCTGCCATGTAATTTCCTCGTTAATTTACGTGTATTTTACGAGGAAACGTGTTTCTCGTTGATTCACGACGAATCTATGAGGAAAGTGCTTTTCAACTTAATTACCTCGTTAACTTCACGTAAATTTATGAGATCCAGTTTTCCTCGCTAAATTTCGTGGTTAATAAACTGTTTTCTTGTAGTGAAACCTTAGCCATAAACAATGGCTTAGAAAAATATATAAATTAGGTCTAAACTCATCCAGGGGTATTCTGGTAAATTGTGGTGGCTTCAGGGCTTATGTCGGCCATAAAACAAGTCGGGCCTGTCTTATGAGATCACAATCAATTGACGCTAAGCATTTAGAGTCGATCAACACTTATTCATCTTCTCGACAACTTTCTCTCGTGAGGCAGACAAACCACACTTCAGTAAATTGGACATAGCTTTAGAGCTACCCGTTAGATGGACCCTAAACCGGTGGCATTGGCATTATAACCCAAATATATAACTTGTGTCAAAATATAAGCACAATCTAACCGTGTAATATCCCCATCTATAGATAATATTATGATGCATCTGCGAAGTTCTGCATCTCTAAAAGGTCAAAAATCACCAAAGTTCTCCAGAATGTACCTGAACCTGAAAATACTCTAAACATACTCTAAACACATATAATAGACTCTAAATAGGGATGATATCATGGTACAATAGTGGTATATATCAGGCGCTATCAACTCCCTCATCATTAACCTTTTGCTTGTCCTCAAGCAAACAAAGCCTGTGAAAGAGGTTTAGAAAAGCAGAGACTCACATAATGTCTAAGTATAACTATCATCCTACTTTGTTGCAACCACATCATGTCAATGCAATCACAGAGAAACTTTATATACCCTATCCTAGTAGAGCAACCCGATCCATTCTACCAACAACTTAGCAAATACTAGTCTAACTCACCCCTCTACTGATTTCATTTCTTTGCATAAAATAAAAGTGCAAGCTTTACCTTAGGAGTATCGATCAAAGGACACATGGACTGTTACCTCTGCAAGTATTTGAACAACTAGGCATAAAGTCTTCTCTGACTCCTTTCTTCCCCCTTTTCTCTTTGAATCCTCTTAGATCTCAAACTTAATGGACAATGATGCTGATACAATCCATCATGCCATCTCATTTTTGATTTTTTCATCTTTTTTTTGTTTTATTTTTGTTTTTTTTTCTTTTTGTTCTTTTTGATTTTTGGGAAAAGTTGTAGGCGAATATTAGGGTCATCGGTAATGTACGTACCCATCGCTTCCAACAATGTGTGATTGTTCCTCTGAATTAGAATAGTGGGGGTATTCGGTAATGTATCTACCCCTCTTCATCTCAGGAAGCCATCTCAATCTTTTAAGCTTTTCGGTAATGCTGATGAGAAAGAGAGAAGGGAACCAAAGGAGTAATGTATTTTACCTACAAACTTGCAGAAGGAATCTTATCCATTGTATACCAAGCCCCAAAGCAAGCAAATAATGTCAGGATTAGTGTTGGAAATCAGTTTTGGTTCTTTCAAACTTTCTAAGCAAGTGTGATATAGTGGCAGGATGATCCACTTTGGTATCTCTAGTAATCTCTGCAAACAACTTTCTAAGAATGGTTTTAAAGTGTGGTTAGTCAATAATAAATCTTGATCATAGTCCCCTTCTTGACTCAATTATAAATTTTCAAAAAATTATATATATATATTATATATATATATATAAATAAATCTCAAAACAAATCAACTAGCATTAGCGAACATCCCCCAAACTTAAATTACACTGTCCCCACTGTAACCCGTCCTGGATTGGTTAGGAAAAATCAATTCATAGGCAAAAGTTGTAGAGGAAGTCGAGTATACCGAAATCTGGAAAAGAGTGTCGAGTGATGGTGTGTTGTGAGTGTTGACCTATGGTTAACCATCCAAGCTGTCGACCGATGGTGAGGTGATGTTGTCTACCGATGGTGTTCTCGAACAGTCTACTCCTTCTCTTTAAAAACCTTCAAAACTAAATAAAAACCAAAATTAAAATAGCATAAGTAAAAACCAATTAAAAACTTACTAAGCAGTGTGTTGCCTCCAACTCAGCGCTTGGTTATAGTTATTAGCTTGACTTTTTGAGATCTGATTTAGTCTGTATGAGATTAAGAACTTTTTCCAGAACATCTCAGTGTCCCTCTTCCTCATTTTGTTGATGATGTTGATAAAAGCTCTTGCAGAAGCTTCCCCTTTGTCTTTCAGCTCTGGATCACATTGCACCCTGACCTTAATAAAGGTTGCAGACTTTCCTTGCAGCACATCCTATTCTCTAGACTTCATAACATCATGAAGGAACCGGTGACAAGAAATCTGCATCTACCTTCTTTTTATTTTTATTGTGGTCCTTCCCCCAGACTTAGACTTTTCAATCACATGTTGCTCTAAAATATGGAGAGTGTTGATCGAAGTTATTAGGCGAGTGTCAAACGACGCTGATGCTGGTGATGTGGTTTTTTGGTTTGAATCAGATGCAGGTGCTGGATCTTTAGACGACTCTACCCATGAAATAAACCCCTCAGTTCTGGTCTTTCCACAGGATAGAAGAAGAAATTTTCATCAACATTAGTAAGGCACATCTTATTCTTCTTGAGATCAAAAACTGCCCCTACTGTAGCCATAAAGGCTCTTCCAAAGATAAGAGAAGATTCTCCGCCTACTTTGATTCCCTAATCATGAAAGTCCACGGGGACAGTGCATTCACCTATCTCTACCCTAACACTCTTGATCATGAATGCGGAGTTTAGCTTGGAGTTATCCACAAAGGTGAAACTATCATGAGAAGGTTCCACCTTTAATCCTAACAGTTCAGAAGTGTCCTTGGCTATGATGCTGACGGCAGATTAAGTATCACAAAGGGTGTAAGGGAAATTGGTGTCATGTATAGAACATGGATCAAAAACTTCACAGAATCTTGTTCCTTCTTCATTGTCTTCTTGGATCTACGGCTGACCATATTAAACAGCAGTTCAATGTCCTTATCTGTCTTCTTGCTCTCTTTGAAGAAATTACCAAGTCTGTACTGGTGATATGCATCCTTGAAAGATATATCCTTAGGAACCCTCATCACTCTCTTTTGAAATCCGTCAAGTTCAGCCTTGTTAGCTTCTCTCCTGAGGAGTTTGGGAACATAGGGTTCTCTAGATTTCACTCTCTTCTTTGGACTTCTTTCTTTCACTGCCTGCTTGTCCATGATAGATTCATGTTCGTCCAGATGGTGTTGATCGATATATGGTGTGTACCGTCGAAAGAGGTTTCAGCTAGGATCAATTGCCCTTGTTCTGGTGCATCTACATCTTGCTGATTGGTGTTCACTGTTGGCCTTTCTGATGAGCAGTGTGCAGTAATGGTTGCCATGGGCGGGAGTCGATCGGTTCTTGGCTGCTGCTGTCGATCGTTGGGCGCCCGTTGATGTCAATCAATGCCATCTTGTTGGTGTTGATCGACGACATTTGTTTTAACAGGGTACGGGCTGGGAAGATGCGGGTGTCGCGTGGCGAAATCTGAGTGGTTCTGAATTCTTACTGTTCCTATGTGCTCTTCAATGGGTGTCAATTGATTCTCAGCTAATGGTGTCGATCGACACTAGTGCGATCTGCTGAAGGAAATAGAACTTTCGACTAGAAAACACCTTCTTCCAGCTTCTCATGCTCGATTACTTCCCCAAAGTTATTATCTAAAATGCCATCAACATGATGCCTCTTGCTCTCCTCAGCTTTTTTTAACCAAAGCTTCTTGATTTTTCACAGCTTCTGCTGTCTGAAAAACCTGGGTGTCTAGCATCATGACATGGGTGTCCAAGGCTTCAAATTTTTCATTCATCGCTTTGTGGATAAAATGAAACCGCAAAATTATGTATGCACTCGTATTCTGCTAAATTTCTATGACTCTTTCTATCATAGATTCCATCTTCGGAATATGGCTTTGAAAACTGATTTCATTTGTATGATTTTCGTCCTCTTCTGCAGCTTGTTCCACCAACGAGACTTTACACATAATCAGTTTTGCCCTCGACCTCAACGATCCTGTCATTATTCATAATACCTGATTGCATCTTGTGAGTATCCATATTCCTGATAATGTTGATAGACACAAACTTCTGAATCAGCCTCTTAGCTTCCTCTGGAGTCCTGGTCTTAAAGTTCCCTTCGCTTACCTGATCCAGAATCATATGATATTGCACATCAATACCCTTGCAGAAGAATCCCAGCAGTTTAACCTCTGTGAAACCATGATGTGGACAGTTTTTTTGGTACCCCCTAGTTCTGTCCCAAGAGCTTCTAAACCTTCAGTAGGTCCCTGAGAGAATGTCAAAATCTTATCCCTTAGCTCCTCGGTCTTTGCATCATCAAAAAAATTAGCCATAAATGCAGTCTTGACATCATCCCAGGTAGTGAGAGATCCTGGTTGTAGAAGTTTCAGCCAAACAATTGCATTCCCAGAGAGAGAGAATACTTAAATAACTTGCAGAGGAGATAGTCTCTAGTTCATTCATACTCCGAGATGCTAAACACAAAACCCTCCAGTGTTTCAAGGTAGTCCATGGGATCTTCATGGGGAATGCCATGAAAGGGGTGCTCGCTCACATGAGTAAAGCATGCAGGTCTTATCTGACCATCGATCCCCTAATTTCTCGAGGTTGAATCGCAGACCTGTTAACATAGAGTTGTGTAGGCCTGATCAATTCTGCTATCGATCGATCCTCAGGGATTACAACCCCATGTGCATCTAATTTCTGACCTGCTGCATTACACAGATGACCCTCAGGGTCATGCAAGTCTCTATTCCTTTCCCTAGTCAGAATAAGTTCCGCAGCCTTCTCTACTCGCTGGTTTACTGTCGATCGATGGTATAGTAGAAGTGTCGATCAATGTTTGTCCAAGAGTGGTGTCGATCGACGAGAAGTGTTTCTGTCGATCAACAGAGAAGTGTTGCTGTCGATCGATGCTAGACATTTCTCTCCGTGGATGGTACGTTCAATAGCTGCTGGGTTTAAGAAAAGTAAGTCTTTTTCCTTGTTACTGCTGGTACTGCTCTGCATTCACCTGAAAGACAAGAAATTTTTTATGTAACTAACTAAAACTGAAAATAAAAACATAGACTAAACCTATTAGTCAAGTCTAATGGCGATCCTCGCTCCCCGGCAACGGCGCCAAATTTGATTAGCTTTTATTATGCACTCTCAAATTAACCCTATAAGCTACTTTTACTCTCTAAAATAAGAGGTTCAATTGTAGTACTTAGGGATCAAATCCACTGGGAGCATGTGCACACAATAGACTATAGATGTTTAGATTAAGCTAGGCAAACCGTTTATTAAAGAAGCAATAGTAGACAATTAAGCAGGTGATTGGTTTGATAACAATAAGATGAAATAACTAGGTCTATGGATTTATCAATCAATAGATTCAAAACACAAATCAGGGATGCTAAGGGTTTTATAGATCAAACTCTAGAACTCAAATTAAATAAGTAAGTAATCCAGCTCTCGCATGAAATAACTGATCAGATGTCTAAGTTCTATGTTCCAGCTCTCTCATGCAAACAAGGATCGAGCATCGATCGATACCGATGCTTGGGTATCGATCAAAGCTATCTCAGACAAGCATTAACAAACATATCGATAATGTTCAACTTGATCCTAGACCAACTCTTGTATGCGCCTAGAATCTAATCCACATAGGGCTCGGGTTCCGTTGATTAATTGCACTCTCGTGCCTCTCAATTGTCCTATGATTCTAGGTTCAAGTAATCAGTCATACTCTCGTGCTATTTCGCTACTCTAGATCCTAGTATTACGAGCCAATCTTGTGTAGATATCTATTGATAACGTATCAGTTTGACATTAAGAACATGAAATCCCTAAACCTAACAAGGTGATTACTCAGACATGGAAGCAATAACACAAATCATAGTCTGAATAAGTAATAGATATAGAAATCAATATAAAACCAAAGGAGTTACATTCTATCTCTGAAGGAGAATTTATCTTCTCTCCAAAACTTAAGACAATCAATAATATAAATCTTATCCATCAACAAAGCCTTAGAAAACTTTATAATTTGGTCTAAACTCGTCCAACAATATTCTGGTAAATTGTGGTGGCTTCTGGCTTAAGTCGGCCAACATATCAGGGAATCTCTTAAGAAAACAAACATTGATTGGGGCAGTCAGTTCAGCATCGAATGAAGTCAACACCTCGCCATCGATCAACAATTATCATGCAACATTTAGGCAGTGGCTGGTAACAGAGGAGTTATTACAAGACAAGCTTGATGGAGTTTACCTTTTCAAGACTTGATAAGGGACAATATCTACCAAAGTTTGGAAGATATTTCAGAGCCCACGGATACCAGGCAGAACATGTTGATGGGATGCATTCATGCACTCTTAGAAAGGATGAGCAGAATGGAAATTGATCATATAAGGATGGACAACCAGAGAACCAGAGCATATAATGCTGTGAGAGGCTCCATCAGTGCATGGTTTGAGATGAGCAGAGAGTATGTGGATACATGCTTTCCCCATTGGTTTGATGAACCACCTTCCTAGTCCAAAAGTCCAAACGTTAAGCTTAAGACTATAACGAAGTGCTTAGTGAGAGGCAACCCACTGTTCAGTAAGTTTTATTTTTAGTTATTTAGTTATTAATTACGTTTTCTTCTTAATTACATTAGGTTTCAAAGGAGGAGTATAAAATTTTGAAACAACCATAAGTCGACACCAACACCTCACCATTAATCGATGGCTTGTATGGTTCACCATCGGCTGACATTTAACCCTCACCATCCGTCGACATTCAACCCTCACCATCCGTCGACATTCAACCCTCACCATCGGTCGACACTCTTTAGAGAGTTTGGTAACATCGAGTTTCTCTCCACCTTTTACTTATGCTTTAGTTTTTATTAACCAAACGCAACGGGATATCACTAGGGAAAATGTCGAGGGGAGGTTCGCTGATGCTTTTATTTATTTTGAGCTTCTATTTATTAATTTTTTCAAATAATTTTTATAGAGTCAAGATGAGATTATGATCTTAAATTATTTATTGACTAACCACACTTTAGCACATTCTTAGACATGTTGATTGCAGAGATTACTAGAGATGCCAAAGTGGACCTTCCTGCAATTAGATCACATTTACTAAGAAAGTTAGAAGGAACCAAAGGTGACCTCCAATCTAATACTGGCTACTTTGCTTGCTTTGGGGCTTGGTATACATCAGAACTGATTCCTTCTGCAAGTTTGTAAGGTACTAGTCTGTAAATTTCCGATTGCCTTCTCTCTCTCTCTCTCTCTCTCTCTCTCTCTTCATGATCTATAAGATAAAATATTGAGATGATTTCTTGAGATGCAGAGGGGTATGTACATTACCGATGATCCAACTATTCTAATTCAAAGGAATGATCACACATTGTTAGAAGCGAGAGGTAGGTACATTACCGATGACCCCACTATTCGCCTACAACTTTTTTCCAAAAAAATCGAAAATGAAATGGCAAGATGGACTGTATCAGCATCATTTTCCATTGAGTTTGAGATCCATAAAGATCCAGAGAGGGAAGATGGAAGAAAGGGATCACAAATGACTTTATACCTATACATGCAGGTTTGCAGGAGTTGAATCCATATGTCCTTTGATCGAAACTCCCAAGGTAAAGCCTGCACTTTATTTTTATGCAAAGTAATGAGACCAGAAGACGGGTGAGTGAAATTAGTTTTTGTTGAGTTTCTGGTAGAATGAATTTGGTTGCTATACTAGGATAGGACATATAATGGTTTTCTTTGTTTAGCATTATTCGATGTGGTTGCAATATAGTAAGGGTGATAGTTATGCTTATGTATTATGTGAGTTCCCGCTTTTCAAACCTCTTTCACATGCTACTTTTGTTTTACTTGAGGACAAGCAATAGGTTAAGTCTGGGGGAGTTAATATACCTTGTTATTTACCAGTTTTAGAACATCATTTGGACCCGATTTGGAGTCTACTATGGGTTTCTAGACTATGTTTTAGAGTCCTTTCAGGTCAAGGTACGTTCCGAACTACTTCAGAGCTTTGTATTGGAACCCATTATTAATTCTGTGCATTATATTATACAGTCTGTCATACTTTTTATGATCATGTCTGAGTAATTCTATTGTTAGATTTTGGGTTCATAATTGTATTGATGAAGTAGCCCCCAAAATAGAATTGTTAGGATCAAGAAATTTCAATATTTGGAATAGTGTTTAATGATTGCATTCTAGAGTAGCTAACTAGAAACATGAACTCAGGACCTTAACTACTACGAGAGTAAGTTCTGTGCCATAATTGATTCCATTGAGCGAGGTTGTTAGATACATGTGAAAGCTGGTTTAATTAATCTAGCGAACGAACTTCCTGTTTGATAGCGTCGATCGACACTCGGCCTTACCTGTCGATCGATTGTCTACTCCTCTGTTTGCATACGAGAGTTAGAATTAGGGGGCCAGACTAGTTAGTTAATGTCCTCATATATTAATAATTCTCTGCATCATATCCACTATAATTCACTTGCCTGAAACCCTAGATCTATCGTTTTCCATATTTAAATCAACTTTATTTATTTAGACAATTTCCTTTTTGGATAAACTTACAATAAACCTACTATTTATAGCTTGCCTAGCTTAGCCATTAGAAATACAAAAATCTATTGTGTTCCCTCGCTCTCTGTAGATTCCATCCCTAAGTACTACAATTATACCTCACTTGGCAAGAGTAGTTCGTAGGGTTAATTTGATAGATTGCCTGATTTAAAATAAAACTTAAACCGCACGCTGTCAACTGATCAAGCTTGGAAACCATGAAAAATTCCTCATTACAGCTTTAGCAAGGAAAAACCACATGGGAGAAAACCAAGCTAATAAAAAGAGTAAAGCCTTCATGTCTAAGAAGATCAGTGAGTTGTGAGGTCTATGAGTCCCAACTTTGGATGAATAAACTTACACACTTTAGTACATGCAGCCTTGGTGAAGATATCAGCTAACTTGTCTTCACTTCTTGTATAGCATGGTAGGATGATCCGTTGTTCCACACCCTGCCTGACCTTATGACAGTCTACCTCATTGTGTTTGGTCCTCTCATGGAACACATTGTTGGATGCTATGTGTATTGCAGCCTGATTATCACAATGCATTGTGATGGGTGATGGTATCTCTATACTCAAATCCTTGAGCAGGTTCCTGATCCAAATGAGTTCACTAGTAAGTTTCCTCATTACTCTATAGTCTGCTTCAGCACTTAGCAAGGAAAAACCACATGGGAGAAAACCAAGCTAATAAAAAGAGTAAAGCCTTCATGTCTAAGAAGATCAGTGAGTTGTGAGGTCTATGAGTCCCAACTTTGGATGAATAAACTTACACACTTTAGTACATGCAGCCTTGGTGAAGATATCAGCTAACTTGTCTTCACTTCTTGTATAGCATGGTAGGATGATCCGTTGTTCCACACCCTGCCTGACCTTATGACAGTCTACCTCATTGTGTTTGGTCCTCTCATGGAACACATTGTTGGATGCTATGTGTATTGCAGCCTGATTATCACAATGCATTGTGATGGGTGATGGTATCTCTATACTCAAATCCTTGAGCAGGTTCCTGATCCAAATGAGTTCACTAGTAAGTTTCCTCATTACTCTATAGTCTGCTTCAGCACTTGAGCATGATATCACTTCCTGCTTCTTGCTATTCCAAGTTACCAAATGGCCTCCAATAAGGTGCAATAGCCAATTGTAGACATCATGTTCACTATGTTTCCAACACTATCAGCATCACAATATCCAACAATCTCTGTACTCATGTTGCAACCCATCCATACTTCTTGACATGGTGCTTCTCTTAGGTACGTTAGAATCCTTTCCACCATGTTCCAATGGTGTATCATGGGAGCTTGTATGTGCTGGCTGACTTGTTTTACAGCAAAACACATGTCTAGTCTGGTGATGGTAAGGTAGATGAGCTTCCCAACCATTCTTCTATAATGCGTGACATCTTCTTAGGGATTGTCTTCAATATCCCCTTCACGCAAGACCTTATAACCATCTTCTACTGGAGTCTTGGCTGCTCTTCCACGTAAATCACCTAACACACTCAATAAATCAAGTGTGTACTTCCTTTGGGATAGGAACAACCCCTCTTTAGATCAGCAAAGCTCAATCCCTAGGAAGTAGTTTAACTCACCCAAGCCTTTAATATTAAATGCTGATTTAAGAAAATATTTCGTTAAGAAGATACCTTCCTTAGCACTTCCTATGATGATGATATCATCTACATACGCTAGGATAACCACAATTCCTTGTTGACTGGTGAGAGTGAAGAGGGTATGATAAGCTTCAGATTTTACAAAACCTCTCCCATTTAAAGCGGTGTTGAGCTTGGGATACCAGACCCTTGGTGATTGCTTTAAACCATAGATGGCTTTCTTCAGTTTAAGAACATTTCCAGACTTGACAAGATATTCTAGACCCGGAGGTGGTCTCATATAGACTTCATTTTCAAGCTCTCCTTGTAGGAAAGCATTCTTTACATCCATTTGCCATAGATCTCACTCCAAGTTGACAACCAAGAATATGATGATCCTTATTGTGTGTAACTGGTGCAAAGATATCAAGGTAGTCTTACCCATATGTTTGGGTAAAGCCCATTGCCACTAGCCTTGTCTTGCGCCTCTCTACTGTCCCATCAGCATTCGGTGAAGATCCAACGACTTGTTACATTCTTGCCTTTGGGAAGCTCCACCTCATACCAAGTACTATTGATGATCATGGCATTGGTTTCACTTCCAACTGATTCTATCAAGTTCTCATATTCCATAGCTTCTTCATAAGAACTTGGAATGCATTCCTGGTCCAGCTCTCCAATGAACACTACATGTTCTTGAGGGTATGGATCTAAAGAACACATGACTTGCATAAGATGGGATACTGCTTGGGAGTTGAAGTAGACCCTTGTGTTGATCAGTTAAAAGCTGTTGTCTGATTCTGGTACTCCTTTTTAGAGGTGGCTGGCAATTTTCATGTTGTACTTCCTCGTCATCATATGAAGCCCGCGTCTAATTCAACACTGATCCTCCTTGTTATTGTTACTCAGCTTGATCATGAGTTGTTGCTGAGTTATCATGTTGTGGCTCAGCTTTTTTTTATTGTGCCCCTCATGGTCAAGATAAGAAACCTCAATAACATCATTACTTGACACAAATTCAGTAGATAGTGTAGGATCTCGCCTAGTCTCCTCTGGTTCAGTATCAGTCCTTTCTTCAGGCATACTGACCCCAAGACTCTCCATTATTTTCCTAAGATTGTTTGCTCTGTTTGAGGCTGATTGGGATATATTCTTAGCTCATCCCAATTCTTTTCATCATAATATCCTCTTGATTCTACAAACTTCACATCCGTAGAGACCATGACCCTCCTAGTCTCTGGTGCATAACACTTGTAACCCTTTCGATTTAAAGAATATCCAATGAACGTTCCCCTTGTACTTTTAGCCTCTAGCTTATTCCTTTATACTCCTGGTATAAATAAAAAACAAAGACACCCAAAGACACACATATGGTCTCTATAGGTGATCTGATTTCGTTGAGTACCTCATATGGAGAGTGATCTTGTATGATTCTAGTGGGGATCAGATTAATCAAGTAGCAAGCTGTCAAGATTGATTGTCCACAAAATCTCTTGGGCACATTTGCATGGAACATCATGCTCCTTGCCACTTCCATGAGGTGTCTATTCTTTCTGTCAGCCACACCATTCTGTTAAAGAGTGTATGGTGATAAGTCCTATTATTTATTACTTTTAGACCATGTTATAGGCCCTATTAGGAGTCTGTTATATGTGTCTAGGATGTGTTTTAGAGTCTTTTCAGGTCCAGATGCATTTGGATAATTATACAAATTATGAAGCTTTCTAGAGCTCAAAGAGAGAGGAACCCCGAGCTGGTCAAAATCAGAAATGTACGAGTCGAGACAGAGAGTTGCGTCGATCGACGATGCAACCTTGCCATTTATCGACGGTCAACACGCAGAAGCCCACTTCACAGAATACTCGACTTGAAGCCCAAGTTACAGAAATTACATGATTTCCCTTGGACAAGTTTTATCTAGTTTATAAGATTAGAGATTTTAGTAGTTTTAGGGGAGAAGATCAAGACTTTTTTCAAGCATTGTATTGGAACCCTAGTTTTCTATCCCTAATCTTTTGCATTATTTTATGTTTGTGATTATGTTGTGCTTAGCTATGTATGAGTAGATCTCTTGTTAGATTTAGGGTTTATTAATGATTTTGACGGATTAGCCAAACAATAGAACTACTTAGATCTATTATCAGTATTGCGCTTATTGATTGTGTTCTTAAGTAACTAACTAGAATCCTGATATTAGGATGATGTCAGGATTAGTGTTGGAAATCAGCTTTGGTTCCTTCAAACTTTCTAAGAAAGTGTGATATAGTGGCATGATGATCAACTTTGGTATGTCTAGTAATCTCTACAAACAACCTTCTAAGAATGGTGCTAAAGTGTGGTTAGTCAATAATAAATCTTGATCACAGTCCCCTTCTTGACTCAATAAAATTTTGTGCTTTGGGGCTTGGTATACATTGGATCGGATTCCTTCTACAAGTTTGTAAGTACAAGTCATTGCCCCTTTGGTCCCATTCTCTCTCTCTCTTCAGCATCTACCTAAAAGCTTAAAATATTAAGATGACTTCCCGAGATGCAGAGGGGTATGTACATTACCGATGACCCCACTATTCTAATCCAAAGGAACGATCACACATTTTTAGAAGCGAGAGGTAGGTACATTACCGATGATCTCACTATTCGCCTACAACTTTGCCCAAAAAGCAAAAGAAAGAAAAGAAAAGAAAAGAAAAGAAGAAGAAGAAAATTGAAAATTATATGGCAAGATGGACTATATCAACATCATTGTCCATTAAGTTTGAGATATAAAAAGATTTAGAGAGAAAAGGGGGAAGAAAGGAACCAGAGAAGACTTTGTGCCTAGTTGCTCAGATACTTCCAAAGGTAAGAGTCCATGTGTCCTTTGATCGATACTCCCAAGGTAAAGCCTACACTTTTATTTTATGCAAAGAAATGAAATCAGTAAAGGAGGGAGTCAAACTAGTATTTGCTAAGTTGCTGGTATAATGGATTTGGTTGCTATACTAGGATAGGGTATAGAAAGTTTCTCTGTGATTAACTTTATAGGATGTGGTTGCAACAAATTAGAATGATAGTTATACTTAGACATTATGTGAGTCTCCATTTTTCAAAACGTCTTTCTTAGGCTTTGTTTGCTTGAGGACAAGCAAAATGATAAGTCTAGGGGAGTTGATAGGGTCTGATATTTACCACTTTTAGGCTATGATATCAGCTCTATTTAGAGTCTATTATATGTGTCTGGAGTTGTATTATAGTGTTTTCAGGTTCAGGTACCTTCTGGAGTACTTTGGTGATTCTAGAGCTGTTTGAGATGCAGAACTGCGCAGATGCGTCAGAAGTTTATATATGCATGGAGGTATTTCCACGGTGATATTTATCTCATATTTTGATACAATATATAATTTTGAGTTAGCTTTCCAATGACACCGGTTTGAGGTCCATTTGACGGTTAGATATAAAGTTATGTCTGATTTACTGAAGAGTGTTCTATCTGCGTCGCGAGAGGAAGCTGTCGAGAAAATAAATGAGTGTATATCGACAGCCCAGACTTTGTGTCGATCGACGGTGATCCCAGAATACAGCCCCCACTTGTTTTATGGCCAACTTAAGCCCAAAAGCCACCAAAATTTACCAGAATACTCCTTGATGAAGTTAGGCCTAATATATATAGTTTTATATGCCAATGTTGACGGCTAAGCTTTATTTTATTCATTGTCTTAACTTTGGAGAGAAGATTAATTCTCCTTCAAGAGATTGATCGGAAGTCTTTTACTTTTATATTGATTTCTATATCTATTACTTATTCAGACTATGAGTTGTGTTATTGATTCCATGTCTTAAGTAATCATCTTGTTAGGTTTAGGGATTTCATGTTCTTAATGTCGAACTGATAGTCATAGGATTGCTAGGTTATCTATAGATCTCTAGACCAGGGAGGCTTGTAATACTAGGATTTAGAGTAGTGGAATAGCATGAGAGAGTGACTGATTACTTGAACCTAGAATCATAGGACAATTGAGAGGCACGAGGGTGCAATTAATTAACGTGACCCGACACCTGTGTGCATTAGATATCTATGTGCATATGAGAGTTGATATATGATCTAGTTGAACATTATTGATATGTGTGGTAATGCTTTTCTGAGGTATCATCGATCGATACCTAAGCATTGGTATCGATCGATGCTCGATCCTTGTTTGAATGCGAGAGATGGAACATAGAACTTAGGCATGTTATTAAATTTGAGTTCTAGAATTTGATCTATAAAACCTTTAGCATCCTTGATTTGTGTTTTGAATCCATTGATTGATAAATTCCTAGGCCTAGCTATTTCATCTTTTGTTATCAAACCAGTCATATGCTTACTTGTCTACTATTATATCTTTAATAAATTGTTTGCCTAGCTTAATCTAAAAATCTATAGTCTATTGTGTGCCCACACTCCCTATGGATTTGATCCCTAAGCACTACAATTGAACCTCTTATTTGAGAGAGTAAAAGTAGCTTATAGGGTTAATTTGATTGCATAATAAAAGCTACATAAGTCGACACCCATTTACGGGCATCATCAACCGACATCAGAACTCGAGCATCCACCAACACTGATCACAGAGCATCGATCAACAGCAACTCACCCGCATCGATCGATGGAAGCAGACGATTTCAGATTGTTGCGACTTTAATATTGACTCGGGATGAGAATGGAAACATGCATGAACTCGACGGTCATATGCGTAATGCAGCCTGTCAAAAGATCAAGGAGAAAATAGAGGCTTGACAGAAGCATCACATCAATGCATTGATTGATGATGATTTTTGTCAGGAAGTTAAGAGGGAAAAGCTCCAAGAAAGAGATTTTCGTGGGGAAAGTTCCATGTCATTCGTCAGTTCACATTGTTGTCGATTGACACCAAGCAATGAGCATCAATTGACAATGAATCCTGCAGTATCAGTAGCTTCCTTTGAATCGACTAACATCGATCAACACCGACATGAGGCAATCGACCGACATAGAGATAGAGGTATTGATCGACAATGCAACCTGAGCATCGATGGACATATGAGAAAACCGGTTCGACTGCCAAGCATCACTGCGAATTTGATTGTGCATCCAACCATGATGGTTTCAGAACAGGATACTGACAAGTCTGAAGCTATGAATCTTGATAAAGAAGATGAGGGACACTCCAAGAGGAAGCAAAAGATCCCCAAAATCAACACAAAGAAGCCAATGAAAACGAGATGGATAGCTTTGTCAAAAGAGTTTTCAAAATTGCTTTAGATACTCCTTTTGATGTAGTTTATTATACTCACAAGTTGTGGATGTTTTTCAGGGAAACAAGGGAGAAAGACGATGATATAGAGATCATGTTCAATCATCTCAGAGAAAAGATGAAAGAGAGGACTTGTCTAAAGAAGAAAAGTGATCTTGGGAAGTTCGTGGTTCCATGGTTCATCAAGGGCAACGAATACCCCAATGCCCTCTGTGATACTGGATCGTCACTGAGCATTATGCCAAGAACTATGGCAGTGGAGCTGAACCAGAAGGTAGAAGCCGCCAATGATTCTTTCACATTTGTAGACTGCTCTAAAGTGAACTCAAGAGGGATGGTAAAAGATGTTTCAGTATATATTAACAACACCCTAGTCCTAGTAGACTTCCACGTGATGGACATCAGGATAGATTAGAATTATTCACTACTACTTAGGAGATCATTCATGGATATTGTGGGAGCTATCTACGATATGAAATTAAACAGGTTGTATCTATCTCTAATTGATCAAAATATCTTCTATGAACCTGTCAAAAATAAGAGCAAGGCTACTTTGATTGAATTGTGTAATGATGCAGAACTTTTGGCCACATGCTTATGCGATTATGAGTTCAATGAAGAGTCAAAATATGGAGCATCAATCGGTACCCAGTCCAGACAATTGATCAACGAGTTTGCAGTTCAGCAATAGGTAAACACCCACCCTTCTTTATCGATCGACAACCCTACTATAGAACCGATTAACAACTGCCACGCAGATGGTTGTTACAACCCAGCCTACCTCGACTACGACGAAGATTAAAGAGAAGAAGAGAAAATTGAGTACCATGGTATTGCTATGGAAGAAGCTGGTGTTTTTCAAAGTTCCCATGGACTCGGAAAATCGACATCGATCGACGGTAACCTTACGCTATCGATCTATACTGATCTAGAAGCAGAGACCGAACTAGATTGAGCTGCAGAACGCGAGAAGGAATATGGTTATCTATTACCAGATGAGTTCGGTATCATGAGATATCCAGACGGTCACGAAAGATCTATGGATGGCAGACTACTAAATGTCACGAGGGAAGACGTAGCGTATATACTTGCCATGGGTAATGGAGCTGGAAACCTTCTTGGGCAACAATTTGGTTATCGAGCATCGATCGACGGCAACTCCTGGCCATCGAACGACATCAGACGCGAATCAGAACACAATTTAGAGCAGAAGATACACATATTGGTCGTCTTAGACCGGATGAATTCGAAATCCTACATATATCTAAGGAGGATGTAGCCGATGCCCTTATTATGGCTAACAGATCGGGAAATTTATTTGGACAAAACCATCAGCCATCGATCGACGGACGTCGATCGACAATGAGGAGCAGCGGAACGAGCTGATCCGTAATGTTCCATACACTTCCAAACATCCTAGATCGATCGATAGCATCCATCAAGCATCGATCGACAACACCTTTCTGGAGGTACACAAACATCATCATTCCAATGCCTACAATTGTCCACAATTGATCGATTGGATCAACCCACTATCGATTGACTGGCATTTCGAGAAAGGTACAAGAGCTTTTGATGCTAAGGACATAATACTTTTCTATTGGGAAAATAAAGATGAGTATCGCATCTACAGAGATGAGAATGGTAATGCACGAGCTACAGACGAAAGAGTAGTGAGTGTGCAAGATGAAGATATCAGAGCCGTTCTAGAGAGAGCTAATATGTTTGAGCAAAGCTACATATGTTTACCCGAACATGCAGCAAAGATTGCTATGTTAACGAACAATCAAAGGACATACAGCAGCGCATAGAATGATGATATTGTGTATGAGATATACAAAGCTCAAGAGATGTCACTGGATGATTTCTATAAGAGGCCGGATGATGTCTACTATCTTATAGACAACTGCCTCACCGGTTTGACTAAGCGCATGGATGAGATGAAACAAGATTTGGATACTGTTCAGAGACAGCATCCGACTGAGGCAGACGGATTGGCATTGATCGACGGCATCATCATGCCATCGATCGACACTAAAGCTAACAGACAGAAGACTGCAGCAGAAATACAATTGGAAGATAGGTTTGATGAGATTGTTTTTTTTTTCTCAGAGCCTGATGCAGGAAGATATTTCTCAGAAATTGGAGGATATATCAGAAACAACAGCTGCCAGACTTACAATGCTACATCACAATATTGAGAACCTACAAAAGAGTATGCATTCAATGGAGGTTGATAGAGAGGTTACAAGGAATGAGAAACCAGAAGATATGAGGCAATGACGAGCTTCATTGGTACATGGTTTCATAAGAGCAAAGAAGATGTAGAAACTTGTTTTCAAAGTGTTGATCCACGTCCATACTAGTCAGAAGTTCACAACGTCGAGCTTAAGACTATAACCAAACTCTGAGTGGGAGCAAACTCATAGTTTAGTAAGTCTTTATTTTGTTTTTGGTTAAACTACTATTTATTTCGAGTCTTACTTTGTTTTGTAGACTGTTTGAGTCCACCATCGATCGACACCATAGAGGCACCATCAGTCGACAATGGATCGCGACCATCGATCGACCCCCATGCCTACCATCGATCGACACACTCTTACAGAGAGAGAGGTATCGAGTTTTCTACTTAAGCTTTTTACTTATGATTTAATTTTTCCTAACCAATCCAGGAAGGATTGCACTGAGAACAATGTAATTTAAGTCTGGGTGAGGTTCGCTAATGCTATTTTTTTTTTGAGCCTTATTTACTATATATAAGTTTTTCAAAAAGTTTTATTGAATAAAGAAGGGAACTATGATCAAGATTTATTACATACTAACCACACTTTAACACCATTCATAAAAGGTTGTTTGCAGATACTACTAGATATACCAAAGTGGACATTCCTGCCATTATATCACACTTGCTTAGAAAGTTTGAAGGAACCGAAGCTGATTTCCAACATTAACCATGACATTATCTGTTTGCTTTGGGGCTTGGTATACACTGGATCGGATTCCTTCGGTAAGTCTGTAGGTACAAGTCATTGCACCTTTGGTTCCCTTCTCTTTCTCTTCAGCATATACCTAAAAGCTTAAAAGATTGAGACGACTTCCCGAGATGCAGAGGGGTAGGTACATTACCTATGACCCACTATTCCAATTCGGAGGAACAAAATAGGGTGACCGTTATACTTAGACATTATGTGAGTCTTCCCTTTTCAAAACCTCTTTCACAAGTTTGGTTTGCTTGAGGACAAGCAAAAGGTTAAGTCTGGGGGAGTTGATATAGCCTATTTATTACCAGTTTTAGGCCATGTTATAGGCTCTATTTAGGGTCTATTATGTGTGTATAGGCTATATTTTGGAGTATTTATAGGTCCAAGAACGTTTTAGAGATATATGGAGATATTTGGAGTTTTGGAGCATTTAGAGGAGAAAAATCCGTAGCTGATCATTTAAGGAGTCGGAGTACAAGACAGTCGTCGATCGATGACACAACCTTGGCATCGACCGATGTTAAAAGACCAAGATCGATCGATGCTGCACACTTGCCATCGATAAACGTCTAAATCGCAGACAGCCGATTCAAAGCCCATGTTAGAGAGAAATGACGAAAATGCCCTAGACGAGTTTTGACCTAAGTTTTATGATTTTTATATGTATGCCTTATGTATTGAGGTGAAAAGGGGGGTGGGGTCCATGTGTGCATGGAGTGCAGTGTTTTATGCACGAGGAGTTTTAGTTTTCTATTATAGTTTTAGAGTTTTTAGGTGAAAAGATTCTTAACTCCATAGGGAGATTTGTAGTGGAACCCTAATATTCTATCTATGCATTATATTCAGACTATTGTGCTTTCTTTAATTATGTCTCAGTAGTTATCAACTAGATTTAGGATTAAATGATAGCAATCATGGATTAGCCCAAAAGTAGGATTGCTAGGTTAAGTTAATATCCATCAATTGAGTTGTGCTTCATGCTTGCATTCTAAAGTAGCTAACTAAGATTTCGAAAGTAGGACATGGACGACTACGAGAGTAGGTTTTGTGCCATAATAGACTCCATGAACTAGGCTGTTAGGCGCATGCAAGAGCTGGTCTAATAAGTTTGGTGGACTTATCAAATCTCATTCACAATTTCTTTCTGATTTACCCGTCGATCAACATCAGGCCTTAGCCGTCCATCGATGATCTTTCCTTTTGCTCGCATACGAGAGTTGGAGTTAAAAGAATCAAAATAGTTAATATTCGAGTTCTAGAATATTTACATTTACGTGCTTCTTATTCCCTATAATTCATTAGGTTTGAAACCCTAGATCTAGCATATTTCTATGTTTGCATTATCAGCATATATCTAGTTATTTTATTAGCATATTTACATTTACATCTAGCTATTTTATTAGCATATTTCTATGTTTGCATTATCAGCATATTTCCATATTTACATTATTTGCATATTTTCATATTGCATCCCTACTTTTTGATAAGGAATATACTCTTAATTAATTGTTCACCACTAATATATATATTTACCTAACTTAGTCTTGAGAAATAAGAAATCTATTGTGTGTCATTTCTCCATGTGGATTCGATCACTAAGTACTACACCTGATCTCTATTGGCAAGAGTATTATTTGTGTACTAAGGTTATGATTAATTTAATAATAAACAGTTTAGGATGTTTATATCCTACTAAAACAATAAAACACCAATGTCAATTATTTTATTAGTTTTTGGCCTTTGATAGATTTTGATCCAAAGGCTAAAAACCACTTTTTTGTGATCATCTTCCCTCTTTTTTTAGTTGGTATATTTTTCAAAATTTAGAATATATTTCTAGCCATTGATTATTTGTAATCCAATGGCCAAGAATCAATCTATCTTACTACATTTCTGTTGCCTGAAATGAAATATGTGTGGATTGCAAATCTTAGCCATTGATTAGATTAAATCAGCGGATAATGTTGATTTTTGTTGTGTTTGTTCTCTTTCATTTACGCAGATCTTTGCTTATTCTTCTTCATCTGTTTGTTCTCTCTATTACGCAATGAAGCCAATATTATGATTATAACCCCTTAACCCATAATCCAATTCTTCCTTTTGCTAGTTTCTATCTCTCCCTGTGTCTCTTGAAATTTTTTGATCGATTTGAGCTACGGAGGCGATGGTGTTACCAGCTGAATTTCTTCCTCTTCTGAAGCCTTTTTGTTACCAGCTGTGGAGGCGACGACTTTACTAGTTATGGAGGCGACGTCCTCCAATTTGGGTTTGTATATTAGTCTAGAATGCGAGATTGATTAGTGTAGATTGAATGGATTGGATTACATCTGTATAGGTCATGTTCTCACAGAAAGTCATTGTGTTTCACTCGATGCCATTCAAAGGAGCGATCTTCCCAGAATTGGAGCGAGGTGTAGTCAAAGAGGGAGTGGAGTCAGAGCTGTACCGGACTCGGAGCAGACTAGTTCTGCCGGATTCTGTAGGCGGAGGAAGTGGTGGTTTGAGAAGATGATTGTTTGAACCAAGATAGGTCGGTTTGTAATCGTGAGACATAACTCGTCGGTGGGTCATTCTGAAGACTTTTTTACTAAATCAGGAAAGATGTTTCTTCGTTTATATAAAGGGAAAACGTTCGACAAAGAGAGTGACCGGTGCTTTTAGAGCTGTCCGGTGAGTACAAATTGGCGAGAATAAGATATAAACCCTAATTCTAGCAGCTAGTGGTGAGTGTCTTGTTTTGTCTGCCCCTCGCCCTTTGTCCCTTCCTTCCCTCTATAGGGGTCTGCTCACAAGTGTGACGTAGGTTGATTCGCCTAAATGGGCTTTGCTCGAACAGGTCGGCTGTCCGCGCCATTGGGTCGCCTTTTAGTCTTTATTCGCTCAAGAGAGCTGACTAAATCACGCTTGGCTGCTAAAAGCAGTCTGAAGGGTGGCGTGTGTGAGCCACATGCTTCAAGCCGCGAGCCGAACCTTGGCTTTCGACTCCAAGTCTGATGGGCCAGGCCAGCTATTGCATGGGCTCTGTTGGGGGATGTAATACACCTCCTACAGTAAGCCCCCAGTCCATTGACGATCGGCTCAGCCGATCTCGATGGATTCGTAAATCCTGTTTTAAAAGAAGCTGGCATGGTGCGACATAATGGCCTCTATCGGGCAGGTTCTTTGGATGTCGAGTCATTTTCTCGTTAGGCGACTTTGAAGATGCATCTATGCAGCGAGTAAGAGAGGCGTTTTTGCAAGATTCGGTTTTCTAAAATCATCTGTCGATAATCGATGGGTCATATCGAAAGGCGAGAAGGTGTTTAGTAGGACGGGCCCATTGACATCGGGAGGTTGATCGGTCGCAGGAATTTGAACCGTCGTACGAGGGGTTTTCATGAGGCCAGGCCCATTCATGCCATAAGTCGAAAGTTCGCGAGAAGAGAAGGCGGTTTGAGGCTCAATTAGGCCTTTTATAGACCTGATTATGACTTCTGGGAATCGCGCCGCTCCTTTCTCTTACATATATGGACGCTCTCCTCACTCTTCCCATTCTTCTCCGAAATCGCAGGCATTATTTCCCTTATCCCTCTGCTTTCTCTCTCTAAGTAGTGTTGTTTGTAGCATATATAGCTTTTAGTAGGTAAGAAAAACGCCTTCCGAGGAAACTGTTTTCTCGGGAGGAGAAGGGAAAAGAGGTGGCGGCTACTTTTATCCCGGCCAGGGATGCGACCACCAACGAACCGCTCGAGGACTTCGATCTGATTCATCGTAATGCGCTGACAGACATCTCCGGTCTCAATTTGTCACAGAGGCTCCTGGTCGTTGACTTAGAGAGGCAGTTCAGAGGAGAAGATGGCGGCATTTCTGCGGTGGATGTATCCGACAAGACATTCTCTCCGCTGGTTCGTCGAAAGGGAGCAGATGTTTCTCTCTCCCTGGTTTCGACTTGCTATGAAGGTCGTGGGTCTTTAAGAAGCTCCATGCCGTTCCTCCTGAGCTGCTACGTCCTGATGTCGTTGAAGGATATGGATGGAGAGGAGTGTGGGGAACCTGGTCGAATTCCACGAGCGTGGAGAGACTGCTTAGGGAGTGCAACGCGGTAGGAGTCACCTACCTGATACTGATAAAAGAGCAGATGCCTTGGTCTCCGCCTATCGGTAATCAGTGCATGTACGAGTCATACTTCTAGCGAGACACCAGATTATTATTCCCAATTTCCCGGTTAATTACTTCGTACGCCTTTCGTCGGGATCTCACCATCTGTCAGTTCCTGAATGGCTCATTCTGCTTAGCGGTGGCATTGATGGTAATGGGTGCGGAAATTGGTATCTCTCTTAGTCCCCGATCTTTCGAAGAGCTTACATTGGTGAAGCCTATGCCAAACGGTCTCTACTCAGTGAAGATGAGGCCAAAATATAACATAATCATCGGCCACCCGAACAAGACTCCAGATTGGCAGCACTATTACTTCTACATCAAATCCAATGAACACGCGTTTGTCGAGCCACCGAGTGACGAGTTTCGGGTTCTTTGGAAATGGCAGAGTGGTTGACAGCTTTGCTTGATCGTTGCTTTTGTACTTTATTTCTAACAATGCTTTCTCTTGTCGTGCAGTTAGTCATACGTACCTGACTGGCGTTCCCAGGACCTTTTTTGATAACGCTCGTGCATTGGTGGAGTTTGGTCACCAAAATTGGCCCGAGATAAGTGAAACAACGGTTCGTCGTGCACTTGACCGCATAGACCGAGGTATATTGTAATTATTAAATATATCTCTCTCTATATATATATATATTTTTTACTCGGCCACCTAATTCGCCCCTATCTCTTCTTTTCTTTCTCTCGCTTTACTGAGTCTAGTTTCTTGTGCAGGTGATTGGGATTCTAAACTTCCCTTCCAACCTCGGAAAGGCAAGAAGAGGTCATCACTGTTCTCGAGGGCCGAGCAAAGAGAGATTACAAAGGCTCTAAGGATGAGAGAAATGCCAGATCTTTCTACCGTTCTAGAAGACAGGGTTGAGGGCTCTTCAGCTGCAGCTGGGCTCATGAGGGATCTAGATGGGTTCAGTCTTGACGGGACCGAGTCCGGGGGCCCAGTTTCTGAAACCGCACCGGTAATTACGGGCCCTGGGATCTCGCTCCCCGTTGATGAGGAACCTCGCCCCTCTGGAAGGAGTAAGAAGAGGTCACGCGATGGTTCGGTCGTCGGCGATGGGCAGCATAACAAGGTTGGGGCGACCGAGGAAGGCCAGTCGGAAGAGCCCCTTAGGAGGAGAAAGAGGAAGAAGAAGTCCGGTGAGGAGCAGGCTGCTCTTAGCGATGCAAGAGACCCCTCTCCGGCAGATAAGTCGACTGAGGGCCTCAGCTTGGATGGAAGCACGGGGGAAGGAATGAACGACCCTCTAGAGATCCTATCGGCATAGGAAACATTGCCTAGTTCCCCGGTTCAGCGTCAAGAGGTCCCTCCTGAATCTGCGACCAGGAAGAAGAGGAAGAAGAAAAAGAAGCTCGAGTCGGGGCCTAGGGATCAGGGTCTTGAGCGGGCTGATATTCGGCCAGTTTCCGCATCCGACCCTGGACTTTCCAAGGGTTCGAGGGAAAGAGCCATCACGCGGATGCTCAAGCACCCCTTTCCTAACCGGGTGGATTTCTCTTACAGCGCCGATACTCCCTTGATCTGAAACGGGATGAATGTGCACGTCTGTTCCATCAGGTTAAAGGTGGACCGAAAGAGTTGACTTTTGTCAGTGAGATGGTCTCAAGGAGGCCTATGTCGATGCGGCTCGTAGCAAATTGACGATACGTAATTTATTAAGGTGTTTTTTGTAAGATTTTTGTTTTAAACCCTTTTTCGTCGCAGGCGGATAGTAGCATGAACTTCTTGGTGGAGAAGTATACACCGAACTAAAAGCGAGATATGCCCGCATGGGGAGATCTCAAGATAGGGTCAAGGTTGAGAGAGGAGATGAGCGCCGCTTCCGAACAGATTACTCGGGAGAGAGATGAGGCTATAGGTCAAAGTGAGGTTAAAATGAAGAGGGCCGACAACGCTGAGGAGAAGCTGGAGATTGCTCGGGCTGCGTTGGAGGAACTCGAGAGGGAGAAAGTTTCTCTGGCGCTGGAGAAGGCCAAACTTGAGAGGGAGAAGGCCAAGGCTTATGAAAAGCACGTTAGAGAGGTTGCTCGCCTCAGGGTTTCTCGGAGTTTCGAGGTCACCCAGTAACGATCAAGGGTTCAGGCTGCGATGATGGCGAAGGGGAGTCGTAGGTTCAATCACATCCGCGATCGAGAGGCTCGCTTCGGTCTGTTTGATGACGCTAGGTGCTATTATAGCCAGGCGCTTGGGACAAGGAAGTGCCTTCAGATGCTGAAGAAGAGGGGAGATGACATCCCACAAGAGAGGATTGACTTTTTCAGTCGGAAGAGGAGAAGTGGAAAGTGAAGGCTGCTAGTCTGGATGTTGGGCCTCTTATGGAGGAGGATCTCTCGCTGTTGCCACTTGTTCTGGAATCTAAGTTCCTTCCGAGATCGATACGTATGGATCGAATGCAAGGGTGATCGACTATGAAGTGGCTGCCACTCTTCACATCTCGAGTCATTCTCTCGACGGCCAACTTGATACCAACTCCGAAGAACCGGCGGCTGATGAAGCTCCAGGTGCATCCGGCGAGGGAGAGAAGGGTGATTCCGCGGCTATCTCTGATTCTTCAGGAAGCGAGGGTGAAGAGATTTCGGGTTTTGAAGATTATGCTGACGGATCCGGTGGGCCGCTGGAGAGCGACAAGGCCATACCCATGGATAACAAAGTCGAAGAGCACCAGAGTACCGACCCGCCTGTCCTTCCTCTCAACGCGTCCGAAGCCTCGCTCGGCGGAGATGCCTCGATTGTGGGCTGACTCTTGCTGTCATACTTTCTTGTTGTTGTTCCTTTTATTTTTCCTTGTAAGATGTGTATCTCGGTCCTTTAAGAATTTTATGGGTTTTGCCCCCTTCTTTCTTTGAGTAACTCGCTTTCAGTTATTTCTCCGGTAGAACTGGTTATTAGTCGGAGCTCTAAGACTTTGAAATTGAAATTTATATCCGAATTAATCAATCTAGTCGCCTATCAATGAGAATTACGATATGTTTTACGAATCGACCTAGTCGTTGTCGACGAGAGTTATCAAAGAAAAATTCTAAAGTAATTCGTTTAGCCGTTTTATCGGTGATGCTTATCAAAAAAATTGTTTTTCAAGTAACTTATTTTAATCGCTTGTCGGTGATAATTAGTAATCGGTAGATTCTGGTAGATCATTGGAAGTAATCCATTTTTGCCGTCCGTTGACGGAGATTATCGAACCATTTGTGTCGGACAATAACGATTTTCCTTCTGTGTTAATGTAATCTTACATAGTCCGGTCGTCCAAACTGCCATGAATATTATCAAAGAAAAGGAAAATTATTGACTCGGCTTGGCTTGGCGTGTAGGTATAGCTAGCCGCTACCCTCAGATACGTGTCTGAACAGGACATACCCGTTCATTGGCACGAGTACCTGTACGTGTTCCGAAGCTTAGCGTGTTAGTGCATTGCTTGGCCGTTGGTATTGGAGGGTTGGGGATACGGTAACGAGTAAAAATGGCGAAGAGGCGCTTTACTCGTTTGTACTGTCCTGTAATCTTTTTAGGACACACGTTTGAGAAAAGTATGTTTTTTGGGGTATATCTGGACCCAGTGAAGGGCTGCCTACGTACCCTGATGGGGATCAAGCCATTCATAGTTCGGTTGGGCCGAGTAGAAGTAACTCGGTGAGTGCATCTACTCGGCAATGAGTAAAAAGTAGAAATGACTCGGTGAGTTCACCTACTTGGCGATGAGTAAAAGTGGCTTTGTTGGCGCATTTAACTCGGTCTTTTTTTAGAGAGACGTCATGTGTAATAACGTTTTAGGTGCATGGAATTCCATGCTCTCGAGACAGCTTCTCCAGATGAAGTTATGAGTCGATAATCCCCAGTTTTAACGACCTGAGAGATTTTGTATGGTCATTCCCAGTTGGCCCCAAGTTTCCATGCTTTCCATTCTTTCGTGTTCTCGAAGAAGTTTTGAAGGACCAAGTCGCCGAGATCGAGAGGTTGGGACCTTACTTTCTTGTTGTAGTAGCTTTCGATCTGGTACTGATAGTTCTGGATGCGGAGCAGGCATTGGTCGCGCTTTTCTTCGATTGCGTCGAGTGCGTCCAAGAGCATATCGCGACTGAGTTTGATATTTTGCGGCATTACGAACAGGCGCAAACTCGTTACATTCACTTCTGTCGGAGCCATAGCTTCAACCCCGTAGGCGAGTGAAAAAGGTATTGTTTTGGTTAGTGGACCCTTCGCGTGGTTCGATGTGACCAAAGTTCTCCAGTAGTTCGTCCGCCCAGCGCCCTTTCTTCAAGTCAAGATGTTTCTTTAAGCCGTCAATGATTGTCTTGTTGGTTGCTTCAACTTGACCGTTGCTTTGAGGGTAGCGGGAAGAAGCTATGTTTAGACGAATTCTCCTTCTGTCGCAGAACTCGCGGATCTTACTCGAGATGAACTAGGAGCCATTGTCGGTGATGATCACATAAGGGAGCCCGTGCCGGCATATGATATTTTTCCGTGACTGCGACAAAGTATTCGGCTTCAACCCACTTTCTGAAGTAATCGGTAAGGACTAGGACAAAGAGGCGCTATCGAGAGCTTGGCATCAGGCTAATTATGTCCATGGCCCATGGCATAAACAGGTATGGGGCCGTCATGGTAGGCAAGGTTTCCGTTTGACAGTGCATCGTTGGCGCATGACGTTCACACAAGTTGCAGCGTTGTGCGTAGGCCTGGCAGTCAGAGTTCATGGTGGGCCACAAGAAACCGAGGTTCTTTACCTTTAAAGCTTATGCGCGGCCTCCCGCATGGTTTCCTGCAGCCCCTTCGTGTGTTTCGGCCATGACCAGCTCGGTGTCTTCCCCTTGGATCCATTTTAGGTGGACCTTGGAGGAGGTGTAGTGGTAAAGAACTCCGCCGGTGACGACATTGTGGGAACTGCGTGTTTTGAGGCAGGGCGCTGCCCATTTAGCGGTAGGTAGTGTGCCGTCCTTGAGGTAATTGATCAATTCGATTCGCAAATCCGGGAGAGATTGTTCTTGTCACACTAGGGAATTGCCATGTGCTGCGTCTGAATCAATGCTGGTTTGGTTGGAAAGTGCAGCGACAAGAAGTGACTCGTTTCGGGTCAAGGAAATGCTCGGTTCATTGATATGGTAAATCGGGATCGTTCGTTTGACCTGATCCCGGAGCTTGCTTCCTAGCGTGAAAAGGAAATCATCGCAGACATTTTTCCTAGAGGGGAATTTGATAAGTTCGAAGAAGTCAAATTCTTTGGTTAGACTATGGACGAGCTTCAGGTATGCGTCCATCCTGTTGTTCCTGGCATTGTTGTCACCGCTGAACTGGCTCATGACCAGCTGTTAATCACAGTAAGTGCTGAGGCTTTTCACTTTGACATAGTTGGCTAAGCAAATTCTGGCGATTAACGACTCATATTCTGCCTCATTGTTAGACGCGGCGAATCCGAATCTGAACGATTGTCGAATTAATTTGTCGGTAGGTGACTGTAACTTAATGCCAGCCCCGAGCCTTTGCTAGTAGAGGATCGGTCAACGTGAAGGATCGAATTCAGGGTTGGGAAAAGGAGATCATGTTCCAGTTCCGGGGAGAGCTCGATCAAGAAGTCCGCCAAGACTTGAGATTTTGCCGCTGTACGGTTCTTGTAGGTTATACCATGTTCGCTAAGTTCGATAGCCAATTTACAAAGTTTACATGATTGGTTCGTGTTTTGCATGACCGTGTACAGAGGTTGGGCGCTTAGACCTTCGATTGCGTGCGACTGGAAATAGGGCCGTAGTTTTCTTGCAAAGGTGAGGACTGGGAGAGACATTTTCTCGAGGGTCAGATACGGAGTCTTGGGATCTGTCATGTTTTTGCTTGTATAGAACACAGGTTTTTGCTTGCCCCGATATTCCTTGATTAGGACACTACTTACGGCTGTCGAGGATACGACAATGCATAACGAAAGGACGTCTTCGTTCTCGGGCTTCGAGAGGATGGGAGGCGTTGTTAGGTAAAGCTTGAGTTGGTTGAATGCTTCATCGCACCTTTCATCCCCGACGAATTCCTTGTTTCTTCGGAGCAAAGCGTTGAAGGAGAAGCATTTGTCGGTAGACCGGGAGATGAATCGATTTAAAGCAACGATCTGCCCTATCAGTCGATGGACTTCTCGACTGTTCTTCGGGCTTGGGAGGTTGAGTATTGCCAATATCTGCTTAGGGTTTGCCTCGATTCCTCGCTGCGTGACGATATAGCCGAGGATTTTTCCTGAGGTAACTCCGAAGGTGCATTTGGCCAGATTAAGCTTGATTTCGTACTCATTAAGTGTCTGTAAGCAATCCCGTAGGTGGTCTAGATGGTCAGGTGACATGGAGTGACTTGACCATCATGTCATCGATATAGACTTCCATCGTTACACCTAGCTTGTTGGCAAACATCTGGTTCACGAGCCTCTGATACATTGCGCCAGCGTTTTTGAGACCGAAGGGCATCACTTTGTAGCAGTACATCCCTTGGTCCGTGATGAATGCTGTTTTTTGTGATCGTCGGGTGGGGGGCATTGCTATCTGATTGTAACCGGAAAAAGCGTCCATGAATGTCAACAGTTCATTTCATGCAGTAGATTCGACCAGCTGGTTTATGTGAGGAAGTGGGAAGCTATCCTTTGAGCATGATTTGTTTAAGTCGGGGAAATCGACGCAGACGCGCCATTTGCCGTTCTTCTTCTTAACAACCACTGGGTTGGCCAACCATTCCGGATAACGTACTTCCGTGATGGACCAGGCGCTGAGCAACCTGTCGACTTCTTCGTTTATTGCTTTGGATCATTCCGGGCCAATATTTCGTCGCTTTTGCCGGATAGGTTTGAACATCAGGTCGATGTTCAGCTCTTTAGTGGTAACGATCGGATTGATGACCTTCATGTTGGATGAGGTCCAAGCGAAGGTGGATGCGTCCTGGTGAAGCAACAAGACGATTTTCTGGCGCATGTCTCCGGGTAGGTAGGCGCTGATGCGTACAATTTTACTTGGGTCGCTGTCGTCGATAGATATTTCGAGGATTTCTTCCTTTTGTGGGTAAACTTTGTGGATCGGCATCAAGACTGAGTTGATGTATGATGATGAGTGCTGGAGTTTAACCATTGCAATCAAGAGGTCGCGGGCCGCTTGTTGGTCGCCACAAAGAGTTTGAATTAGACCGTCGGGCCCCGAGAACTTCACGCACTAGTGGTAAGTCGATGAAACAGCCCGTATGGAGTGCAACTAGGGGGTTCTGAGGATGGCGTTATACGGCGCCTTGGTGCCGATGACGGAAAACTTGACTGACTTTGTTACCCCGTTTGCATACACCGGGAGTCGAATCGTTCCCAACATTTCCTTGGACGATCCATTGAATCCGGTCAGAGTTCGAGAAGATGGTTTCACGTCACGGATATCGATTCCCATTTTGTCGAGTGTGTTCCGAAAGATTAGGTCAACCGAATTTCCTGTATCTATTAGTACTTTGGTTACCTCACAGTCTCCAAATTCCAATTTCAACAAGAAGTGGATCGTTATGCGGCATGTGGACACCGGCAGCGTCCCTTGGGGGAGAACATGATATGCGGATCGTTCCCTGGTTTAGATGGCCATTTCTGAGATGTGGTCGCTTGTCGTCGAAAGTCCTTTACGGAATGATCTGAGTCCCCACATGGGGGAGAACCGACCATGATCACGCTTAGATGCGTCGGTTGCGGAGTTTGTTTCATATTAATTTGCGCGCGAAGATCGAACGCTGAGTCCTTACTAGTTTCAATCGGCGTCTGGCGAGATTTTTGATTAAGGAGCTTCTGTCGAAGATCCGACAGCTTGGTTCGATTGAGTCAGATTCTGAGGTACATGTCTTTGAGTTGTTTGTCATATGTTTCCAGGGAGTCGTCTTTGGTGACCTTTCTCGCCTTGGAGGATTCAATCACATCTCGTAAGTCTGAGGCGACACCGCGGATGCCTCGGTCACCTATTACTCTTCACTTCAGCTTGTCCCTTAGGTCCGAAGTTAGAGTTTGAGGCCTGCTTAGTTTGGAAGCCCATTGGTCTATTTTTTTGTAGATCCTTGGATCCAAGGGCAGCATCGTCATCCGACGAGACATTATGGCGGGATAGGATTACTTGAATGCGTCATCGGTGGCGGGGGTTTTCTTCGTCAGCCAACGAATCCCCCTTTCCTTTGTTTCTCGAGGCTACTTCCATTCCCGGGGCGTCAGCGTCATTCCGGAGCGCTCTTGCTTGTTGCTTTTAAACCTTTTTCTCCTTCTTCTTGCTCCAATTTTTGGCGTTATTTTGCTTGGGCCTGGGCGGTTCCACTTTGGCCGTACTGTTTCTGAAGGATGCTCGGAGTGCCTCATGCAGTTTTTTGCATTCGCGTATATCAGGTGGTACTCACAGAATTTGTTAAGATCGACGACATTGGATGTTCCGGGTGATGCCTCTACTTTTTGTCGGTATCCTTGCTCTCTGGTGGTTGGGGCGAGTGGTTCCACCCTTTCCTGTGTACGACGAACGCTGAATCCGGGATTTCTTCTTCATTAACGACGTAGACAAAACCCTTCTTGGAGGTTTCTTTGTCGCTACCTGAATGTTGTCTCGGGTCTTGCCGTGCATCCAATGCTTTCGGTGTCGACTTGGAGGCGTTCTATCTAGTGATGATTGCCCGAGTATCTTCCTCCATCCTGATGAAGTTATTGGAACGAGCTATAGCCTCTTAAAAGGAAGTCGTTGGGTTGAAATAGAGGTCATCTCAGAAAATTGAGTGCACGTACAAGGTGTTCATCAGGGCGTCGATAGCGATGGCGTCGGGGACGTTCACCTAAGAGACTACGTCTTTTGAACTTTTCCATAAAATCTCGGAGCGCCTGTCTCGGTGCCTTGGATAATTTCCACAAATCCGAAGCGGTTGCGCCTTGGCTAGTAAAGGTGATATAATGTTTCAAGAAAGTGGTGGACAGGTCGTGGAAGTTGTCGATAGAATTGTCGGAAAGTCGAGAGAACCATTTGAGTGCTGGTCCGTCGAGACTTTCGGCGAAAAGCTGGCAAGATCCAGCGTCCTTTTCGGTGTCCGAGAAATTTGCGCATGCTAGGGCGATATAAAATGCACGGACGTGCTCGGCAGGATCTGAGTCACCGCGGAAGGTTGGCAGGTGAATTTTCTCCGTATATCTGAGGCGCACGTCACTGATTCTTGTCGAAAAAGGGGTTCGGAGCGTTGCAGCGAGAACTCTATCAATCTGTGGCGCGGAGCTCGTTATGCGGTTTATTTTAAAGTTGATGTCCATGAGCGATTGTTTTAGCTCCGTTATTTCCCGGAACGTTTGTAGATAGTTATTGTTGGTCGGGATGGCGCGTGGGAGCTGAGCGGCTTCATCGCCTGCTGCGTGTGATGGGTCTTCGACCGCATGCACATTTTTCTGGGCGGTATCTGTGTTAAAGAGCCTTCTACAGACGGTGGTTCGGTTACTCGCGGGCCTGGCTAGGGCGGCAGCGATGGCGGCGAGCTGAGCGTTAGTGGCTTTCTGAACTTCTTCCTGCTTAAGAGACGCGATGACGGTATCCATGAACTCTTTCACGGATGGTGTCACGGCGGAGGAAATAGGCTCCGGTCTTTTGTCGGAAGCGGTAAATCCTCAATCATAATTATAACGTTACTTCATAACTCCCCACGGTGGGCGCCAACTGTTTTAACCGAATTCGGTTGGTTTGTAATCGAGAGACAGAAGTTGTCGGTGGGTCGTTTTGAAGACGTTTTTACTAAATCGGGAAAGAAGGTTAGTCATTTATATAAAGGGAAAAAGTTCGACAAAGAGAGTGACTGGTGCTTATAGAGATGTCCAGTGAGTACAAATCGGCGAGAATAAGATATAAATCCTAATTCTAGCCTCTAGTGGTGAGTGTCCTGTTTTGTCTGCCCCTCGCCCTTTGTCTCTTCCTTCCCTTTATAGGCGTCTTCTCACAAGGGTGCACTAGGCTGATTCGTCTAAATGGGCTTTACTCGAACGGGTCGGCTCTCCATGCCGTTGGGTCGCATTTTAGTCTTTAGTTGCTCAAGAGAGCCGACTAAATCACGCTTGGCTGCTAAAAGCAGTCTGAAGGGTGGCGTGTGTGAGCCACATGCTTCAACTCGCGAGCCAAACCTTGGCTTTCGACTCCAAGTATGACGGGCTAGGGCAGCTATTTTATGGGCCTTGTAGGGGGATGTAATCCACCTCCTACAATGATGAATCAGGAAGAGAAATGGTGGCGGATTTTGTGATGGTGGAGGATGGAGGAGAACAGAATATGGCGTAGCTGAAAGCGTGGTTTGAAGAGTCTATGGTGGAGGTGTTAGTGATGGTGGTTGACAGATCTGGTAAAGGAGGCGGCTGGAGTAAGCAAACAGAGGAGGCGGAGGCGCAAGAAGTTAGTTTTTTTTAGGTCTAAACTTTTTGCTTTTCTTTTGGTATAAATTTAAACCAATTTTGATTTAACTTTATATGTAAACAAGTTTTAAGTTATGAATCATTTGTAATTAAATTTTCAATTTTAAATCAAATTTTTAACAAAATTCATAAATCAATTTTAATTTTTAAATTACAATTTTGATATAAAAATATTTTTATTTGTATTTGAAAAATAAAAATAGGAAAAAATGACACGCTTAATTTCATACAGAAAAAAAACATAATAATTTGTCACAATACGGTAGCAGTGCAAAAAAAATCACTATCTAACGTGCCTGACCTACTATGAAGGGCGTTGAAAAAGCGTTTGTTAAAAAGCTTTAGTATTGTTAGATTGCGTTTTCCGGCCGCTAAGAAAAGCCTTTTTTCTTGTAGAGGAAGGATCTACCACTATGTTTGTCTCAACAAAGAATTGTGATATGACTAAGAAACAGCAGAAAACATTGGCCCATCGAATATTACACCAAAACATAATCGTCATAAACACAACTCTATGCTAAAGAACTAAATGTCAAGATTCAGGGTGTGTTTTGTGTGTGGAAAACTAGGTCACAAAAAGGCAAATTGTTTACTTTGGAACCTAAAGATTCGTCAAAGTTGGAGATCTGGAAAGTGTTTCCTTGAAAGAAACAAGTTTGGAAAAAGCTTGAATAGCTAAAAGAGATGTATATCCCTGGTACAAGCAACCAACCGCCGCTGAAGAAGTAGTGAGGCAAGAGGAGGCTGCTACTGTTGCATATACATCATAGGAAGGAGGCAAATCCGATGATTGGTATTTTGACAGTGGATGTTTGCGTCACATGACAGGAGACTGAGATCGCCCCGATGGAAGGGAGCAAGGTAACCTTTGGTGATGGAAGCAAGGCAGAATAGAAGGAGTTGGAAACACTGAAGATTCAGAACAACCTCGCTTGATAAATGTGTATCTGGTTGAATGTCTGAAGGTTAATGATTAGCATAAGCGACTGTGTGATGAGGGACTGACAATCATTTTCACTAAAGTTGACTGCAAGGCCTTGGATGAACAAGGAAATGTACGACATCATGGAATCAAACAACAGCTATATCTGGAACGCAACAAATCACTGTATGCATACAACCAAATGTCAATTGGATATTTCGCACAAAACCTGGGACACATGAACACTCATTGGCTCTTTCGGTTGGTGAACGGTGGAGTTGTCTGGGGAGTTCCCAAAATTGAGACATACACCGAGCTCATTTTTGAAGCATGTTGTAAGGGGAAACAAGTGAAATTGCAACACAAACAGAACTGCAAGAATTATTGAGTTGGTCCACATCGATCTTATGGGACTGGTTTAGAAAGAGAGCATAACAGGGAAGAGGTACATATTTGTGCTTGTAGATGACTTTTAACGATATACTTGGGTTATGTCCCTTATGGAAAAGTTTGATGTAGTAAAGAGCTTCAGAATTATTGCCTTATAGTTAAAGTTAGAAAAGAGAGGCATCATTCAAATCAGAAGTAATCATGGAGAAGAGTTTCAGAATGAAGGATTTGAAATTTTTTGTCAATAACAGGAAATCAGACACCAATATTCAGCCCCACGAAGACCACATCAAAATGGAGTTGTAAAAGGAAGTATCGTACGCTTCAAGAAATTGCGAGAGATATGTTCCATGGAATAATGTTCCTATCAGATCTTGTGTTGAAGCCATCAATACTTCATGTTTCATTATTAATCGAGTATATGAGAGACCATGAACTAAGATGACTCCATATGAACTATGGAAAGTCAACCCTCCCAAAATTTACTTTCATGTCTTTGGGTGCATTTTCTATATCCTAAATGATAAATATTAACGTGGTAAGTCGATTCAAGCAGTGATGAAGGAATATTTCTAGGGTACTCCACTAACAATATAGCATATCGAGTGTACAACAAAAGGAAAAACTTTCTAGGTGATGAGGTTTATGTGGTGTTTGACGATCACCAAAGTCTATTGTTGGAACTAGTCAACTCACATCAAGAGGAAAGAAAGATAACAAATGAGGAGTCTGAAAATAAACCTGCAAGTGATGATGAAGTCAGTGAAGAGGAAGACACAAAAAGGAAGAATGTCTCAGACACAAGTTCATTGTAATCATTCAGTAGATGACAGCATTGGTGATCTAAATGGTGGAAGGAGAACTCACAACAAGCCGATTGACTTCAATGTCATGCTGAGGCTAGTGTGTTTTATTTCCATTATAGAGACAAAGACTATGATGAAGCTTTAGTTGATGAGTTTTGGACGAACTAAATGGATAAAGAGCTTGAGCAATTTGCTAGGTTGGATGTGTAGGACTTGTGTCCAAAACCAGAAGGTGTGAATGTGGTTGGTACGAAGTGGATCTTTAAGAACAAGATAGACGATGAGGGAAATGTAATTCAAAATAAGTCCCTCCTTGTTGCTCAAGGCTACTCAAAGATTGAAGGAATTGATTTGATGATACGTTCGCTTCAGGTGCACGTCTAGAGTCAATCAGGTTGGTATTTTGAATTGCTTGAAAACTGAGGATTAAGCTGTATCAAATTGATGTCAAGAGTGCTTTTCTAAGTGGAGAACTACAAGAAGAAGTGTATGTGGCTCAACCGAAGGGTTTTGAAGATCCAAAACATCTGAATTATGTCTACAAACTGAAAAGAGCATTATTACAGCCTGAAGCAGGCTCCAAGAGCTTGGTATGTGTTGGGGTTAAAATCGGTCATGGCAAAATCAACGGCTAAATCCCCCGAGAAATTATGCCTTAAGAAAATATAAGCTGAAAATGTCAGAGAAACTAAACGACATAAGCCAAACCTATTTTACATAAGGATACAAGAAAAAGATTCATAGATTTCATCCCGGACAAGGAATAAAAGACTTTCTATCCAAAGATGAAATGATCGGAAAAACAATCTTGCGGAAGGTTTTCCAAAATATGACAAAATTTACGAAACAGTCTTCCGTTATTGTGGTCAGAAACGGTCACGAGGGAACCGATGTTTAAAAGTTACAGCGGAAACGTTGTCTCTCTTTCAAGTCCGAAAGAAAACAAAAAACCATCGCATCCGAATTTCTCATTGCCTTTCCTATCTCGTCCTGACTAACGGATCAAGCCGTACAAGGGAAGGAACAACCACGTCGCTTCCAAGTCTTGTCGCCCATGGGTGACTAGACTCTCTACAAAGTCTAGTCGCCCGTGGCCGACTACACACGCAACGTCAAGTCGCCCATGGTTGACTAGAACCTTGGAAAATTCTAGTCTCCCATGGGCGACTAGACCCTTGGCAAAGTCAAGTCGCCCATGGGCCACTTGACGCACACAACGTCTAGTCGCCCATGGGCAACTAGACTCTCATTTGACAAAGTTTAGTCACCCATGGGAGAATGTGTTGGTGAAACCATGCACGTGAAAAATGGTGATGACAGGTGAAGTTGGTTGGTGAAGACGGTGCAACGCGTTCGTCAACAATTACGTCCACCAACGCGTTCGTCAACAAAATCATCCTCACCAACCCCCAAGCTCTCTCTATAAAAACCAAGGCAAGGTGAAAATCCCAAACCATCCCAAAATCACAAAGTAAAGAGAGAGCAAGAGAAAAAGAGAAGAAGAAGAAAGCTCATGAGAGAAAGAGAGAAAAAAAAGAAAAAGAAAAAAAAAACTTTTTTTTCTTTAAGAAATTATTATTAATTTCTTGAGTGTATTTGGGATCGGGGTGTGTTGAAAGCTTGTAAAAATTTCCCGGTGATAATAAAAGGATCGGTAGCAGGTCCCGGAGACGTAGGCAAAGTTGGCCGAACTCCGTTAACAATTTTGTGTGTTTTCTTCCCGCTCCCGCAAATTCTGATTTTTCCGCAAGGAAATTTGACCCGTATTTCCTAACAACTGGTATCAGAGCCAGGTTACGGTGATCGGGCAACAATTTTGTGAATAGTGATTTCGTGAATAGTGAATTTTGTCGGTAACATCGGTTCGTCGACAGAGGTGTTTTAAACACGGTGGTTTCAGAAACGATGGGAGGCGAAGACGGTTCGGCACACGGTATCGGGAAATTTGACGGTACAGACTAAGCATTTTGGAGAATGCAGATTGAAGATTATCTGTACGGAAAGAAGCTCCATCAACCGCTGAGCAAGAAGCCTGAGAAGATGGATCAGGACGAGTGGGAGCTCCTTGACAGACAAGTTCTGGGTGTTATAAAGCTAACACTGTCGAAGAACGTTGCTCACAACGTTGCGAAGGAGAAGACCACAGAAGGGCTCATGAAAGTTCTCTCGGATATGTATGAAAAACCTTCAGCAAATAATAAGGTGTTTCTCATGAAAAAACTCTTTCATTTGAAGATGGAAGAAGGTGGACTGGTTGCCGCACATGTGAACGAGTTCAACACGAATGTCAACCAACTGTCATCCGTTGAAATCGAGTTTGATGATGAAGTGCGCGCATTGATCCTGTTGGCATCCCTGCCAAATAGTTGGGAGCCAATGAGGGCAGCGGTTAGTAATTCTGTCGGTACTCAGAAACTTAAATTTAATGATGTTAGAGATCGTATCCTTGCTGAAGAAGTTCGAAGGATAGACTCTGGGGAGACATCCACGAGCTCTGCTTTCAACGTAGGAAACAGAGGACGAAACCTAGACAGAAGTAACCGAAGTAAAGGCAGATCGAAGTCAAGGAATGGATGGGGTCAGTCCAAATTTAGACAGCCTCCGGAGTGCTGGAATTGTGGAAAGACAGGCCACATTAAGAAGAATTGTCGGGCACCACCTAAGAAGGAAGACAACAAGGGAGGCGGAGCTAATGCAGTGACACGTGAAATTGCTGATGCATTGGTAGTGTCTGTTGATTCCCCGAGAAAAAGTGAAACTCGTGATGCAGCTGAAAATACCACCAAGGCGTCAATCTCCTATGTTGATAGCCCTATTGATTCATGGGTTCTTGACTCAGGAGCGTCATTCCACACAACGCCGCACCATAGCATTATGGAGAATTATGTTGCGGGAAATTACGGAAAGGTATATCTTGCTGATGGGTTACCTTTGGACATAGTTGGCATTGGAGATATCAACCTGAAGATGTCAGATGGACGTGTGTGGAAGATTACGAAGGTTAGACATGTGCCAAAGTTGATGCGAAATCTGATCTCAGTAGGTCAACTTGATGATACGGGGCACGATGTCAATTTTGGTGGTGGAGCCTGGAAAGTCAGGAAAGGTTCCATGGTGGTTGCAAGAGGTCATAAAAGAGGCACTCTCTATATGACGACGAGTTATCAAGACACTGTTGCTGTTGTCGAGAATGCCAAACAGACCAAGTTGTGGCATTGTAGGTTGGGGCACATGAGTGAGAAAGGGATGAAACTCATGGTGGAAAATGGCGCTCTTCCGGATCTGAAGACGCTGGATCATCAGATGTGTGAAAGCTGCATCCTTGGAAAACAGAAACGAGTTAGTTTCTCTAAAGGAGGAAGAGAGCCAAAATCTGAGAAGTTAGAGCTGGTGCACACTGACGTGTGGGGACCCGCTCCTATTGCATCGCTGGGAGGTTCGTACTATTATGTGACCTTTATTGATGACTCCACAAGAAAGGTGTGGGTCTACTTCATGAAGAACAAATATGAAGTGTTCTCAGTTTTCAAGAGATGGAAAGCCATGGTTGAGATTGAGACGAATCTCAAGTTGAAGTGTTTAAGGTCTGATAATGGTGGAGAGTATATCAGCGAGGAGTTCAAGAGATATTGCGCTGATAATGGAATCAAGATGGAGAAGACTATTCCTGGAACGCCTCAACAGAATGGAATAGCGGAAAGGATGAACCGAACCTTGAATGAGCGTGCAAGGAGCATGAGATTGCACTGTGGATTGCCAAAGACGTTTTGGGCAGATGCAATTAGTACCGCAGCTTTCTTAATAAATAGAGGACCGTCGGTGCCGTTGGGATTCAAGATCCCTGAAGAACTTTGGAGCGGCAAGAAAGTAAACCTTTCTTTTCTAAAGATATTTGGTTGCTTAGCTTATGTTCACATTGACGATGCTGCAAGAAGTAAACTTGACTCAAAGTCTAAGAAGTGTTACTTCATCGGTTATGGTGACACGGAGTTTGGTTACCGGTTTTGGGATGATGAAAATCGGAAGATCATCCACAGCAAGAATGTTGTGTTCAACGAAGAAGCGTTGTACAAGGATAAGCTAAGAGAAGGCTCGGAGAGGAAAGAGCCTGGAGCTGTTGACTTAGATGATATCCTGACACCAGGGTTGCCACAGGATACCCCAACAGCAGAAGAAGAAATCTCTCAAGACGAGAGTGGTGAGGCTGAAGAGAGTGATGATTCTGAAGTGGTCCCATATACACCTATCACGGAGTTACGACGGTCAAGTAGAGTCATCAGAAAGCCTGTAAGATTTTCTCCATCGCTCAACTACATTCTGCTCACAGACAGAGGATAGCCTGAATGTTATGAAGAGGCTATGCAAGTGGATGAGTCGATCAAGTGGGAGCTTGCAATGAACGACGAGATGGACTCATTGTTATCCAATCACACGTGGGAGTTAGCAGTTTTGCCTAAGGGGAAAAAGGCACTGCATAACAAGTGGGTCTACCGAATAAAAGAAGAACCTGATTGGAGTAAGCGCTATAAAGCGAGGCTTGTTGTGAAGGGATTTCAACAAAAAGAAGGCGTTGACTACACTGAAATCTTTTCTCCAGTAGTCAAGTTGGTGACTATTAGAACAGTTCTTGGACTGGTAGCAAAGGAGAATTTGCATCTTCAGCAGATGGATGTGAAGACGGCATTTCTTCACGGTGATTTGGATGAGGAAATTTATATGAAGCAACCCGAAGGCTTTGAAGTTAAAGGGAAAGAAAGCCTTGTTTGCAAGCTGAAAAGGAGTTTGTACGGCTTGAAACAAGCTCCAAGACAGTGGTATAAAAGGTTTGACAGCTTTATAAAAGGTGTCGGTTTCTTGAGGTGTGAAGCTGACCACTGTTGTTACTTCAAGAGGTTTGAAGAGTCCTACTTGATATTGCTCCTGTACGTGGATGATATGCTGATCGTGGGAGCGGACTTGCATGAGATTAATAGCTTGAAGACGAAACTCTCAGAAGAGTTTGCGATGAAAGACCTTGGAGAAGCAAGACAAATTCTAGGGATGAGAATCAGTAGAAGCAAGGACGATCTTAAGCTATCACAAGAGGAGTATGTGAAGAAAGTCCTCAAGAGGTTTAATATGGATGACGCGAAGCCAGTCAGTACTCCTCTGGCGAATCATTTTCGGTTATCCAGAGAACAGTCTCCAAAGACGGAAGACGAGATGGAATATATGGATAAGGTTCCATATGCTTCTGCTATAGGCAGCCTAATGTACGCGATGATATGTACACGGCCAGACATTGCACATGCAGTGGGAGTCGTCAGCAGATTTATGAGCAATCCAGGAAAGGAACACTGGGAAGCTGTTAAGTGGATTTTCAGATACATGAAAGGAAATCCAAGCCTTTCACTATGTTTCACGAAGTCTGAGACGGGATTGCAGGGATATGTTGATGCTGACAATGGAGGTGACATTGACAGCACGAAGAGCACAACTGGATATGTCTACACTTTTGGTGGTACTGCAATTTGTTGGGTTTCAAAGTTGCAGAAAATTGTATCTCTATCAAGCTGTGAAGCTGAGTATGTTGCGGTGACGGAGGCAACAAAAGAGATGATATGGCTACAATCTTTTCTAGAGGAGTTAGGCCATGACCAAGGGAAAAGTGTATTGTACTGCGATAGTAAAAGCGCCATCGACTTGGCAAAGAATCCAGTTTACCATGCTCGGATGAAGCACATACATCGTCGATATCATTTCATCAGACAAGCATTGGAAGATGAAATGTTGGTGCTTGAGAAGATCCCAGGAAGTAAGAATCCGGCAGACATGCTAACGAAGGTCGCGCCGCGCGATAAGCTGAGGTTATGTGCAACCTCAGTTGGCTTGTCGGAGTAACAAGCTGGGAAGACCTGCTACATTGATCGAGGTGTGAAGACAGATTGAAATCAGTCTTCAAGTGGGAGATTGTTGGTGAAACCACGCACGTGAAAAATGGTGATGACAGGTGAAGTTGGTTGGTGAAGACGGTGCAACGCGTTCGTCAACAATTACGTCCACCAACGCGTTCGTCAACAAAATCATCCTCACCAACCCCCAAGCTCTCTCTATAAAAACCAAGGCAAGGTGAAAATCCCAAACCATCCCAAAATCACAAAGTAAAGAGAGAGCAAGAGAAAAAGAGAAGAAGAAGAAAGCTCATGAGAGAAAGAGAGAAAAAAAAGAAAAAGAAAAAAAAAACTTTTTTTTCTTTAAGAAATTATTATTAATTTCTTGAGTGTATTTGGGATCGGGGTGTGTTGAAAGCTTGTAAAAATTTCCCGGTGATAATAAAAGGATTGGTAGCAGGTCCCAGAGACGTAGGCAAAGTTGGCCGAACTCCGTTAACAATTTTGTGTGTTTTCTTCCCGCTCCCGCAAATTCTGATTTTTCCGCAAGGAAATTTGACCCGTATTTCCTAACAGAATGTACGTTTACAAACATCTAGTCACCCATGGTCGACTAGACCACATCCTCTTCATCATTCTATCTTTTTGATCTTGACTAGGCTGTTTCTTGTTTCGTCTCGATTTGGTTTTCCATTGAAATTTTACAATAAAATTGCAAAGACTTGTTTTCTCATAAAATTCCGCATCAATCGTATAAAACAACAACAGTTAACTTAAACACCAAGTGTTATCTCGGCTATACGATTGGTTTATCATTTTGCAGAGCCAGCATCGTGTAATCATATGAAAGACGAATTCTCAAAAAGAAATCGTTAAAATTGCTTAAATCGCAAAACGAGCCGAAAGGACCTAAAATGCAATAAAGGACCCCTTACGGTTTTTGACCTAAAATGCGATAAAGACCGTCTAACGAATATCCGCAGAAGATAACTGAAAAAGAGAATTTTCAAGTTTTGAGATAGTTATGGAAAAATCAAAAAGATAAGAAGATTTCCACGGAAGGATAAGCACGAATCGGGAGCAGAAAAGGAAAGATGACCGACCTTGGACACCTATATAAGAGAAGAATAGGAGAGGGACACACAAGAAAATTCTCAGAAATAAACTTAGCACTTAAGAACCTTAGGCATCATTCTCGACATGCTTGGTTTTCTATGTCTTGCACTCGATTTTTAGACGAACTCGCAAATGCAGTTTGATCTCTTGTTCAAAATCTTTAACTGAACTAAGTTCGGCTTCATCCTCGAAGGGGGTACGTATGCAGTCTTTCATAAGGTCCAGTCCGAAATCAATCAACATCTTTTTCTTATGTTTTTCGTCTTTTGTTATTGAGCTGCGACTGAACTAGGTTTAAGATTGTACGCGGCCGAAGCTTTTACAATATGTTGTAACAATCGGTATGCTCTCACAAGAATTCTAAATAATGATCAAACTTTTCTTTATTCGTTTTGTTATCTTTTCATATTTCTGTGTTTATTCGATTACTTGTTGGCTCTTGCAGAGAATAGGGACCCCAAGGAAAATAGGGTTTTCTTTGCTTTCCTCCGTTCAGTAAAATCGACAGTGCAAATTCCAGTTCCCACAGTTTGGTGCTAAAAGAAGGGGCGCGGGGGGGGGGGGGGCAGATTACTCTAACTCATTGCCAAAAACGCTTGATTGAAACAATGTCAAGAAATATGAAAGAAGAACTCGCAGCTCGCAACAACGCTGGTAAAACAACTCCAGCGGTGACTGCTCCTATGGCCAATGCTTACATAAACGCCACAGTGCTAGAGAAAATTGAAAACCTATTCATGACTTTTCGCCACGGGAAAAGCACCAAAACAAGCTTGTGATTTCTCTCTCTTAACAGAAAGGGAACAATAAAATCAATCAAACCTCGTAAAATTGTCTAATTATTGAGTTGGAGAAATTTCAACGCGTAAGGGCTCGACCAAAAGATGTTTTCTGAAAATTTATTCTCAAAATAAAATATGCTCTCTCAGAAATCTTGGAGAAACCCTACATTACTCGGGGAAAAAAGGAAGCACATAAAATTGGGTACACAACCCCCACTGTTGTACTTCTTCTGAATAATTTTCGAAGAAACCAATTTGATCTCTATCGAATCATTCGAAACCTAAAACGGCTGACGAAGACTAAACTACAAAAAAACGGGAGATCGTATGCCTCACTGCTAAAACATTTTCTGAAACCTATGATTTTGTAAAATTTCAAGCGTCACTTCTATAGTAACATATTTAGTGCATTCTCGATAATTGTCACCTGATCTCACTTCTGAAAAACTACTCAGAACTGCCTCGGATCAATCGTACGAAAACAAGAAAATATCTGTTTTCTTGTTACTCTAACTCATGGCCAAAAAAGGCTTGATTGAAACAATGTCAAGAAATATGAAAGACGAACTCACAGCTCGTAACAACGCTGGTAAAACAACTCCAGCGGTGACTGATTCTATGGCCAATACTGACGTAAACGCCGCAGTACTAGATAAAAACGAAAATCTAGTCATGACTTTTCGCCACGGGAAGAGCACCAAAACGAGATCACGATTTCTCTCTCTAAACAAAAAAGAGCAACAATAAAATGAATCAAACCTTGTAAAATTCATCTCATTATTGAGTTGGAGAAATCTCAACGCGTAAGGGTTCGACCATAAGATGTTTTCTGAAAACTTTTCCGCAAAATAAAATTTGCTCTCTCAGAAATCATGGAGAAACCCTTGATTACTCGGGGGAAAAGGAAGCACAAAAATTGGGTACAGAACCCCCACTGTTGTACTTATGCCGAATAATTTTTGAAGAAACGAAGTTGATCTCTATCGAATCACTCGAAACCTAAAACCGCTGACGAAGACTAAACTAAGAAAAACGGGAGATCGTATCCCTCGCTGCTAAAACGTTTTCTGAAACCTAAGATTTTGTAAAAATTCAAGCGTCACTTATATAGTAACATATTCAGTGCGTTCTCAATAATTGTCACATAAGCTCCTTTTTGAAAAACTACTCAAAACTCCCTCGGATCAATCCTACGAAAACAAGAAAATATCTGATTAAGTTTAGTCGTGTTAACCAAGCCAATCACAGCTATAGTTTATAACTAAATTTGCGGAACAGCCACAAAAAAACACGAGTTTCCCAAAACACAGCTCTCGTATAGTCAAACTCGAAAACATTTTTCAAAATAACTTTCTTAAAATTAAACTAGAAATTTTTTTATGAAAATATCTTTATAAAATTAAACTCAGTGATTTTTTCGAGACAAATTTCGTAAAATTAAATTTGACAACATTTTACGAAACAGCTTTCAAAAAATTAAACTTGACAAAATTTTACGAGACAGCTTTCGTGAAACAATTCGACAATCTTTCAGAAGTCATACAAGATTGTACAAAAGACTTCTTGAAGAAGGAAAGAGATGGAGCGAGAGCTGAAAACTGAACTTCGCATATCAGACTTTCTCCATGGTTTCACCGTCCTCTCTCTTTTTCCTCATCGCCCAACTAGTCTTCCCGATCGCCCAACGAGTCTTCCTGATCGTCCTTGACATCTTCTGATCGCCCTCGGCATCTAATGATTGCCCTCGGAAGCTTCCTATCGCCCTTGGATAACTATAAAATGCTAAAAGGCTTTCAAGAAGGTATCGTTTTCATAAACCCATTGATACGGAGACTGAAACTCAGATTGGGTAAATATGGATCACCGAACCAAAACCACAAGACAGGCTTCAGCCTAAACGGGGCCAGGAAATTTAATAAATCCATGAAGAGTCTATATTCTTAATATCCGTAAGGAGTGGACAAACATGAGAAGACAAAGGAGAAATGAGCAAGAAAAATGGAAAAGGGACAAACCTGAATCTTCGAGAAAAATAAGGTGTGTCCGACTTTAAAATTTTGAAATTAGACTTGGAATATCCATAGGAAGGTTTTAAGAGATAAAAACACTTTGAAGATTTCCATAAACTGTAGGGAACTTAAAATCTAGGTGGATAGTCTATCAAACTAAGTCTTAATCTATTTTTCCTATCCCGATCTATTGTTCCTTAACTGTTCAGGCATATCTTGCAAACTGATCTGAATTCTAGCAAAACCGAGAAACGATCGCCACGTATACTCAGCTCGCTTCCTAAAGAAAGAAAGAACTAGAGTCACGAACTTCATATTTAAACCGACTCGTTCCTAGTATTTTTGTTTCAAAACCGACCTATTCAAAGTCGTCAACTTGAAAATCACCAAGTCACAATCCTAACGTCGTATTTAAATCGAGTCAGATTGTCAATCATCCAAATAATCGAAAGATAAAATGTGCACAATCCTTCAAAATATCGATTTAGCCGTTTCTTTCATAAAAAAGGAGGGAGTAGGTATGTATACTATACTCTTATACTCCCATACTTCAATTTTTTTTTGCCTCGGCATAAGAAAAAGTATTTGCGAGAACACAAGTAGCAACGAGCACAACAAAGGGAACTCTTTCTCCCTGCTCGTTGACTAGTTCTACCGCTGGCTGGCTGATTCGTTCGGCTCAAGAAACTCACAAAAACGTTTCGTGACTAGATCATAACAAAATAACCTTCGGTAAAACTCCATGAGTGACTCAAAGCAAATTTCACCAATGATCGAAATCAGAGCGGAAACATTTACCGAAAAAACTGCGGAAACATCTCTACTTTGACATCTCCGTACATCGCGACGATTAACTATCTTCGTAAAACTGATCACCCATTACTTTTATATAACCACTACAAGAAAAATGGGTTCAATTAGCAGACGGAAAACACTATATAACGATACGGTAGTGGTTTTACAAGCACTGTATCATCGCCCGTCATAGTAGGTCAGGTACATTAGATAGCGCTTTTATCTGTTGCTATCTTTTCTCCCGTTACTATAGCGTTTTTATGTCTATAATTAAATATTATTTAATAGCATAAATAATGTTATTAGTTATATTATTAACAGCGCTTTCGATTTGTTATTGTTAAAACTACTATAGCAGTTAAATAAGTGGAATTGTTTCTACTATATATATCAATTTATATCTTTTTATTTTTTTATTTTTATATTTATATACATTTATATATAATTATATACACTCGATTTCTGGATTTTGGGATATATTATATTATGAAAAAGAAACTTAGAAGGTTCATCATAAACACATTCTTACATAAGTTGTTTTAGGTACTAACATATAAAGCAACAAAGTTGTCTTAGATTAAAACAAGCTTATCATTTGGCCAAGCCACAGTGTTTCCTATTGCATCACCTATGAATTCAATTTCAGAGTTTGGCCTCCACACTCGTGCCCCATCGAACTTGGAAACCTCTACCCAGACCTTAGAAGCATTGGGACCTAGAGGGACGAAATTCACCTTCTCTGCTGGATTAGTTGAGATCACACGACCTGAAGCAACTCTGTGTCCAGAGTTATCACAGTCCAAAATAGCGCACTTCTGTTACCACCTTTGCTGCTATTACCACTGGTGTTACTACCACTCTAAATCCACACAAAAAAACACATTCATTACAATATCATCAAGTCAATTTTGACAAATCCAAGACGTTACAATATCTACTCGCATTCTAATATAAACAAAAGTTCGTATACTAACTATCATACTACTTTACTAAGAACGTTTATGATTCAGAACCTTACCTGTTTGGAGTTCTTGGTTGATTCAGTTGGTGGATGTTTATCAGGTAGTCATAGCTTATGTATAGGCCATGTAATTGTCCCATGTACTGCATCACCCATCCTGGTCATTTCAGGCTTAGGTCTCCAAATAAAGGCATCAGATTTAACAACCAATTCAACTTTAACAACTGCAGCATTTGGTCCAAGCGGTATTTGGTTGATGAGTTCAGTAGGTTCAGTCGACAACAGTACACCTTCACCAGTTAATTCATCTTATGTTTTCCAACAATCATATAACCTTTCCAAAAGATACACCCACAGGCTGAATCATGAAAAATATAGACACAATTTTCATTAGTAAATTCAATGTGAGTATCAAGGAATACATAAAGAGTTTATACTTACCTTTGACCCCACGATGTTACCATTCTTTGATAAGTCAATATCATCGTCCAAAATCAGCTTCTCAGCTGGCCATGCAATTTTCAGTCCAACAGCCTGAGCAAGCGATCCACAAGTTGTAGTAGGTCTCCATATAGATACTGTTACGACTGATTCAGACTTCACTACTACATCAGCCGCACTAGGACCCAGTGGAATGCGACCAATCTTACAAGCTGGTTAACTAGAGTAGAATTCTCCTTCATCAACAACCAAATCATCATTCGAAACCCAATCCAGTATCTGGCACCGTATTCCTCCCTTGCTGACATCGCTTAACTCAGAAGTAGAAACATATCCAGTTTTTTGCTAACAAGTTTAACAACCAAAAAAAATTAACTTAAAACCTTATAGAGCACAAAAGTTCTACTAATTAAAGAACAATAATAAGGAATTTACCTTTTTACCATATAAGTCTTCCCCCACATTTTGAAAATCTTCAAGCTTGTTGATTAGTTCTGCTTGAGTATCTTCAAGCTTCTGGACATGGGAATCTCTAGCATGTAAGCATTCCAACTTGGTCATAGTAACCCCTCGGCCCATCCCCCTAATTCGTCCTGGTTTATCCTTTCCTAGAACCATTGTCACAGCATGTTCACAGATATTATTTGAGGAACTTGAATCCATTTCACTGTCAATTGTGTTTATGTTCTCATGCAATCATAATATATCACATGATATGTAAAATGTACTTTAGAAGCAAACAGAATGTGACTTAATTGTTAAAATTAAAATTAATCTTACTATTGTTTCTGCGAATTCTTGACGCACGGATCTTCCATCCGAATGCGTATGACCAGCTATCCAAACCTTAGTTCTACTATCTCTCTTAGGATCAGAACTGTTTTTCTTCTACAAGTTAAATGAAATTGTAGTCAATAGTCGCAGTTATTTATAATGAAAACTTCGTAATTCTTTCAAACTGACAAACATACCATCTCCTCCGCAAGCCGATTCATGCCTTTACGGCTAGTGTGTGAGGAATTTGACCCTTCCTTAGTTCCCTGTATTTATCACTTTGTTCCTATGCAAACCAAATACAAGTGCAGATAAATACTACTTATATAAACAGTCTCTTAGTAATCAAGCGACATTATATATTACCTAAAAAGCTGTTGTACATCTTTCTTTAACCCAATTGTTCCAAGCTGTAGAAGATTGTATGTTGCTGGACTTAATTATCTGTAGTTTAGCCTTGTTTTTTGTAGCTCTAAATTTGGAAGATAGTCTAGATTTAGAGACCCTCCACAAAAAATCCATCTACTTAAAGACTACATCTTTTTGCCATTCTTTTGTCAAGTTGAAAATTCCCTATAAAACATATTCAAGTTAAATACTGAAAAGTTTGCTCCCACAAAGAGTAAGAATATAACCTGAATTTTCTCCCACAAAACATCTTTTCTTCTCTCTTCGAGATTTCCAGTCATCTAGCAGTACAGGGACATGCTCTCTAACGAGAGGACCAAGGAAGGAAGAGAGTGTCACTGATCCACGACCAACATGCTCACCTAGACCATTAAACTCCACCTCTACCTTGTCCTTTATATGTTTTGCCACTTTGCGCATTTTAGTTGGACCTCTTGTCTTCTTTTCTTGGTTATCAGATTGTTGTGTCTGTGTCTCGGACGGGTTGTTGACTCCGTCTACTGAATGAGGAATGACTTCTTCTTATTCAGTAGGTGATGGTGGTTGTGTTTCATTGTCTATATCTTCATCTCCAGCTTTTGTTTGTTGGTCAACTCTTCAGGATCTTGGTCTTGTTCCACTTCTTCGGGTTCTGAATGCTGTTCGGATTCTTCAGAATGAGATTGTTGTTCCAATTTTTCAGCATGTGAGTGTTGTTCCACAATCACCTTTCGAGCATTCTTCTTGGGTTTCTTCAAAGCTAAAGACACTTCAGGACTAACATCAGGGCCTGCTTGGCGTTTACAGCGATGCACCTTTTCAGTAACAGCTTTCGAATTCATTGTGGCAGATTACCTGAAACAAAACCAAACTTATCATTACTCATATATTAGAACACCCTCATAATCATTCCTAACATAAAAACTCTCGTCATCAGATGTTTCATCTCCTTGATCTTCTTCATGCTGGACTGTTAATGGTGCAGAACAAATATCATCTTCTGTCTCTAACTCATGGTATCCTCTCGGTGGTGCTCTCATAACAACATACCAAGGTGAACTGTCATCCTCTCTATAGTAGAAAACCCGTTGAGCCTGAGATGGCAAAATGTAAGGATCATTTGCAAATGATGACTGGTTCCTATGGAGATTCAAAAGTGTGAAACTGTCATCCTCTTTAACTCCTTTCCCTTTATGAGCCCAATTACACTTAAACAGAGGCACATGAAACATGTGGTAGTCAAGCAATATGATCTCCTTTATCACTCCATAGTATGCTACTATCACTGCCATCTGCTTAGAATCTTTGGCACTAGCTCACATAGAAAATGCTTCATTTGTAACCCCACTGTTCCGAGTCTTCCGATTTACATCATCTGTATGGTATCCATGACCATTAACTATAAATCCCTTGTAGATGTGGGCAATATTTCTTGGTCCAAAAGCAAGCCACCTGACCCTTTGTCAATGGTCCTTGGGTTATTTGGTATCTAACATGGAAAAAACAGATATGAATATCATAATATCAACAAAAATTATGAAACAAACATAAGTAAATCATACCTTTGCTTTGATCCACATTGCAAACCTTTCTGTATGGCATTTCCATATATGGTTGCATTTCTGGCGCATCTTACATCAGTAGCTTGCAGTTCTTCTAAATGCATCCTATACTTTCATTAAGTTAGTTACTAATGAATCAAAACATCTATAAATCAGTTTCAGTTTCACTTACTGAACATAGGGATCCATCACTGCAGTATTCATGAGGATATACCAATGAGCTATATTTCTCTCCTTATTAGTAAGTGACACTTCTGTAGCTTTATGCAGTGGTCGGCCTTCAAGTACATTTTGAATTGCCTCAACATCTTCATTTCCTGTCATTGCTTCTTCAACTGGAACATATTTCTGCAGGAACTCCAAACAAAATGCAAGGCATTCACCAGCTAAATAAATCCCAGCCATACAAGCTTCAGGTCTTGCAAAATTCTTGACATAAACCTTTAGTGTCTTCATATACCTTACATATCAATAAGTAAAATTACTGTAAAAAATGTAGACATTCTATCAGTTTAATGCTGATCAATTATATATGATAAAACTACAAAATTACCTCTCGAAGGGATACATCCACCTGAAGTGTACATGACCACCCAAGTGTGCTTCTCTTGCTAGATGCAGTGGAAGGTGAAACATGATGTCAAACAGTGAAGGTGGAAAGAATCTCTCTAGCTGGCATATTTTCTCCACAATCTCTGATTCTAGTGCAAGTAGCTTTTCTAGATCAATAATGCGTTGGCAGAGTCTGTTGACGTAATTGCATATACGAGTCACTGCAATCAGAGGCCCTTTTGGAAGTAAACCTCTCAATGCTACCAGAAACAGATTCTGCATAAGAACATGATGGTCATGTGACTTCATGCCGCCAATACCCGGAGGCTCCAGTGAGACACAGTTGGATATACTGGCACAATATCCATCAGAGCCTCTGAACTTCGATAACCTTCTTCAAAATTTCTTTTTTTTTCTTCCTTAGAAAGCCAATACGCAGCTGGAGGCAAGTATGTTATCTTCCCCCTTATTTTTGTATGTAAGTTGCTTCTAATACCCATGTCTTCTAAATCCTTTCTTGCTTTCAGGCCATCCTTTGATTTCCCACTAGGCATCAGAATAGACAACAACGCATTAGACACATTTTTTCCACGTGAATGACATCAATGTTATGCCTCACAGGCATATTGTAACACCCGTGTTCCGCAATCTGAGCTGGATCAGTCCAAGGACGGGTTTAGCTGGACTGATCAGATGATCCAGTTAGTATTGAGCTGGTCGTCTGGATAGTACTGGTCGGATTAAGACAATACTGTTGGGTCCAGACATAACAGTTGAGTTTGTCTGACAAATCTGGTCGGATTCGGACAAGGCAGTTGGACTTGTCATCCGAGATCAGTTAGTGTGAGTATGGACTAACTGATGCATGTTTTGGTGGGACCAATTACTGAACCAAACATGTACTGATGGACCAAGGAAAATGGCGGGAACAGTTATCTGGCGGTTACCGGATCAGTTACTGAGCGGTTACCAAAAACGGTTACTAGGTTGTTACTAGAGCGGTTACCAGGGAAATTCCAGAATAGTTACTGGAAAGCTTAACCGACTAAGACAGTTAAGTCTATGAACTACTAAGGCGGTTATAGGGTGGTTATAACTGCTGGGTAAAACTACCCGAGAACAGTTACTTGTTTATAAAACTGTCAGGATCAGTTATTGGGCGGTTGGTCCGGAAAGTTATGGACGGTTCAAAAATTGCTTTAAAACTGCCACTTGGCAGTTGGGCCGAGGGAAATAAACTGCTGTGGGCAGTTGGTGACTTGCTGTGCATGTGGAGTAGTTAGAGGGGCGGTTATGGACGGTATATCCAGAGAGAAAACCGGCAAAAACTCTCCTTTATTAGGGATTTTCGTGGTGAGAGAAGGGAAAACTTCCCTAACACGAAACTGACAGAAAAACTAGAGGAAAAAGAGAGAAAAAGGCAGAGAAGGGTTTCTGATCGGAAAAGGATAAGAGGGAGGGCGATTCTGGGCGGAACAGGGAGAGTGATGGCTGGAATGCTGATCCGAGTTGCTCAGGATGGACTGCGAGTATTGAATGCAAACATCGATTGGGGTAGTCAGTTTAGCATCGACCGACGGAAAGACTTTGCCATCAATCGACAATCATCACACAGCATTTAGGCAGAGTCTGGTAACAGAAGAGTTATTACAAGACAAGGTTGATGGAGTTTACCTTTCTCAAGACTTGATGATGGATAGTATCTACCAGAGTTTGGAAGATATTTCAGAGCCCACAGATGACATGCTTAACATGTTTGTGGGATGCATTCAAGAACTCAAAGAAAGGATGAGCAGAATGGTGATTTGTCAGAGAAGGATGGACAATCAGAGAACCAAAGCAGATGACGCTGTGAGAGGCTTCATCAGTGCATGGTTTGGGACGAGTAGAGAGTATGTGGATACTTGCTTTACAAATTGGTTTGATAAACCACCTTCCTAGTCCAGAAGTCCAAATGTGGAGCTTAAGACTATAACCAAGCATTGAGTTGGACGCAACCCACTGTTTAGTAAGTTTTATTTTTAACTGTTTAGTTATTAATTACGTTTTTTTTTCTTGATTAGTTTAGGTTTCCAAAGAGGAGTAGAAAAGTTTGAAACAACCATCAGTCGACACCAACACCTCACCATTGGTCGACACCAACACCTCACCATAGGTTGACGGCTTGGATGGTTCACCATCGATCGACATTCAACACTCATCATCGGTCGATACTCTTTACGGAGTTTGGTAACATTGACTTTAGCTCTATCTTTACTTATGCTTTAGTTTTTATTAATCAAACCCGACGGAATATCACTGGGGACAGTGTTATTTAAGTCAGGGGGAGGTTCGCCGATGCTTTTTTTCTATTTTGAGCTTTTATTTATTAAGTTTTTCAAATAGTTTGTAAAGAGTGAAGAAGGGGATTATGATCAGAACTTATTTATTTCCCAACCACACTGTAGCACCATTCTTAAACATGTTGATTGCAGATATTACTAGAGATGCCAAACTGGATCATGCTGCCATTAGACCACACTTACTAAAAAACTTTTAAGGAACCAATTCTGATCTCCAATCTAATATTTGACTACCTTGTTTGCTTTGGGGCTTGTTATACATCGGATCGGATTCCTTCTACAAGTTTGTAAGGTACTAGTCTGTGTAATTTTGATTTCCTTTCACTTTTTCTCTCTCTCTAGGATCTATAAGTGAAACAATTTCGATGATTTCCTGAGATGTAGAGGGGTATGTACATTACCTATGACCGCAATATTCTACTTCAAAGGAATGATCACACATTAGCGAGGGGTAGGTACATTACCGATACTATTCGCCTATGACTTTGTTTTAGAAAAATCGAAAATGAGCTGGCAAGAAGGACTGTATCAACATCATTTTCCATTTAATTTGAGATCCAAAAATATTCAGAGAGGGAAGAGGGAAGAAAATGATCAGGAAAGACTTTAACATATATGTGTAGGTTTGCAGGAATTGAGTCCATGTGTAATTTGATCGATACTCCAAAGGTAAAGCCTGCACTTGATTTTTATGCAAAGAAATGAGATCAGTAGAGGGGTGACTTAAATTAATATTTGTGGAGTTTCTGGTAGAATGGATTAGGTTGCTATACTAGGATACAACATATAAAGTTTCTCTTTGATAAGAATTATTCGATGTGGTCGCGAGATAGTAGGGGTGATAGTTTTCTTATGTATTATGTGAGTCCCCGCATTTCAAACCTCTTTCACTGGCAATCTTTCTTTTACTTGAGGAGAAGCAAAAGGTTAAGTATGGGGGAGTTAATATACCTTGTTATTTACCAGTTTTAGAATATTATTTGGACCCTGTATGGAGTCTAGAATGAGTCTCTAGACTGTGTATTAGAGTCTTTTGAGGTCAAGGTACGTTTTGGAGCGTTATGGAAATAATGGAGCTTGTTAGAGCATTCATAGCAGATATCTAGTAGTTGTTCACGATGAGTTAAGTCCGAGTCGAAGTCAAGAATGACCATCGATCGACGGAGCATCCTTGTTGTCGATTGACAGCCTACTCGTAGAAGTATTGGCCAACTTGAAGCCTAAGTCAAGACAAATTACGATAATGACCCTAAACAATTTTTGACCTAGTTTATAAAGGTTATACCATTGTTTAAGCAGACTAACAGATAGCGCAGATTACACAAAAGTATTATTTACAGCTTTTAGTTTTCTTAGTAGTTTAGGTGAGAAGATCCGAACTCCTTCAGAGATTTGTATTGGAACACCATTATTTATTCTATGCATTATATTAATCATTCTATCATGCTTTCTATGATTATGTCTGAGTAATTTTCCTGTTAGATTTAGGGTTTTTAATGGTATTGATAAATTAGCCCCAAAATAGGATTGCTAGGATGAAGAAATATCAATCTTTGGAATTGTTCTTAATGCTTGCGTTCTAAAGTATCTAACGAGAAACCTGAACTTAGGACAAGGACAACTACGAGACTATATTATGTGCCAGAATTGATTCTATCCAGTTAGGTTGTTAGATACATGCGAGAGCTGGTTTAATAAATCTAGCCGACAAAGTTTATGTCTAATAGCATTGATCGACACTCGGTCTTAGCAGTCAATAGACGGTCTACTCCTTTGTTCGCATACTAGAGTTGGATCAAGAGGGGGTCAGGCAAGTTAATTAAGGTCCTCACATAATAATAATTCCATGCATCCTATCCACTATAATTCACTTGCCTGAAACCCTAGATCTATCGTTTTCTATATTTGAATCAACTTTACTTACATAGACAATTTCTTTTTCGGATAAACTTACAATAAACCTCCTATTTATAGCTTACCTAGCTTAGCCATTAGGAATACATAAATTTGTTGTGTGTGCTCGCTCTCTGTGCTCGCTCTCTGTGATTGCCTTCTTTAAAATAAACCTTAACCCGCACGCTGTCATTGTGATAAGTTAGTATCTGACAAACTAGAAAACAACAAAATGTGAGTTTGAAAAATTTTATTAACATCAAACAGTCATTCTATTACTCAAACAAAAGGTGGTCTGGGGAGCCAGGCTGAAATAAAACAACCAACATACAAAATTTCCCTATGAAAATATCTTGATGTTTTATCTAAATAAACAGCAATTTCTTTTTGATCTTGAGGAATGTAGGGAATATTGAAAGCATAAAATCTTCTTTGTTGCGCTACTACCTCCTGAAGCTCTGTTGAGGACTTTGGCCATGCCATAGGTTCCATAATCATTATGATTAAATCTTTTAAGTCCGTTCCAAAGTTCCGAAAAGTAGAATGACGTAACATACACTCCATAGTCCGGAAAAGGGCTTGGATCTCTAAATGCAAAGATGACTCTCGTCTTCGTAGGTTCCTTGTTCCCATTAGTTGTGTCCGGCCAGAAAATTTTATCAAAACCAATCCACAACAACTGAATTACAACTCAGAAGTCTAAGAGCGATCCACCAAACATACAACTTGCAAGCTATTGCTATACGGTGACTGAGTTGCTGAAGGAACTGTGTCATGTACTGAAACCCAAGCATGACATTCTGCTCACGCATATCTGATTAATTCTAGTGAACTCCTCTCAATACCCCTAATTAATTTATAATTTCTATCTTTCTAGACAAACCATATTACCCATGGATACGGATCTTTATGTAGTTCCGGGTCTTTCATAATGTTCTTTTGCCGAAAAAGGTAATCCATATTGGTATAGACATTAGAAACTGGGAAATTGTTCGGACTCGAAGGAATTGCAGATAGATCCCATGCTTGTAAAACTGAAAAGCATTCAAAAAAGCATGAGTTACGGATTCATCGGGTTTTCCATATCTAGGAAAGTTATTATCACATCGTATATGATGACACGACAGATTCCATGTTACACATATTTGTCATGTTACCAGTTCACACATAAGATGGTGCATCTTTTGAGGGGCCTTAATTTTCCAATCAAAGGCTTGAAGCTTAATTATGTTGGGTTCCATGTCAACAACATCAGTTTCACTTAGGATATTCCTGGTTACCCGGTATTGTGAATTAATAGTATACAGACCACTTTTTGTAAATCTTCAACAGAAAATGTCTCGATGAGTGGTTTGGCTTATGGGGAACCTACGAATCAGTGGTATATCTTCCAAAATAACAAAATTCTCAAGCATCTACCCATCCCATTCCTTTGAAATCTACTAATAAAATCAATGTCTGTCATTCTCGTATGGATAACCGGTATATTAGGATGGGTCAGCCTCACATGTGAAGTCGGAATCCAAGGATCCTCGCAAGCTTAACCTCATAGCCTGAATGATTTTCTTGCAGATATAGCCTTGTCCACACATATGAATGAGTATATGTAGTACTTATTCGCAAAGGCAAACTATTGCCGCGCAAAACCCTAGTGTGCATAGAATCGACAAAATTGTACGGAATCAACTGCCACCCTCATCCCTTGTTAGGCAAAGTTTCTCTCATTTTGCCCAATGAAGGCTTTTTTAGAAAGGGGGGGGGTTAGAACTCCAAGAGTGGAACTCGCTAATCTGTCACAGATTTCCAGAGGTGGCAAAAAGCTAGACGTAATGCATGTCGGTATTGCAAGAACAATAGATTTGATTAGATTCTCCTTTCCTCTTTTGATAGCCACGGTGCTGAGCACACATTCACTATGTTTTCAGAGTCTCCTTTAAGAAGGTAAACAACTTACATTTTGATCTACTGATATCTTCAGGTATTCCCTGTAGGAACCCATGTCCCCTTCATTCTGAATTCTCATAGCATTCTTAATTTTTTGCTATACGTTCCCAGGACACTCTTACTGATACACTAAAATTGAGTAATACACTATTACAAGATAACAGTGTAGATGTAGTGTTTGAGATTCAATTCCAGAGGACCATTCTTACACTTGTTTATATTGGATCGATATCTAGCTAAGACAAATCGAGTGCTGTAAAAATAATAAAACAAAAGGAAACAACATAGTGAATTAGTTTGGCTTCATATTATAAAAGAGTTAAGCCTAGGGTGTGTTGGGGTCAAAATCGGTTACGACGGAGTCAATGTCAGAAATTTCCGAGAGATGTCTTCTTTGAAGAAAGAGAGATAATTTTTATTTTCTTAAAAGAAGAGCAGGAAAATCGAAATCGAGTTTCGTATAGATTTCGAAGGAGGGTTCACACGATAAGTCTTCGAGAAACATTACTCTAGGCCTCAGAGAAATGGATCCCCGAGCATCGAAACAACGAAACGACCGTAAGGCTCGATTGTCCAACTCACCAAACGGAAGAGTTAGCCAAGCAAGTCGTCCAACTTGCTGAATGGGCGAGTTGGACCGCACAAGCCGACCAACACGCCCGTTCGGCGGGTAGGGAAGCGTGTGCCGACAAACTCTCCCGTTCGGCGGGTTGGATCAAACAAGACGACCAACTCGCCCATTCGGCGGGTTGGATCGAACAAGACGACCAACTCGCCCGTTCGGCTAGTTGGATCAACCAATCCATTTTCATCCCGTCCTCTTAACTGCCTCCTTTGAAATCAGATCGAGCTCATTCTTGTTTTGTCTCGATCGATATTGACGGTTGAACTATACATTAGTAATTCATTTCGTCGTATAAAGTTTGTATTGATAGTGTAAAACGACAATGGTCGACTAAACACCTAAAGTTGCATGTACTTTACGAGGGATTCAAACTCTCTTTGGAATTGACATCATTTCAGAAGTGCTCTTTTGATAAAATCGTAAAAACATTTAAGTAAAAAAAATGGCCCGAGAAGGTCTAAACTCGGGTAAAGCCCACTCATGGCTTTACACAAAATCGAGCCCAATCGTTAAGACGGTCTATTATTTATATTTTCAGGAAGAGATAAATGTTAGGATAGCATTTAGGGAAAGTAGGAATATTTGTTTTTTCTGTTATCGAGCTGCCACTCAACTAGGTTATTCAAGTCTTACAAGGTTAGAACTAGGAACTCGCCGACGTATCTTTCCGCCTGTTGCAGCGCTCAAATCACAGATTCGAAATAAGATCCTCTTTGCTCTCTTTTCGTATTAATTAATTCAGTGTCATATCGTTTGTTCTCACTGTTTGGTCGCTTGACGTTTTTGGCTTATCAGAAATCCAGGACCCTCTGGGAAAGCTAGGTTTACCTTACAGCCTATATCAATGGAAATCGACAGTGCAAATTTCGGTTCCCACAGTTTAGCGCTAGAAGGAAGGGGGGATACGAATCAATAGTGCAAATCTAACTCTCAGCCACCAACGCTCGATCAAGCATGTCAGCTCACGATCTCAACAACCAACAACCTCACGATGACAATGTTGAAAACACTCCAGCAAGGAAAGTCACTGTGGTTAATGGAGACTCAAAGGACGCAGCGCTCGAGGAGGTAAAGAAGATGTTCTTGACCTTCGAAAAGAAGTCGACCGAACAAGACAGGTCATGAGTTCTCTCGCTAAACAGGTTAAAACCCTAACAGCGAGAAGAAGAATCGATTTTGCGACTCCTTTGGACCGTCTGGGAACGCACAGGGGAAACCGTCTGGACAAAATCCCGACAAATTAACCCTCATGCCAATACGGAAAAACTTAGGAGATGTCCCTCCTATCGAGAAAGACAAAGAAGGAGGAGAAATCGAAAGCGTCAACTTGGAGTCTAGAAGCCAGTCCGAGCCTACGGACAAAGACGCAAACGTACATCTATGCCGCACAAGGAGCCGAGCGACTCAGGGAGTCCTATTTTGACAACCCTACGATCGAAGAAGAAGAAGAAGCTATCTTTTGGAACAAACAGGAAGAATTGGCCAATGAGAAAACTCGGAACACTTGCGGCAAACGCCGACAAAGTCAGAAAACTGCTAGCAAAAAATCCGAGATTCGCAATCTCCGCGATTATCTCATGAAAACGGTAACCAAAGTTAGAGCAGTGAAGTCTCAAATCCATCACGCCTTAGCACCGCACCGGAGATTGATCTGCTCCTCGAGGAGGCTCGTAAAACGCCTTTCACTACTCGCATCACCAAAACTAGGGTTTCAGATCCTGAAAGATCAAAGTGATGCCATACGATGGTACTACCGATCCTAAGGCCCACTTAAAGGCTTTTCAGGTCGCGATGGGAAGGGCCAGGTTCAGAGAAAGGGAAAGAGACGCTGGTGAACGCCGCCTCTTCGTAGAAACCACCTAGGATCAGCGCCCGATTGGTTCTCTTGCCTTAGGCGAAACTCCATCGGAAGTTTCCTCCAGCTCGCCTCGGAGTTTCTCAAGCTATACTCGATGATCATAGATCAAGAAACCTCTGATGCCGACCTTTGGATCTTATCTGAGGGAGAGGACGAGACTCTCCGCGACTTCATAAAATGGTTCAAAACCGTCATGGCTAGAGCCAGCGGGATAAGCGACAAAGTCGCAATAGACATGCCTCGGAAGACGCTCTGGTACAAATAAAAGTTCAGGAAGTGGATAAATTTTCAGAAGCCGCGTACTAGCCCGGACACGCTTCACAAATCCACGGATTACATCATCATCGAAGAAGAGAAAAAGGTCTTGTCTCACAAGTTTAAGCCGAAGAAGAATTTGTCAAAGGATCCAAGGCTGGATCAGAAGTTAAAAAAGAAAAACCGTCGGAACGATTAAAGCAGCCCGCAGTCACTCGACCATTAACTGCAAAATTCTCGGTGCAAGGTTGGACGTAAAACTGCTTGCTGGAGAACTCTCCGGAGTCTCTAGTGTGAAAGATCTCATCCACGATTAAGACCCCCCCCCCCCCAAAAAAAAACAACAACAACAACATGGCTCCTTAAATGGAGATCTCTTCTCAAGGGAACCAATCGGGGGAAAAGCGCGGAAGAAGTCAGGACGAGAAAGGCAATGACAACAATATTCATAGGTAAACATGATCATCGGAGGGTCGAAATATTTCCGCGATATGGTCCCAGCCATCAAAGCTTATCAGCAGAAGGCCGAGACGAGCGAAAATTCAGCAGAAGGCCAAGATGAGCGCAAATTTACCATCCTGGTCCACGCCCAGTGACACCCCGAAAGGAGCAATCCCTTTCGATGAAGAAGAGGCCGGCGTGATCGATCAGCCACATTGCAATCCACTCGTGATTGATCTCATAATAAGAGATCTCGAGGTGGCTAGGGTTCTCATTGACAAGGGAAGCACGGTCAACGTCTGCGTGATACTTTCACGACGTAGATGACCCTTGGATCAATCAAACTGCCCATTGCGGTGAAAGAAGTCACCAAGATCGTTCATTTCCCAGTTGGCGACCACCCAGCCATTTACAATGTCATCATGGGCACGCCTTGGCTGAACGCCATGAAGGCAGTCATATCGATTTATCACTTAGGCATTAAATTCCCAACTCATAACGGAATTTCCATGATTTGGGGCTGCCATAAACAGTCAAGACGTTGCTTCCTGTCCGAACACAAACTAAGACAAATCACGAACACAACGATGGCGAAGACCAAAGGCCCAAAGATAGCTCAGGCACCGACTGAAAACACTTCAGACAAAGACTATCCAGAATCATCGACTCAAGCAACGGCCAAAGAACAACCAGTTCCAGTGCCCAACGCTTCAAACCCATCAGAGAAGACAAGTCCGGCAATAGACGTTGATCTAGAAACTAACACAGTCGACACAAACACAACAGCCGAGTAAACACACTCACGCAAACAACAGAACTACGAGATGGCTTGATCCTCGAAAAAGAGGGGAGTGGGTACATATACGAATACGCATATTTTCCCGCATTCTAAATTATTTTCCTTGTACTCAATATTTTCAAAACTTTTTCGGCAGTAAAAACTTCATTAGAATTTCACAAAGGCTCTCTTATCTCGCGAAGAAACATCTTGTTATACGTTCGGAAAACATCCATGTACGAGCAAACTATTATTGCACGAACCCAAAAACAGAAACTCACGAAAAATCATCCTACCTCAAAACGGATCAACTCCACGCTATCTTACCCAACAAAGAAACCTCGTTGCATTGACTAAGGCATCTCCGAGATCAACAGATCACGCCGACCACTAAATATATCTCGGTCAAATCCTACTGCTGACCAAAAGCACGAGAACCCGGTCCCATATGCTTAAAACATTACTAACACAAAGTAGTTTTTTCGAAAAAAAGTGAGACGTCGCCTAGATTTTCGAGAACACACTCCCAGACCATTCACGAATATAAATCAGAAACACTCGCCAGTTGGCCCCGCAGAGCACTTTAGCGTTCTTAAACAAACACATTCAGGTCCGTCCTAAGGGATATATCATCTCACATCCGACTAGGAAAAATAACACGCTATAAAAGTAATCCAAAATTTTGGTCAACACTTCCGGATGACTTAAAAATTTCCTCCGGAGAGATGATCGACTTCGACCAGACAAGTCGTATAAGCCAAGAACCTATTGCGAACATTAAATCGGAACGAAGTCGGGTTAAAATCGCAACAGGCAAAACGAAAGCCGATTAGTCATCGCAAAACCTCAACCCGAGAGTAAAACTAGATCTTTCCCATAATCCAGCACACTTGTCTCTAACCTCTCAAGGCATGATATCGAAAAGATAAGAGATCCTGAAGGCATGTCTCTTCTTCCGCGTCTAAACGCTCTCGAAACTTTGAGAACTTCTCAAACATCTCGGGCAAGCAACGAATAGGATGATCCACATAAGAGGGGTAGAAGGCGAGATGATGACTCGAATTTTTCCCCTACACTTTACAAAATCCAAACATTCTCGAAAACCCCTTTTCTTATAAACCACGGTTCTAGCAAAAGCCGATAAACGACACGGATTCGAAGCCACACTTGGCCAGTCTCGTTACATGACATACGACCACACTTGGCCAGTCTCGTTACATGACATACGACCACACTTGGCTGGTGATGAACGAATAAACATAAACGTACTATAATACAAGGGAAGACATACCCAAAAAAGTCGTGACCAACCTTACGATCAATCGTCAAGACCAAATTTCCCGGTCAGCGACCTCCCGAGCGAGTAGTCATTGACGTCCAGAGGAGCCGTTGGCTGGTTCACTTCGCCCGTCTCATCAGTGGCTCCCGTCTCGGCTTCCACCGTATCAGGAGAAACGGGAATCGGGTTCCACTACCCCCAAATCCTCTCTTCAATTTGAAGGATCGCAAAGTCCCTATCTCTCTCATTCATTCGCCCAATTTGCCTCGCATACACAGCGTCAAATGAATAGTTAGGGGCCTACATAAGGTATAATCCTCTCACAGTGCCGCGACACTCGCGATAACCCCTCCTAAGCTCCTTGAACTCGCATGAAAACTTGTCACGGCGGGTATTCATGACTTTAGCCATCTCTCTCTTCCCTCGCCTATAAGCACAACGAACTTCTGTTGCAACCGATTCTCTCTCGTAATGACGGAAACTCTCCAATTCATCTCTCAGACGGGTAATCTCTTTGTCAGACATCTCAGCCATGCGAGCCTTTTGGCATATTGCATCAAGAGCTCGGTTCATCATAAGAAGACCCTGTGAAATATCTCAAAGTCAAGGGAAGCTCGGCCTTAAAAGGAATAATATTAATGCTCGAGGACCAAAACTTATCCCATTAACCATCCTCGATGCCTGGGTAACCTCTGGCACCCCGCTGGACCAATCTACGGCCGGAGGAAAGTCAAAATCGAGAAACTCGTCAAGATCGTTCCGCCCACCACAACTCCCACCTACTTGACTGTTGAGATAGTCTCTAAGTATGTTATTGGGAAAGCCTTGCTCGTCGGCCACGTCATCATCAACAACGACTTGTTTTTCCTTGCGGAATTTCGACCTTACCTTCCTCGCGCGAACCTCAAACGGAACAAACCCATCCATGGTTGACTCCGAGCCTTCCTATACAGGAAAGTCCGGCTGAAATCAAGAGAGGTGGAGAGCAACAGCACAGAGAACCTGCTTCGGGGTAAACGTGGCCGAAAAGAACCGACGTCCACGGTCCAAGTCTCGATCGTGAATACCTTTCTAACCCCATATGTTCCTAAGGATGGGAATGTTATTCTCTTCTACGGACGAGTTGCTAATGCGGACAAAGAAGAAGTGCTTTCTCCAGTCATGATAGTTCGACACGAACTCCGCTATAATCGTCATGCCCGGCCGAGGCCTCAGCTGAACTATTGCCGATTTCCCCCAGGGTTTCAGCATAGCTTCAAGATGGTTGGCATCAAGGGTCATGCTCAGTTCGTAACTCAGCCCTAAAATCCTGACAATGTGCTGTAAACCACAGTGTTTTATCTGACCGATCGATATTTTGAATCGGTTGAAAAACTGGAAAATGACTTCAGGGATGGGAAACCATAGATTAAACTGCATCAAGTATGCCTCATAGCACGTGAAGTATCCCTCGGGAGGAGACTCGGCACTTCCCTAGCTTCCAGGAAACAAAACTCAACTAACTCCGGAACTTGACAGAAGCTCCGGATGGCAGAAAGCCGATTTGGGCAGCTGCTTCTCGGACAACCCTACATGGGGTTAGCACAAAAAGAGGAGGAGATCACGTCCTAGGCCTATGAGGCTTTACTTCACCTCTTGCCACCCAGTACGCCTCGGTTACCATGGGATCAACCGAGTGCGCCGCAAACTCCACTTTTGTCCCAACATCGCTGTGTTGCGAGCTGGAGGCATCAGGAACGGAACGGTCATGGCGAGACTTAGTGGAAGTTTTTCTCCTTGAAGACATGATAAAAATTTATACCATAGGGAGAGAAGAGAGTACAAGATCTTTTCATCTTAGAAAAAAGTTTGTGGAAATGAGAAAGTAAAGAATTTGAATTTACTCCACATACTTAGAGATGAAATAATTCACTATTCACCTTCAGACTTTTGTACGTTGGATTCTCCCTAACTTACCCGACATGCCTAACTGCGGGGCAAAATATTAGGGTCAAAATCGGTTACGACGGAATCAACGTCATAAAATTCCTGAGAGATGTCCTCTTTCAAGAAAGAGAGATAATATTTAAAAAAAAAAGAGGAAGAAAATCAAAATCGAGTTTCGTATGGATTCCAAAGGAGGGTTCGCACGATAAGTCTTCGAGAGAGGTTACTCTAGGCCTCAGACAAACGGATCCACTAGCATCGAAAAAACGAAACGACTGTAATGCTCGACTATCCAACTCACCAAACGGAAGATTTGGCCAAGCAAGGCATCCAACTCGCCGAACTGGCGAATTGGACGGCAAAAGCCGACCAACTCCCCGCTCGGCAAGTTGAATCGAACAAGACGACCAACTCGCCCGTTCGGCGAGTTGGACCAATCCAACTCGCTGAACGGGCGAGTTGGGTCGAACAAGTAATCCAAACTCGCACGTTTGGCAAGTTGGATCAACCAATCCATTTCATCATGTCCTCGTAACTCCCTCCTTCGAAATCAGATCGAGCTCGTTCTTGTTATGTCTCGATCGAGATTGACATTGGAACTATACTGTAAGAATTTGTTTCCTCGTATAAAGTTTTAATTGATCGTGTAAAATGGCAACAGTCGAGTAAACACATAAAGTTTCCTGCACTATACGAGAGATTCGAACTCTCTTTAGAATCAACGTCGTTTAAGAATTGCTTTTTCGATAAAGTCGTAAAAACACCCAAGTCAAAAAACGGCCCGAGAGGGCCTAAAACTTGGGTAAATCCCACTCCCGGTTTTACACGAAATCGATCCCAATCGTTATGAAGGTTTATCTTTTATTTTGCAGGAAGAGATAAATGTTAGGTTCGAAAGATAAATGTTAAGTTTCCAAAGATGATCACGAAAATTGTAGGAAAATGGAAAATTGCCGCGAAGCGATAAACTCGACCGACGGAGAAAGGGAAAGAGCAAACCACCTCTGGGAGCAGTATATAAGGGTTTCGAGGCTGAAGATGCAGAGGGACACGAAAAATCTTACTCAGGGCATGAATAGCACTTAGGGCAATCAGGCATATTTCTGTTTTCTTCAATCGAGATGCGACTCAACTATGTTATTGAAGTCTTACAAGGTTAGAACTAGGAACTCGCCGATGGCTCTTTCTGCCAAGGCTTTACATGTTGTAGCGCTCAAATTGCAGATTCGGAATAAGATCCTCTTTGCTCTCTTTTTGTTTTTATTAATTCATTGTCATATCGTTTGTTGTCACTGTTTGGTTGCTTAACGTTTCTGGCTTAGCTGAAATCCGGGACCTTTGAGAAAGCTAGGTGTACCTTGCCGTCCTAAATCAGCAGAAATTGACAGAATTTTTGTTCCCACAAGGTGAATAATCGGAAATCAACGAGCATGAGCCAAACATCTATTCAAAGAAAAAATCGCAGTAAGTCTTAAACTCGAACAACCGAGCAAGATAGATCTACTTTCGGGGCATCTATCCCTTCATCATGCATTCCTATTATATAAATTATCATTTGAATCAGAGAAAGATGATAAACATTATGATCAGATTCAATATGTTCACAATTCGCCTTAAGATCGACTTTTGTTGGTTAAGGAGAAATCGCCAATCTATGCTCATTCCAGCTACTTACAACACTTTTGATGAATATATTCAACTTAAAATCAAAGAGTAAGTTGTCAGTTTATTCTCAGCATTAAGTTAAACTATAGATGGAGTTGATCAAAACATCAATCCATATTTGTGTTTAGCTCATGAATCTGTGATCTCCTAACACCGTACACTAATCAAATCGACTACTCAGCCATAGCCACAAAGATCACAAAGAGAAGAGATAAAGAAAACATGATGATAGATTGCAGGAATAATAAAAATTGGGTTTACGATTCTTCTCAAGAGTGTGTAGTGTGTAGAGATCCTTCTCCCTTAACAAGAGTACAAGCTTTCTTTCCCAAAAAATATCTGTCTAAAATGACGTCGTCTGTAAACAAGAATAATAAAATATAATTTTGCAAGTCTTTAGTGGCCGAGGAAGGAAAAAGGAGATTCATGGGTATATCCCGAAATATTAGAAGTTTCCATAAAAATCTCGAGCTGCCGAGCGGCTGCTCCATTCAGGATCATCCACCTGATTGCTCTGTCTAGTTGCTCTGCATGAAAACTCTAATTTTCATTCTTTCCTTCATGTGTCCCTCCAAAGGTCTCCAAATTTACTTCAGACATGAAATGACTCAAAAAAGACTTGAAGGACTCAATAAACACCTGAAAATAATTTAGAAAGCATATGTACATTTTTCGAAAACACCATATATCAATTCCCTCAGACTTAGATCCTTGTTTGTCCTCAAACAAAATTAAGTATCAAGAAAAGGGAGAAAGAAATTTTGGAACCACAAATCGGCAAAACAAACGCGGGAACTCTCAAGTATTTTGGAACCACAAATCGGCCCCATACTAGAAACCACAAATCTCTGAACCATACTAGAAACAAACTAGGACAACACACCCTTACTGAAACCATGATTGATGTTCAAATCGGCACCATACACTATATCTTAAACCTGCAAGACCACACTTTTCAGACAATACTCCTTACATTCAATTAAAAGTGGTATAGCTTCTTGTCACATGCATAATTCAAGGTAGACGACGGTAGGTATAAAACATGCTAATTTAATGGTGGAGCTATAAGTTTTTAGGGCTAGCATATCGATGTAGAGGATGCAGGATATCGCATAAAATTTCAAGAGAGGATGGATTCATTGATGTCCACAGTCCCACTCGTTTTGCTTCCTCTTTTTCTTCAAATATCAAACTCGCACCCACTAATTTGCTGATCCAACCTGAGACATTGTTGTTTTGTTCTTTCTTCTTTTTGTTGTGTCTGAAGATGATGCTGTGATGAAGAAGGAGGTCATTACACATGGTTTTTAGTTCCTCGGTTGAACATGAGCGCTTGTTCCAAAACAAGCTCCACAATCACCCATATTTAGCTTCAAAACACTGCTCAACAGCCCTTTTACATCAGCTTTCCTTTTCTTCTTCAGCTCAGGTGTGTGAATAGCTCTAACTTTAGAGAAAAGTGTAGAGGTTCCTTTTCACTTTACCTTAGTTCTCATCACAAATTCGACGTATCAAAGTCATTGTAGGATCACCCTTGATCCCTTTTCTCTGGACTTTATCTTTCCCTTATGCATTCCCCTGAGTTACTTGGTATCAGTGTGAGTGTCTCCATCCAAGACATCTTTGATCTCACTCTTATCACCAAGCTCTTCTCAGGAACAACTTTTAGCTTCTCTCCACAAACAATTAAGATGCAGGAAGCCTGTAGTGAGGGAAATCTGTTGGGGGCAGCTTTATAGAAAATCTTTTTGTTGATGTTGGAGAAAGAGACTCTTATTAGACATATCCATAATTTCCCCTATTGTAGCCATATATGGTCTTTCAAAAATCAAGATTGTGAATGGTGCCATTAGGGACTACTGTGGAAGAATTTGAAAAAGCCAAAGTCAGCTGAGAAAGTTCAACATCCACAATACCCAGCTCGTCAATAATCGCCTTTGAAACAATATTCCCACTTGACCCGGAGTCACAAAGCTCTTCCTTGAATTCTAATCCTGCGATGGAACATGAAAAACAAACTTTCCAGGGTAATCAACCTTAGGCAATACCTCCATTGGTGGTGTTAATGCTTCGGTAATGAGTTCCTTAATTTCCTCTAGAGTCTCTCTACAATTTTTAAAGAACATATCCAATGGCTGAATTTCCCAAGCATGTTCAAATGAGATCTTTTTAGGATGCCTTCCCACTATCTTCCTAAATCCAGACAGCTTCTCTGCACTAATGGGAACCATCAGATGTTTAAGTGGAACAGGATAGGAAACCTTAGGAATGTAAACTCGAACTGTTAGAGTCTCAGCAGTTTCGTTGGGAGCAGTTGCTTCAGAGCAGGCAGGGTGCTATGTTCTCTCTTCTATGCCTAGAGCAGGCAGCTGCTCCGTTTCTTTTACATTTGATTTCTCACATCTCAGCTCTATTTCATTACAGTGACCAACTCTAGGATTCCTCACACTCTTTCCAGGAAGGTTTTTTTTGTTACCTCTTAACAGTTACAGAAGTTTGAGCAAGCTGAATATCTATCCTCCTCCTATGGCCACTGACGACATCATACTTAGTGTTCAGCTCATTGAACAGGTTTTCCATCCTAGCAATGATCTCAACAGTGTCGATCGAAACTAGATGCACAAATAAGCAACACATCCGTTAGTGAGTGTCGATTGATTCTAGCTTTTGTTGAAGTATATGTGTCCTTTCCCGTAGGGTTTTGATCGATGCTAGAGGTGTATCGATTGACGCTATGCTTCAGTGTCCAGTCAGCAGTGTAAAGAGGACAACTTAATTTTTGAAGATTTTAAGGGGTGTCGACCGACACTAGGAGTTTATAGCGATCGATACTGAACTCAGATTACCAGTACCAGCTTCGTCCATTGCGTTCAGCTCTCCATATCTTGGCTGTTCGTCAATCTCTATTGTAATGGGGTTTACAGAGTGTCTAGGATTCGTTTCTTGACTCTTTGCAGCCTCGGCAATCTATTGAATCTAAATATCTAGCAGTGTGACATGAGCATTTAGATCTTCAAATTTCCCATTCAGATAATTAAAGATAGAAGCCAGCCTCTTTCCAAAGTCTCGATACATCTTCTGCTGACGCTTTATAATTTGTGCTAGCGTAGATTCTAACTTTCTCTAATGAGGTGCAGCAGCGTCTTTGAGAAAGTTGTTGACGAGGGCCTTTTTGGTGTCATTCCAGGTAGTTAGAGATCCTGCAGCCATCTGGTTCAGCCAACAAGCAGGTAGTCTTCAAACACTTCATTGTACTGAATGAGTGAAACCGAATCCACAAATATCTCAATATGCTCTTCTACGCCTAAAACAGTCCCATCAAACTGATGATCCGTTTCTTTTCCATTAGCTTCCTCACATGTCAGCTCTAGTTCATTACAGTGTCCAACTCTAGGATTCATCACACTCTTTATAAGAAGGGTTCCTTGATGCCTCTTAACAGTTTCAGCAGTTTGAGCAAGCGAAATATCTATCCTCTTCATATGGATACTGACAGGATCATACTTAGTGTTCAGCTCAGTGAACATGTTGTCCATCCTAGTATTGATCTCAACAGTTGCTTTATTCATTGCTTTCACCTGACCTTGGTGACTCTGGAGTAGCTGCTGCATAAGAGTATGAAGTTTTTACGCTCATCTTGAAGGTTGTTCGCAGTAGCTGGAGCGGCTTGGAAGTTGCTGCTCTGTGACTTCTTCTGCTACTGGTTAAACACAAATTTATTTCCCTCAAATTCTTGTGGGAAACTCTTAGGAGAAGGCTGTTCAGTTCCGCTTTCGTCTACAAAATAGATAGCTCCTTGATTACGCTTCAGGAGTAAATCAACTTTTACAGTCAAATCGTCTCTCCTCTAAGCCTCAACACTGTTAAACTCCCTAGTTTGATCATGCTCATGAACTTTATTTGCTGAGCTCACAGCCATGTTCTCATTCTGCTCGAATTCACCCTCCTTAGTCTAAGTCATGAATTCTCCTCTCCTAGCTGAGTCCAATGCACTCCTATGATCCCAATCAACTCCATCATAAAAAATAATCAAAATATTATCATCATCAAATCCATGGTTAGGGCACTCTTTGAGATACTCATTGAACCTCTCCCAAGCTTCACCAAAATTGTTCATCAACATGTTGCTGAAATGATGAAATCTTATTGGCCAAGTGGCCGTTTTTTGTCTTGGTGTAGAAATGTCCAAGAAGGCTGATCGGACATGTTCCCATTATGTTAGAGAACCAATTGGCAGTGACTTTAACCATCATGAATCCTTCTCGGTGAGAGAGAATGAAACCAACACACACTTTATGAAATCAGGTGTCACTCCATATACGCGAGTAAAACTGCAAAACTCTTCAAAATTCTCAATGTGATACACTTGAATTTCTGCACCAAGGCAATCATCTCAAGCTTGATCTTGTACTCCTGCCTTGCACAGGCTGGTGAAGCAATGTCAGAGTGTGTAGTAGGGAAGTTGCGTGCGAGGTTTCTCTGCCCAATCGGAGCAGCCTGTTGTTGTGCAATATGATGCAAAAATTGCTGCTTGTGGATGGTTTTCTGCATCTGGAGCATTAGTTGTTGCATCCTCTGCAACTCAACAGCGATTTCATCCTGATGGCGGTGATCGCCCATAGTGGCATGATTTTCCTTGGCTGTTGTCTGTTTTTTTTTTCCAACCTTGCAAGCTCCTGATTGCTAAGTGTGATTAAAGCTTCGAATGTATTGCTCCGATTTTATCTATTGGTGATATGTCATGGATTTTACCAGTTTTTACCTAATATATATAAATATATATATGTGTGTGGGTGTGTGTGTGGTGTGTGTGTGTGTGTGTGTGTGTGTGTGTGTGTGTGTGTGTTTAGAGTCTTTTCTATGCATTTGTAGTTGTTTTAGAGTATATACAGGTCTAGGTACTTATTGGACGAACTTGGAGCTTTTGGATCATTTTGGAGCTTTGAAGAAGCTCTTCTGAAAACCAGAAGTCGGAAACTGTTTTTATCATTCACCATCCATCGATGCCCACTCATGGCCGTCGATCGACGGGGCAGCCTCCCGAGGTTTTATGATGATTTGAAATTTGATACACTAAAATTTAGTGTTTCACTACTGCAAGCTAACAATGTAGATGAAGTGTTTGAGATTCAATTCTAGAGGACCGTTCTTACACATTGTTTCTATGAAATCGATATCAAGCTAAGACAAATCAACTGGTATAAAATAATAAAATAAAGCAAGCAACAAATATGTATTGGTTTGTTTCAGATTATAAAAGAGCTAATACTAGGGTGAATAATCAGAAACCAATGACCATGAGCCAAACATCTATTCAAGGAACAAATCACAGCAAGTCTTAAACTCGAACAAGCAAGCAAGATCGTTCCACTTTTGTGGCATCTATCCTTTTATAATGCATTCCTAATATCTAAACTGTCGTTTGAATCAGAGAAATATGATAAAAATTATGATGAGATTCAATATGTTGAAAATTCGCCTTAACATTGACTTTCGTTGGTTAAGAACAAATCATCCATCTAGGCTCATTCTAGAAACCTAAAGCACTTTTGATGAATAAATTAAACCTAAAATAATAGACTAAGTTGTTATTTTATTTCGAGCATTAAGTTCAACTATTGATGGAGACAATCAAATCATCAATCATTATTTGTATTAGCTCATGAATCTATGATCTCCTAACACCCTAGACTAAGCAAATTGACTACTCAGCCATGGCCACAAAGATAACAGAGATAAGGGATCAAGAAAACATTATGATAGATTGCAGGAATAATAAAAATATGGTTTAGGATTCTTCTCAAGAGTGTAGAGATCCATCTCCCCTAACAAGATTACAAGCATTCTCTCCCCAAATATCTCTGTCTAAAATAATGTAGTCCTTGAAAAAGAATAAGAAATGATATTTTGCCGGCCTGTAGCGGCCCAAGAGGAAAAAGGGGATCCCTAGGTAAAATCCTGAAATATTAGAAGTTTCCTTAAAAAGCTCGAGCATCCAAGCGGCTGCTCCGTTCATGATCGTCCACCCGACTGCTATGTCTGGTTACTCCGCAGGAAAACACCAATTTGCATTCTTTTCTTCATGTGTCCCTCCAAGAGTCTCCAAACCTACTCCAGACCTCAAATGACTCCAAAGGAATAGAAACACTCGATAAAAACCTGAAAGCAATTTAGAAAGCATATGTACATTGTGTCAAAACACCATATATCAATTTCCCCAGACTTAGATCCTTGTTTGTCCTCAAACAAAATTAACTATCAAAACCATGGAGAGAGGTTTGAAAACGCGGAAACTCACAAATTTTCGGAACCATACTTCAACCAAAAATCTCTGAAACATACAAGCAACAAACTAGGACGACACATCCTTACCGAAACCATGACTGCTGTTCAAATTGACCACATACTCTATATCTCAAACCTGCAAAATTCACACGTTCCAGACAAACTCTTTACATTCAATAAAGAGTGGCGTTAGATTCTTGTAACATGCGTCATTCAGGGTAAACGACGCTAGGTATAAAACAGATTAATTTAATTGTGGAGCTATAAGTATTTAGGGGTTACCATATTGATGTAGAGGATGCATAATATCACACAAAATTGCAAGAGAGGATGGGTCCATTTCTGTCCACAGCTCTCACTAGTTTTTCTTCATCTTTTTTTTCTTCAAATATCAAACTTGGCACCCACTGATTTGTTCTTACAATCTTAGACATTGTTGCATTGTTCACTTTTCTACTTCTTCATCATCCTTTCTGTTTTTTTTTGTCTGAAGATGATTATATGATGAAGAAGGAGGTAACTACACATGTTTTTCGTTTCTCTGGAGGTTCTGATTTCACCATTATCTGATTCTCCACTTTCTTTCTTGTTTACAGGTTTCGGAACAGCCATTATGTTTTGGTCTGTCTGCTATCCTCTGCTGGACGGTTATACTGAAGCAAGAACGAATGAGAGACTTCGTCGTTCCTGTCCTCTCCGACCCTTTTGCACTTATCTACACTTATGACACTGAAAAAACACAATGCATGAAAGTGGAATAAAGGTT